>CM057455.1:346940000-347267500 GCA_016271365.2 Neoceratodus forsteri
TCTGTGTCCTATTCCCCAGCCAATTCTTTACCCAGGCTATCATCTTGGAACCCACTCCCAGGTTGGCTAACTTGTATATTAATCTTTTGTGTCGGACTGAGTCAAATGCCTTGCTAAAGTCTAGGTAGGCCATGTCCACAGCCCCTCCCTGATCTACTACTTTGGTCACCCAGTCAAAGAAATCTATTAGATTCGTCTAGCATGACCTTCATGCAGAGAATCCATGCTGCCTTGGGGCCTGTGCCCCTCTGGCCTCTAGGTACTCAACAATTCTTTCCTTCAGAAGTGATTCCATAATTTTCCCTATCACTGAGGTTAAACTAACAGGTCTGTAGTTTCCTGCTTCTGCCCTGCTCCCACTTTTGTGAAGGGGAATCACATCTGCCCTCCTCCAGTCCTCAGGTACCATACCCATCCTCGTATGATTTGTTAAAGAGGGTAGTCAGTGGTGTCACTAGTTCTACCCTTAGTTCTTTTAGAATTCTGGGATGAATTCCATCAGGCCCCATTGCTTTGTCCACCTTCAGTTTTAAGAGTTCTTTCAGAATCCTTTCTTCTGTAAATGGGTTGGTATCAACTTCTGTATCCAGAGTGTTTCTATTGTTTGTTTTAAGTACCTCCCCCTCTTCATTTGTAAATACTGAGCAAAAATATTTGATTAGTATCTCGCCTTTTCACAGTCACCCTCTGCCCACCCCTCCCCTTTATTAAGCCTCACTATCCTCCCTTAGTCTTTCTTCACTCCCTGATGTACCTAAAAAAGGTTTTCAAACAACATGAAGTCTTGCTGTATTCTGATATATTGCAGTGATGTCCAACCTTTGAACTGCCCGGAGATGAAAGAGTTAACTTTCCATGCCAGGCATGGAATGCTGAGCTCAAGCTCGGTTGAGACTCTGTCTGTTGCTGTTTGAACTCAAACTGTCAGATTCTTTACTCCGCCTCACTGAACAGTCGCTCCGGAGATTTCTCCTTTGCTTGGTTCAAGTTTGTATATTAAAGTGCTGTTTTTCTCGGTTTTCGACCGAATTTAATCCGTTAACCTGTCGGTTCAGTCTCTGTCTGTGGTATCGTGAGTACTAGATAGGTTTATTTTCTTGTTTTTCTGTGTGGAACTTGTAAACGTGGGATCGGTTCGGTTTGATTGTTTAAAAAAAGTTTATTCTACTTTTAGAGTGTGGTTACCGGTCCTTATCGGTTCTAAAAAAAACGGATTTCATTACGTTTTTTTCCACGACCCATAACACGGTTAGGAACCGATAAGGGTGTCTTGCCTGGCGGATTGCCAAAAAAAGGGTACATTTTTGTTAGGACTGGCCATGTCTGAGAAACCCAAAAGAAAAACCGGGCCCACTGGGTTTCAACACTGTAGTGTGTGTGGGGAAGCCTTTGCTAAGGCTGACCCCACACCACCTGTGTTTATTGTCTGGGGTTTGACCACCTCGATTCAGACTGCCAGATTTGCAAGAATTTTCCTGCAGCTACCCTGGAAAAGAGAGTTGGTAGGCTCAGGGAAAGGGAGGCCAAGAAGTCCGCTGACCCGGATGGCCAGCCCGGTTCGGTTCCAACCGAACCAGAAGGAGTGCCCTCTGACCAGGGCGAAACTTCTTTGGGCAAAAGGAGAACCGACTCCGAGGAGTCGGTTCTGGTTAAAAGAAAAAGAAGGGATAAATCAGCCAGGCGGATCACAAATTCTTTTCCGACCGCTGATGAAATAGCCAAAGCGATAAGGATTGTTCATTCGCTAAACCCAGTTCAACCGAACCGCACCATCAGGAAGGGGCTCGGTTCGGTCAGTTCCCCCGGTTCCAGACTATAATTTAGAAGATTTTTATGAACGGAGGAGGAGGAAGGAGAGTAGGAGATAGTGATGGTGATTACGAAAGTCTGGATGTGCCTATTGACCCGGACATCTCCCCAGACAGACCTTCAGGGGTTTCTCCTCCTAGGCTTTCTGAGTCCCCTTCCCATTTTATGTTCTACAAAAAAGTGGCTGAAACTCTTCAGCTTCCTATGGAAGAAGCTGTGGACGACCAGGAGGAGACTGACTATGTTGAAATGATGGATATCCCAGAGTCTAGTAGACTGTCTATTCCCCTTCATAAGTCCTTTGGGAAACAGACAATAAAATTTTAAAGACTCCTAATTCTATACCTCCTGTGGACAAGAGAATGGACAAGAGGTATACTCTCTCAGGCTCAGATACAGAGTTCCTTACCCAGCAATGCAGCCATGTTGGGGTAGTGCAGGCTGCTGCCTGTGATAAGGCAAATATACCCTTGGCTTCACACACCCCCAGATAAGGACTCCAGGAGGATTGATGCCATGGTGAAGAAACAGTATATGGCAGCATCCTTGGGACTCAGGCAGGCTAATTATATGGCCTATACAGCTAGATATCAGAAATCTAGATGGGACACTGTAATGGCTTTAGCTAAACAGGTCCCTGGCCAGCTTGCCGAGGAGCTGGAGCAGGTGGCTGCAGATGGTATTGAGGCATCCAAGGTGCAATTCCATGCTGCAGTGGACTCCAATGATGTTGCATCTAGAGTCGTGGCTACCTCTGTGGCCCTTCTTAGGATGGCTTGGCTCAGATGTACTAGCCTGTCTCAGGATACCCAGACTAAGGCCATGGATTTTCCTGTTGTGGGTAATTCTCTGTTTGGGGAGCAAACAGAGAACTACATGAAGAAAATGGATGAATATAGGACCACCTATAGGAGTGCTCAGGCCAAGGAAAGGCAAGCCACTCCCCAGAGGCAGCATTCCAGGGGCAAGGGCAGGCCTTTTCATAGGCCTTTCTACCAAGCCCAGGCCTCCTCTTCTGCTTATGCTCATAAGGGGTTCTTCAGAGGGAGAGGCAGACGGGGTACAAGCAGGCCTGCTTCCACCCCTTAGCCTAAAGCCCCTGCCAAACAGGCACCCTGATGGGGTTTTCCAGGGCCGATTCTCCACCACCTGTAGTGGGGCAGGCTGGCTTACTTTGTCCAGGACTGGATGTCTTTAACATCAGACAAATGGGTCCTGGAAGTAGTAAGCCAGGGACTGGTTCTCAGCTTCAAAAAATTTCCAAAGATGAGAACCAGAGTCTTTCCACCTGCAAATCCTTTAGAGGCACTTGCCCTAGAGGCAGCGGTCTCTTCCCTCTTGGCTCTGAGAGCCATAGAGAGGGTTCCACCCCTACACAAAGGAAAAGGATTGTACTCCAGGTACTTCCTAACCCCCAAAAAGACAAGAGAATGGTGGCCCATCCTGGATCTCAGATATTTAAACAAGCACCTTTTAAAGCCAAAGTTCAAAATGGTGACTCTGGGAATAATTCTACCCTTTCTAAGGCCAGGGAACTGGCTAGTTTCCCTGGACCTCAAGGATGCCTATTTCCATATTCTCGTCAGAAGCTCCCGCCGAAAGTGCCTCAGGTTCAAGCTGCCCTCAGGCCATTACCAATTCAGAGCAATGCCCTTCGGCCTAACTTCTGCTCCTAGGGTGTTCACAAAATGCCTGGCAGTAGTAGTTGCCTTTCTAAGGAGAAAAAGGATCTCCATCTTTCCGTACCTGGACGACTGGCTCATAGTAGGCCAGTCTCCAGACCAAGTCAAGTTACACCTACAGATAACTCAGCAACTGCTCACTTCTCTAGGTTTCCTTCTGAATCTTTCAAAGTCCATTCTAGAGCCTGTGCAGCTCCTCACATTCATAGGGGCAGAGCTAGATACAGTAAGGGCAAGAGCCTTCCTTCCCCTGGACAGAGCAAGGACCCTTATCTCACTGGCCTCTTCATTTGCCCTACAGGTGTCTTGACCAGCAAGGCATTTTCTGCAGCTCCTCGGGCACATGGCTGCTTCTACAACAATGGTGCAGGGAGCAAGATTTCAGATGAGGGACATTCAGTTCCACTTGAGAGCCTTCTGGTCTCAGAAAAAGGACCCTCTGACCAAACTGATTCCAGTGACTTGAACCCTGATCCAGGCATTACAGTGGTGGCAGGATCAGGACAATCTAAGACAGGGAGTTAATTTTGTCACTCAGTCTCATTCTCTAATCCTTACTACAGATGTCTTCCTCTTGGGCTGGGGAGCCCACTTGGGGGACCTGACCACCCAAGGGTTGTGGTCTCCACAGGAATCTCTGCTTCACATCAATCTATAGAACTCAGAGCAGTGTTTCTAGCACTTCAAGCTTTTTCCAAGTCTGTTCAGAACAAAGTAGTTCAGATCAGGACAGACAATACCACCACAATGTGGTATATCAACAAGCAAGGGGGCACTCGGTCTACGGCCTTGCTCACAGAGGCAATGAAGTTATGGTCTCTGGCCTATTCCCTGAACACCTCTCTTACAGCAGTACTCCTCCTAGGCAAGGACAATGTCCTGGCAGATGCTCTCAGCAGGATATCTCAGGGCCATCACAAATGGTCCCTGGATCCCCTGGTTTTGAAGGTGATCTTCTCCAGATGGGGCACTCCACAGATAGATCTTTTTGCAGCCCCAGTCAATCACCAACTTCCTATCTTTTGCTGCAGACCCCCAGTGTTGGACTCAGTCCCCCTGGATGCCCTAGTTCTCAATTGGGAAGGGAAGTTCCTGCATGCTTTTCACCCCTTCCTTCTCCTGATAAAAGTGCTAGTCAAAATCAGGTCTCAACCTTGCAAGGTGATTCTGATTGCTCCAGACTGGGCCAGATAGCCCTGGTACCCTCTTTTGTTGTCCTTAGCAGTCCACGTTCCCCTGTCTCTTCCCAGGAATTACAACCAGTTAACTTGTGCTCAGGGGAGGGTTTGGTATCTGAATCTCAAATCTCTCAACCTCAAGGCCTGGCTCTTGAAGATTTAGAGTTTGCTGATTTACACCTCTCTCAAGGTGTTCTGGATATCTTAAAGGCTTCTCATAAGCCTTCCACCAGAAACACTTACAACTCCAAGTGGAAAAGATTTTCTGTATGGTGCTCTGAGAAGCATATTTCTCCAGAGTCTGCTGGCCTGCCTACAGTCCTTGATTACATGGTTCTTCTTAATAGCTTGGGTCTCAGACCAGCTACACTAAGAGTGCATCTGGCAGCTGTCTCTGCCTTCCTTTCAGCAGGCAAACACTCTTCCCTTTCAGCTCATCCTGTATTTTCTAAATGTTTCAAGGGGTTGCTTCATACCAGTCCTCCATTCGGGGACCCTTCCCCTGCTTGGGATCTTAATGTTTGCATTGCTCAGGTTATGCAACCCCCTTTTGAGCCTTTGTCCTCAGCAGAGCTAAAGTACTTGACTTGGAAAACTGTTTTCTTGGTGGCCATCACTTCTGCCAGACTCATAAGTGAGTTACAGGCCCTGCCAGTGGAGCCTGATTTTATCTCTTTCCATAGAGATAAGGTGGTCCTCAGGACTAATAGGAAGTTCTTGCCTAAGGTGGTTTCAGATTTCTACCTTAACCAGTCTATGTCTCTTCCTGTTTTCTTCACTGACCATTCCTCCTCTGGGGAGAGGAGGCTGCACAGTTTGGATGTGAAAAGGGCCCTTAGCTACTACATAGAGTGCACCAAGGGTCACAGGTTTGACTTCCTCCAACTGTTCCTCACTTATGGTGAGGTTGGTAAGGGAAAACCTGCCACTAAGAGATCTATTGCCAGGTGGATTGTCTCTTGCATTCAGTTTTGCTATGAAAAACTAAGTAGGATCCCACCCTCGGGCCTGAGGGCTCACTCTACCAGAGGTACAGCTGCCTCCCTGGCTGCTGCCAGGGATATTCCTATCTTAGAGATTTGTCAAGCAGCCACCTGGAAAACAGTACACACTTTTACCAAGCATTACTCTCTGGATATCCAGGCTAGGAGTGATGCTCGGTTTGACACAGCAGTGCTTCAGAGCCTATTTCGTAAGTAGGTTCTGTCCCTCCTCCATGGAGGTACTGCTTGGTAGTCTGCAATATGTCAGAATACAGCAAGACTTCATGTTGTTTGAAGAAAAAATTACTCACCTTAGTAATGTTGTTTCTTCTAATGGAGGCTTCCTGTAGTCTGACCTCCTCCCGCCTCCCCTCTCAGAACCTTGGTTTTTGGGATGTGGGTGGGCAGTAGCAGTGTTGGCACTCGGGAGTTGCCCCTACCCCTTCTTTTCTTACCCCTTTAGTTTGGGTGTATGGGTGTTGTGTTTGGTTTTATTTTTTGGGTTTCCTGACTTGAGTCTTTGTTTTGGGACCAAAAAATCTTCATTATATTTAGTAGCCAGTTGGCTAGTGTAATTTACAGTTTCCACACAGGACACTCAGTGAGTATAGCTCGTAAAGATCTGACAGTTTGAGTCCAAGCAGCAACAGACAGAGTCTCAACCGAGCTTGAGCTCAGCGTTCCATGCCTGGCATGGAAAGTTAACTCTTTCATCTCCGGGGTAGTTCAAAGGTTGGACATCACTGCAATATGTCAGAATACAGCAAGACTCCATTAGAAGAAACAACATTACTAAGGTGAGTAATTTTTTCTTATCCCCCTTCTTAACTGAGTTGGCTATCTTTTCCTCGGTTTGGGCCTTTGCTGTTCTGACTGCCTTCCCAGCTTCCTTTTGCTTTAACTGATACAGTTCTCTGTTCTGCTCCTTCTGTGATTCCTTGTACTTTCTGAATGCTTTTCAGACTGGTTTCAGTTTTGTGTGAAGACCCTTTGCTTCTGCTGCACCTTTTGCTGCATCATGCTCTAGGGCTTGTAAAAGTGCAGGGTATGATCTGTGAATTGCTTGAACTGCAGTATGCAGTGACAGCCACCAAAAACTTGCTAGTTCTTTTTGGGACAGATACCTGATATGGTCATCACTGAATGTTTCTTGTATGAAATGTAAGGCATTTTACCATACTGCAGAGTTGCTGTAGTATCTGTACACAGTTTTGATGGTTACTTAATATTCATTGAATATGAGGTTGTCTCAACATGCTTGTCCTGCTGCCAGTCTGTGGGCAACACAATGGACCTGAATCAGCCTTGGGTTTACTTGCTATCTTAACTATCTTGCTAGGGTCAATTGCATTAGCAGAACACACACTTAACAGTTTTGCCACAATTTTCTCTGCCCTCCAATCAGGTATTGCAACACAGTCCATGAAAAAATGTTGGCCTGTACATTGTGTATGCACTTTATATGTGTATGTATATATATATATATATATATATATATATATATATGTGTGTGTATATATATATATAATATGTATGTTCAGCTTTTTGTGAATGGTTACATCAGTGGTTTCATCCAATATTACCCCAAGAAACTGAGAACCTGCTAAGTGAGCATTGATTTCTACTGAAAGCTGAATCCAGATAAGACTGAGGTGTTTGTGGTGACCCAGATCATCAGGCAGTGGGTGCGGTAGCTGGACAACCATCTGGGCTTTGGCTCGGGGATGCTCAGCTGACTACCTCACATCAGGTGTGTAACCTAGGCATTAATTTTATCGGTGTCAATCTTCACCATTCATCACATCTGCGTATGTGGCCAGAGGCCACGACTCCACGGGAGCTTTTTTTTTTTTTTTTTTTGATGGGCGGCATCGATGCACCAATGGCGCCGCCCTCGAGGCTGACACACTGCATGGCGCTCGCATGTTGGCCATTAGGTGTCATCAACCCCGCCCTCCCACCAGTTTTTCATCTCCCACCATAGAGGTTGTCTGTCAATGCCTATCTACCTGTTGGTTCCCTTTTGCCTCCTACTCGACGCTCCTGACCGGTAAGACTGTTCTTTTTATTTGTTACAGTGACATTGAGTCTGTTTTGTTGTGGAACATGTCTGGTTCGGGGAGCAAAAAGTCGCATAAAGCGGGGCGGTCTCCCATGCATAGGTGCCTGTGTGGACGCAAATACTCAGTTACCGACTAGCCTGATCATTGTTTAACGTGTCTTGGTCCACTTCATGACATAGATTCATGCAACACCTGTTTCTCTATGGATTGTCGTGTCCTAGAACAGTGCACATGGAAAGTTGGACGAGCTCTGCCAACTTTCAGGGGACAGGTGCACATTAGTCTGGCCAAGCCGTGGTCTCTTGGGCTTTCCTCCGGGTCCCATCCCAGTTCTATACAGACCACGGAGGAGAGGGCTTCCACTTCTAGCAGCCTTGCTGGGGCGGAAGCCTCTTCCGTGGTGCAGGAGCCCCAGTCCACTCCCCCAGGGGGGTGGGCGGGAGGCACAGCTCTGGCAATCCCCCCTGCGGGGGAGAAGGCTCCCCTGGTGTCGTGTCCTTGGGCTGGAGAGCCTGGGCCGGCACCATCCTCGACACCATCAGTCGATGCCGTTTTGGGCCATGGTGCCATTCATGGCACTGTGGGCTCTGATGGCACCATGGTCAGTGCCTGTCCACCACTCGGCATGGTTTCTACTGTTGGTGCCATTTGTAGCACCGATGGCACTGATGGCACCATGGGAAGTTCTACAGCACCGTCTTCGACTGTTTCTGGATTCGGCGCCGTGAGTGTCATTCTTGTTCTCTGCACTGTTTGCGACACTGATGGGGCTGTTGGCACCGCTGTCAGTGCTGTTCCTGACCCTGGTGCCATTTGCGGCACCGTGTCTGGTGCAGACTCCAGTTCTGTTGCCGTTCTCAGTGCCATCTCTTCCTCAGGCGCCATTTGTGGTGCCATGGAGGAGTTCAGTGCCAACTCTGGTGTGGATACCCAGACTGGCACCTCCCTCAGTCTGGACAGCAGCAGGCATCGGTGGGTGGTCTGGCACTGGACTTCAGTCTCCACTTCTTCAGAGGTGGACTCCAGGTCTGGTTCAGATTTGCTGTCTGACTCCTTGGAGTTGGCAGAACCTGTGGACACCTCAGTAGCCACTTCGGCGGCCCGGACCCAGCCTCCCTCTGAGGAGCGGGTAGTAGCCCCTGAGTCTAGAGTCAGGGGTTCTGAACAGCAGGCAGTGATCCAGGCCACTGTTGCCCTGCAGCCTGGACTTGGAGGGTTTTCTGCCTCCTCAGTTGGGACACCCCCCCTCCTGTGGTATGCCTGGATTGCCCAACTTTAGGGCTGACTAGGGCAATCACGGAAGGAGAGGGTGCTGCTCCCTTGGTGGTCTCCTCGGGGACCGACCAGGTTTGCCAGCTGCCCAGGCTGGTGTTCTCAAGGCAGATGGCTCTTTCAGAGTCCAAGGGGTCAAGGAGCCAGGGTTTTAGGAGGCGGCCCTTCTCTGGGACCCACCCAGGTTCGGGAGGAGTCACAGTGTGGACCCCTGCCCTTCTTTCTCGGTCTCCTCGAGAGTGCCCTTGTCTTTGGAGGAAAGGGCCCGTCCTTTTGGGGTCACACGGTCCCAATCACCTCATAGAGGGGATACTTCAGGGCATGGTCTAGGAAGTTCCAGTATGGTTGATCAGCTGTTGGCTGTTGGGCTTTCCGCAACTCCTCCTCCCCCCTTGGAGACTTCTGGTGGGCTTTCTTGCCCGGGCAGAGGATGTTCCTCTTCTGTTGTGGATCTGGCCCCCATTCCTCTGTCACCATCTCCTGCTCTCCCAGGCATTCCTAGTCCTATTGGACCTCTCCTAGGAACAATTCAGGGACATGGCTGCTCACTTCCCTACTTATGTCAGGGCCCTGGACGAGCGGGTGTCCCACCCTCCCCCTGAGCAGCCAGTCCCTGGAGAGGAACCTTCTGTCCACATCTCCCATGCTGCTGATCTTGCTGAGTATCAGCGTTTCCTTGTGAGGATGTTGGTGGACCTTGTTTCACTCCACCCACCTCTCGGCACAATCCGGAACATTTGACACATGCTTTTTTAGGCGATTTCAGTGCAGCCACCCTTGTGGTGCCCACCTGGCCTGCTCCTGTTCTGGAGGTGTCATTGTGTTTCTGGCAATGACCCTTTTCCGGAGTCCCAGCCGCTAGGGATCTGAACCAGAAGTATTGTGCCCCCCCCCGGACTTTCCAGGTTGTATGCCTCACCCTCAGTCAGGGCTGACACAACTAGACGCACCTGATGGCCTTTGTGCCCTCCACCATGACCGGCCCCCAGATCAAGTCTCTGCAGGTTTTGACTTCTGGAGGAGGAGGACCTTCTACTTGGCACAGTGGTTGTTGTCAATTTCTGCTCATCAGGCCCACTTTGCTTCCTATGATAGGTTCTTGAGGTCCAGGCTAGGTCAGCTCCCAGCCTCCTTGCCTGATTTGGAGGTAACCAGACAAGCCATTGCACTCTCTGCACGTGGCCTGGAGCTAACAAGGCACCAAGCAAGGGCATCTTATGATGCCTGTGAGGCAGCTTCCAGGGTCATAGGGACAGTGATCTGCATTAGGCAGATGGCATGGCTGCATCTTTCCCAGTTGTCACCCTTGGCTCGGCATAGGGTGATTTCCTCCACCTACTGGAGTACCCACCTTTTCTCCCATAGGGTGAGGTGGCATTTGTCGGGGCAACCTCCTGTCCCCTCCAGGCGGTCTCCATCTCACGCTCCCCAGCCTCGTGCCTCGCCAGGCCCATAAAGGTTCGTTCTCTGTGTTTCTCTCTCTGGAAGCTCAGGGACTTAGTCCTTTAGGGTCTCGGGCCCTCTTCACCTTCACTCTGCCCCCCCTTCACCATTCATCACCCAAATGTGATGAATGGTGAAGATTGACACAGATAAGATATGAAAATTACATACCTACTGTAATTCTTGATCTTTCTGTGTATCTTCACCATTCATCATAAATACTACCCTCCATCCCCCCCCCGGGCCTCAGTCTCTCGGTCCCCTCCCTCTGTGTGCCCCCCTTCCTTTCCACTGGTCAGGAGTGGGGTGACCGTGGGCATAGAGGGGGAATTTTACTACACCTTCCGGCGGTGGGAGAGGGATCAGGGGAGGGGGGGCTGCCCTCCTTAGTGCCTTGGTTCCACCCCTTTGGGGTGGGATGTTGGTGGCTGCCCTCTCTCTCTCTCTCTCTCCTCCTCTCCCTCTCCCTCCCTCTATCTTCCTCTGTCCTTGCCCTTAGGGACTCATCCCTCATTTTTTTAATTAGAGAGACTTGATTTTCTTCCCTATTTCAATTTATTTGGTTTCAGGGGAGGACAACCCTGGATTCCTTTTCACTTCTGTCACATGATAGCTTCTAAATGCTTCTGCTGGAGTTAGTTGCCAGTAATTCTGTGCCTTGAATTCTGGCAATATAGCCTTGTTGCTACTCCTAGGCAGTTCTCAAACTCAGTTTACGAAACAGATCGCGAATCCGGAGTATGTCCTCTCCCCTTCCACTTATTGTTTCCGTCCCTCCTTCCCTTCCCTTCCCTTTTCTGATTCCAGAGATTGGGGCCCCTTCCCAATCCCCTTAGTTTTTCTTTGTCTCCTGTCTGTCCTCTCTGTCTTTTATTTCTCCTTTCAGTTGATATATCTTTTCCTTTGTCTGTCCCTTGGACTTCCTTGTCCCCCCCAACCCTTTCTTACTCTACGGTGACTCAGAACTGGTGGGAGGGTGTGGTTAACGACACCTAACGGCCAACCCGTGAGCGCCATGCAGTGTGTTGGCCTCGAGGGCGGTGCCGTCGGTGCATTGACTCCGCCCATCAAAAAAAAAAAAGGATCTCCCGTGGGGTCATGACCTCTGGCTACAGACCCAAATGTGATGAATGGTGAAGATGCACAGAAAGATCATGAATTACAGTAGGTATGTAATTTTCATTTTTTGACAATGAGCTGACTCTGAAATTTCAGGTGTTGGCTGTTGTCAAGACCTCATTTTACCATCTGAGGAATATAGCCCAGGTCAGTATCTCATGCGCTACAGCTGCACAACAGGAACAGCATGGTAGGGTAGAGTAAGAGGGTGCAAAACCGCAAAAGGATGTATACACGGTAGTGCACCTTCTCACTTTTCCCAGGTAGGGGGAGAGACCTGTGCTGGGAGGTGGGACCAGCGAGCAGCTGCTGTGGCTCGACGGGATGAGCCACAGGCAGCAAGGGAGGGCGGTGGTGCATCTGGGACTGGGTTTTGATTCCTGGTCCCAGATGCAAGGAATTTTTTTAATTTTTGCATTTTGTGCAATGTTAAGTGTTAACCCCCCCAGAGTTGGTTATTTTAGTTGGAGGGATTCGGGGTGGAGCCACCCGAAAAAGAAAGAATTATGCCACTTGGAATATATTGCGCTGTATTGGCAGCACAATATATTGCTGTGGCATAATGTCTTGCGACATTACGACCCATGCCGGTTCCTCCCGATGATCTTTCTACCCTGGTCCCTGCCTTTGTGACCACCCACCTTGACTACTGCAGTGCTCTGTTCCTAGGGCTACCGGGGATTGATATCCACTGCTTGCAGCTGGTGCAGAATGTGGTGGCCAAGCTTGTGACTGGTACTTCTAGGATCAGTCACATTACACCTGTGCTTCATGGCCTGCACTGGCTCCCTGTACTGTGGCGGATCACCTAAAGCCCTACACAAGTAAGGACCCTGCTACCTGACAGATCTCCCTTGTCCGTACTGCCCCTCCCGACCACTTCAATCCACCAGTGAAGAATTGCTAGAGATTCCCAGGGTGCGTTTGAAGACATCTGGAGCTCGTTCCTTTGAGTATGCAGCCCCTACCCTGTGGAACTCTCTACCTTGTCAGGTGAGGGAGTGCCTGACTGTCCAGAGTTTTAACCCTTAGGCTGCCGCTGACAAGATATCTTGTCCTAAAAACCTATGCATTCTAAATCTTCCGGCAGCTTAAGGGTTAAGTCAGCCCTCAAGACTCCTTTTTTTCAGTTTGGCATTCCCTGGCAGTGCCAGCTGATGGAACTTATTAATTAATGCTGCTGATGATTATTTATTGATTAAAACGTCTGATTTTGTCTGATTTTCTGAAATACTATGAAGATGTTATTTATTTGTATGTGTTTTACTGAAATATTGTTCAGTGCTTTGATCTAGGACTAGGGAAAGGTGCTTTATAAATAATGCTCAGTTTTACTATATTCTTCCTTCGTTTATGCAGTCCAGCATATCATATCTTGTATCCCTGCCCAAGTAGACTGTGCCACTGTCTTGTAACACTGGACAGCCATTTCGTTTTTGTGGCTGTAAAACACCACCATCAGTGTCATTCCACAAGTAACAGCTCAGCCTGTGTCCCGGCCCAAAAGTTTCCATTCCTCACTTGTAGTGATATCAGTGTTTCAGACTGGTTCACTGATTGCCCTTGTTTGGTAAGGTAGTACACTGTCATTAACTGAGCAACTTGACTGTCATCTTTTGCCTTAGGACCTGAGATGTGCTTCTCAGATGCCACTGGCAGAGGCATTTTTTCTGCTGTTTTCTTTCCTGTGCACCAGCAAATGTTCTCTGTTTCTTTCATGACTGTAGAAAACAGACACTTGGAGATTGGTTGTGCCAGTTGTAGCAAATGGATTGCTTTTGCCACCTTGTTTACACCAACTGCACTTCCCAACAATATGTCCCTCCACTTCCTCCTTTACAAGCCATGGAAATAACTTTTCCAGCTGTCCCTCCACAACTTTAATTTCTTGCTGCTTTTAGCAGATGCAGTCTGTTCAGATTGCTTATCATTTTCAGTTTCAACATTCACAGTCTCATTCTCCAGAGATGTGTTTGTCACACTCAGAGGATGATGATGATGATGCTTCCTTGTCTTTTGCTGTGGAAGATTCTACTCCAACAAAATAATCAGTAAGGCTTCATTAAGACGCTGCTGTGTGCCAGTCATGAGGCAGTCGTGCCCCCAGCTCTTTCACTCCTCCTGGCTGCAATTTGCTGCTGCACCCACAGTTTGGGCCCTGCACAAAAACACAAGACATAACACATTGTAAACCCTAAGCTCCCTAAACACCATCAGCCAAATAGTCACGCAATGCCCTAAACTGCCTAAAGTCATTGAAATTTTAAATTACCTCCTTGTCCGAAGAAAAGTAACTGGTGCCTCCAGTGATGTGTGCAGCCTACTGGCCACACAATACAACTCTGCCTTTTCCTCAGGCGAGCGGAGCGGACTGTACTTTTGATTTACTTTTATTTTTAAATGTAAAACTTGTTTTTTACAGACTCTTTTCCCCTGCTTATTCTCTCCAGCCATTGGCGCATATGAAATGGCTCCTGAGCGCCTCTTCCCAATGTCTTCTTGGGACAAACCACTGACTGTGCTGCCAAAAGGGGGAACCGATTCGTCCCCCCATTCAATCCTGTTCCTTCTGGCATGTTCCCTGTCATTTCCCCCCTCTCTCTACTTCACCTGTGCTCTGCACCACTCTCCAAGGTGCTGAAACCACCAGGTGACAAAGGGGAGGGAAGGGACAGACAAAAAAAAGAAACAGACTCGCGCATGCGTAGTACAGCAGCCACTCAGGACTCCCGGGTCTGTACTGCAGGGATCGACAAATTTCAAAATAAAGTACTTGTCCAGGACAACTGGCCTTACCAAAAATGGTAGTCCCATTGCTGGGAGTGGTAGTCCATGGTCTGAAGGTTATATTTAGAGGGAAATTACAAAGACTTAATGTAGCAACAACATACTTGATGTGGGGATTGTATTATTAATACTAGGTAGGTAGATATATATATATATTTATTTATTTATTTCATGTTTAGGATTCAGTACCTTTGAGCTGTAGGCTCTTTTACAAAGGTTCCAAGTCAGACAAGTAACAAGATCACATCAATGGCAGTACACAACAGGATGATAACTGATGAAAATGTAAACAAGGTGACATAGGTTACAAAGTGCAAATATTTGTTATTTACAAATAGCCAAGAGCAGGGAGTACAACAACACTACTGGAGTGTGGTAAATGCTTGTATATTATAGTAAATATCTTGGGGTCACTGTGGATCCCAGGCTCTGGTCATTTGTGGTAGAGAATAGTAACAACCAGTGGTGGCTTTGTCAAGTGTAGAGAGAGGGGGAGTGAGAGAGGTAAGGTGTTGGGAGAGTAGGGGGAGGGGGAGTGAGGGAGGGGAACATTACAAAACAGGAAAAATAATTTATAAATGAAATGTTTTAATATATTATTTTTCCCTTGTTTCCTTCTCTCTCTCGCTCACCATACTACATAACCCATCCCACCCCCTTTTCCAGAGATAGCAGTGAAGTAAATAGGTTTTTATATAGTATATATATATATATATATTTTCTTTTTATTTAGTTGTTTAACCAGGTATAGCACACTAAGCTGAAAGCTTTTTTACAGGAGCGACCTGGGAGCACAAGGAGGTTAAGTGACTTGCTCAGGGTCACACAGTATGCAAGTGGAAGCTGTGGGATTCAAACCCAGGTCTGGTCTGCTGGATGTCACCAAATTTGCAGCTCAGAGCCTCAGACCACTGCGCTATACTGCCTCTTTTCAATAATTGTTTTCAATTATCAACTTTGCTGCATTCAATATGGTCGAATTGATCAGACATGCCCCCCCCCCCAAGATCTACTCATCCCCCTCCTCTTAGAGTCACTTTTCTTCTCTTTTTTTAAATTAAATCTGTTTGTTTGATTTCACTTCTTTTTTAAGTTCTATTACTAGGTGTCACTGAGAACAGACTGAAATAAAGGCAGAGATCTGCTCCCTAAATGCACCTTTCTGGCTTCAAAATGTAATTAGTCACTTCAGCAGTACTGTGCGAGACAAGTCTGCTCTCTACTCGACCACCCACTGATGAGCCGTCTTCACATGTTCCACTCGCACACAGTGCAGTTCCACCCGTCGACAGCTCACCACCACAATCAACTGCTATGAAATTGATGAAATATCCTTGAGTGACAGGCAGCCTACAGTTTGCAATAAGCAGACTGATCTGTCACTCCAAGTGGAGCGGCTGCTGCAGTGGCTGGGTGGGAGGTACTGGGAAGGCTGCAACACTGTCTAAATTGTGCTCGCTCCCAGTGCTGCTCCAGAATGGCAGATCCCTGAAAAACATGTGGTGCATCTCTTCTCCAGCTTGCTCTCTCATGTGAACTCCATGGCAGCAAGCAACCCGACTATGTACCTGACGACACCTAGTGGCAACAACTGAACAATGTAGGACTTGCAGATAGAAAAAAAACAAAAAAAAAAACACCAGACAGCCTGAATTGATTTGGTTGTCCATGGGACAACCTCTGGCTCAGCTGATGCTTGTCCCTGTCAGTAGACTGGTAGCCCGGGACAAGGGACTACTGGATTTGTCGATCCCTGCTGTACTGCTGTGCATCTCTGGGACTCACGAGGCTAGAAGATGAGCATCCCAAAGCACAAAATGTGCATTAAGGGTGAGGGTACCTGTGTCCATGAGGACCCTAAGCTGGGGCCTGCAGGGAAGCTCCTCAGTGTGGGTCAGCATTGGGGATGGTGACAGCGACCAGACTCAGGCCATGGTGACTCCAGAGAGGGATGGAGGCTCCAGGCCCAAGACGACGACTGAAGAGACAGCTGAGGTCAACCTGGGGGGGGGGGGTTAGGCTGTGTCCTAGCAACTGCTGATGCTGAGCCCGTCGAGGATGAGCCAGCAGAGCCATTTGACTGAGTGCTTATGGAAAACAAGGGCCTGAACAGCAGGGGTTGTGAAATCAGTGGAGAGCCAGAGCCCTTAGAACCGACCTCACCGCTGAAACATTGGTGGGGGGAGCTGCTAATGGTAGCCTTGCAGGAGAAAGGATGTGTGAGGCAGAGGGGGCCACCCCTGACAACATGACTGGCCCCACCAAGGTCAGGGCCTGAAGTGGCAACCAGGATTGAGACAAGGAGGACTGGGTTTTGTCCTTAGGATTGTCCTTGTCTCTGTGCTTATGCTGCCCTGTAGACTTGTCCCAGGCCTTGGAAGGCTGCAAGCCTGAGGACATCACAGGGGAAATGAAGGAACTTCAAGGCTGAAGCTCCTTCTCCATCTGAGCAACCTTCTGTTTCAGCAGAAAAGTTTTGAGGGTCTGCTCTCATTGTTTCCTGGTGGCCTGGTTGAAGCCACCACAGATCACACAAACTTGGGTTCGTGTTCTGGGCCTAGGCAGCAAATGCAGGCCATGTGGTAGTCTTTCTTGGGGATCTTCTTCCTGCAGGCACACTTTTTGAAGAGATTACCGGAGGCGGAAATTGACATAGACGGAGAGGAAAAATCATTTTATTGCTAAAGTGATACACACTAGGAAGACACAAATAAAAAATAAAGTTTGACTAAGAATAAGGCAAAATGGTGGCCGACTGAAGCTGGCAGATCTCTGTGAAGTTCGATGTGTGATAGTCAATGGGAAAATAACTGAGGATGGTGTGAGGGCCTCCCACTCTCATAAAATAGACTGCCATAGGAGTGGGCGGCCCCCGGTAGACTGATGGCTAAAAAAGTTTCTGTGTGGTCCTAGTGCCTGGTGACTCTAGATCTTCAGGAATATCTCGGTCATCAGGTCACACTTATGGAATTTAGCCGTCAAGTACTAGGATCCCACGGAAGCTTTTCTGCAGCAGTCTACTAGGGACTGCACATGCTGACATCAGGCTCCTATGTCACTCACCCTATCAAAGTGTGGGCGGACCCTGCTTCCTCCTTAACTCTTTCCCGCCGTCGACCATTTGTGCATGGACTCTACGGAAGCTTTTTCGCTCAGTTTGACCAGCAATTTTACTTACTTTTTATTTTTGTTTGTTGTTGAATCACTTTTATTTTAAAGTGACTCCTTCTTTTTATGTCAAGAACCACTCCATTGGCTCTTTTCCATTGCTGTTTCTGGACAAAGAGGATTTCCTCCACTGACGAATACCAGCTCTGTGTCTGCTGTCTTGGGCCTATCCACAACATCCTCACTTGGGAGTTCTGCCAAAAATTCAACCTTACCACCTGGCACCAATGAAAGAAGGCCCTGCAGATGTTCTTCATGGAGCAACAGGCAGTCAGCGGACAGCAGGAGTCTTACACAGCCCCCCCTCGGCCAGTCGCCAGCATTTTCCATGGGCTCTCAGGCCACCAAGACCCAGGACAGATCCTTGGGGAAACAGTTTCAAAGGGATAAGGAATGACCTAAGGACCACTCCTCCTCATCAGCGATCCCGGTCCCCACTGGATTCTTCCTCTGCTTCTCCTGGGATCACTCTGTCAATTGCTTTGGCGTCGGCACCTCACCCCATGCAGGCCTCTGCTTCTTTGGGGCCCCACAGAGTGGATTCCTCTCCTGCCCATCATAGGGCTGTAGAAGGACCATTGACCTCTGAATTATTGGCCTCTGCCCTACTGTTGAGACCTCTTGAGCCTCGAAGTCCATCGCTGCTGGGCCTACCCACTACCTCTTCAGTTAGTGGTTCATCGTCGGACCAGGGCATCTCGCCCTCTCCATTGACACCAGTGTCGATGATGCTTCCCTTTCCTACCATCGACCTCAATACTATTGTAACTTCCATTATTACTTCTCTTTTCCAACAGCTAGTGTCATGGCTCAGGCCGTCGTTGCCCATGCCGTCATCATCTGTTTTGGTGTAGACGACTGTTAGGCCTGCGTATCCTGTGCCTTTTACAGAGTCATCGGTGAGACATTCATTGGTTCCTGTCCCAGAGCAGACCAATGTCGAAGAGGAGTACTGTCCTGGTCTTATTCTCCCTGAGGAAGAGGAGGATGAGGATGAAGTTGATTTGGAAACCTCTTGACAGGTCCACTGTCTCCTCAGGGAGTAAGGAGTCTGTTAAGCACACTCCCAGGTCCCCCCAGAGGACCATTACTTTTTCAACATCATGAAACAGCTCTCCTTTACCATGGGTTTCCAAACAGAAGAGGAGGATGAAACTAGACGGAATCTGGTGGACTTCTGGAGATCTTAAACAGAAAAACCACCCCAGATAGCAGAGTGTGCTCATAGGAGTAAAGACAACCACAGAACAGAAAACTCCAGCACCACTCACTGCAGAGATGAATAAATATCACCCATAAAAAATCAAATCATCAAGTACTAAACCAGTTGAAAAAATGTTATAATTTATTGCAGTACTTCCACGCATAGAAAACAGTCACAAACACCAAAATACCTTACAAACAGGGGCTCAGGTGGGAGCCACAAAGCCTCCTACTGGTTTCACTTCACAGCATCATCAGAGAGTGTTTAAACAGGTGATGCACTCTACTTTTACCGGTAAAGCCTTAAAGTGACAGTATATCTGTAACAAGTAGGCACTCTAGAGTAACACTCACCTATAATGAAACATTCATATAAATATATATATATCTCAATATGAATACAGATAAACAATAGCACACTACTAGACAGATGAAACACAAACTTCTACATACTGTACATAAAAAATGTATTTAAATTTAAAAAGGTATAGAAAATAATATACCTGAAAAAACACCTGAATATAATATGTATTTACATAAATATGTCATACTATATACTAAGTAATAATTTTCAAAAGCACAGTCATATTCATTTGTTTATCCATCCAGATAATTCTTGAAATATTATATTTAGTACCTAATCAATAGTGTAAAGTACAAGACATAACAGAGAACAAAAGGGAGACCTCCAATTACTTTTTGACTTATTTATCTTTAGATTCTTGCCCTTATTTTCTTCATTTTTTTGTTTGTTTCAAAAATAGTATTAACTCAAACATATCGTTTAACCCTGGATAACTAAGGGCATTTAATCTATACATCCAAATTGTTCCCTCTGAGAGAGTAGCAATACTGCAATTGGTCCATCCCCTCATGGGATTTTACATGGCAAAACAAGGGATTAGTACAATCCTTATTCCTAATATCACTAAGATGTTCTCCCACTCTTAATTTAAATACCCTCGGCGTTTTGCCAATATAAAATGCACCGCAACTACATGCTGCTAAATAAACAACACAAACTGTACTACAATTGATAAACCCTATACTATGAAAAGATACATTGGTATTAACAGTTGTAAAACTTTTTTCTGTTGCATTTTACTGCAATATATACACTTGCCACAATGGTAGCATCCCAATGGGGCAGAGGGCAACCAAGTTTGTTTGTGTTGAACTGGGAAATAACTATGAACAAGGCTGTCTGACAAATTCTTAGACCGCCTAAAAGTAATCTTAGAGAGTGTTCAAACAGGTGATCCATTCTAGACCTCAAGGAGCTCAACCTGTTTATCCAATACAGAAAGTTCCAGATGGTCACTTTGCACAGTCTTCTCCCACTGCTCAAGCAGGACAACTGTCCATGCCCCCTTGAAATGCAGGATGCCTTCCGGCACATCATGGTTTGATCCCCTCACAGGAGGTACTGTACCTGTGGTCTCTCTTCCAGGGGGAGCATTACCAGTTCAGGGTATTGCTCTTTGTTTTATCCTCTGTGCCATGGGTCTTTACTAAGTGCTTAGTGGCTACAGCAGCAGCCCTTGGATGCGAAGGCCTCTAAGTGTTCCCATACCTACGTGACTGGTTACTGAAAGCCCAGTACAGGGAGCTACTGTTGACTCTAGAATGCAACTTGCAGTTGGCCCACTTCTTGGGCATCACTGCCAATCAGCCAAGGTCTAAGGTCAGCCTTGTGCACCCCCCCAACCATGCATTAGTTTCTAGGAAATGCCTCCTTTCTCAGGGATTAATGCTTACTTAAAAAAGGCTATGACATATGTATAGAACTATCCTAATCCCACCACGCATTTTATGGTCCTTTTTGTGAGCTGTGTAACCAGAGTTTGATTTCTACATCAGTGATTTGGACAGCGAGCCTGGGTTTAGTGATGAACAGGACATTAGGACTGCGAAGTATGACCCACAGCTGTAGCTAGTTAGGCTTGGGGAACAGACTCCTGGGGTTCTATACGCGAAAATGTGCATAGCGAAGTGCAAAAAGCTGCACTGCACCACCACTATATTCAGTGAAATAGAACATTGGCGCTATTCTGCTGAATATAGGGCCATTGCAGCCCAGCATTTAGCCACTTAGCGCTGGGCAGACATGTCCTCTGAAATAGAGTGACACAATGGCTTGCGCCCATGCAAAAAATCCTATTTTCAATGGGACCCATCCAAATGAGCCCACTGGGCATGCAAGGCACTAAGGGGCCATTTGCATGCTCATTACGGGCTAATTTGCATAAGTAACGAAGTCTAACTGTGTGATGTGGCCACCCCAACTGCCCATTCCCTGAGAGCTATCCCTGGTGCTAGTGGCTCCCCCCACCGATTGCAATACCAATGATGAAATGTAATGTTTCCCTGGTGTCTAGTGCCCCCCAATTGCTGTACTGATGATGAAATGTTATGTTTCCCTGGTATCTAGTGGGCCCTCGCCGATCACTATACCAGTGCTGAAATGTAATGTTTCCCTGGTGACTAGTGGCCCCCCTGCCAATCGCCGTACCAATGATGGAATGTAGTGTTTCCTTCGTGTCAGGTGCCCCCCCCATCACTGATCACCATCCTGATGATTGAATGTAATGTTTCCTTGGTGCCTAGTGTCCCCCCTGCAGATCGCCGTCCTGATGATTGAATGTAAAGTGTCCCTGATGTCTAGTGGTCCCCCCACCTATCCTATACCAACGATGAAATATACACTTTCCCTGGTGTCCAGTGGTCTTCTCCCCCCCATACGATCCCATGCTCAAAGTTGAACTATGGTATCCCTTGTGTCCAGTGGTCCCCCATCCCGATCTCCTGTATGATAATGGAATACCAGCCCCTGGTGGCTAGTCTACCGCCCTCCCTATCCCTGATCTACTGTATCATCAAGAAATACCATTCCCTCATGGCTAGTAGATGCCCCCCATCCCCGATCCCCTGTATGACAAATGTACACCCGTTCCCTTGTTGCTAGCAGGCCCCTCACCCCAGCAGGTAGTGCCCCACCACACTGCTCCCCGCCCAATCCCGGCCCCTGAGCTGGCGACTGGCATAGCCCTCCACTCTCCACCATAGCCAGCCACCGACTGAGTTGTCAGTGAGCACATACTGTATACAGTATGTTTGTTTGTTCAAGATAAAACCACTAAGTAAAAACTCATTCACAATGGTGTCCTTACAAAATACTTACATATAAAAATAAATATAGAAATAAATACATCCAATAACAGACATCATTAATGACAATTACAAAGTTTCTGTGAAGTATACAAATATTTTCTTAATAGTAAAATTGACAGGGGCCTACCCTTCTTTTGTCTATATTCTGGAGGCAAACCATTCCAACATTTTGGTATATAATAGCTAAAGAGGAATTGGGGGTGCTTTGTTTTTGCTAAAGGGACTACCATTTCTATTTCTCCTGATTTTTGCAAGGAAAGTCCTACTTCTCTAAAATATTTTTTTTCCCTTAAGTAAGGAGGGACCAAACTCAGCCCACATTTGTAGGCAGATAACTGTTTATGAATAGTTCTTCTACTACTTAAGGAAAGCCACCCCAGTCTTTCATATAACTCATGATGGTGAGTAAATTTGGGACAATTAAGTACCAATCTTGCTAGCCGATTAATAAGGACATCCAGCTCAGATAGTCAATCATTAGTAGCACCAGCATATAGAACATCCCCATAATCTATTAAAGGCAAAAATTGGACTTTATTTATAGAATTTAGGGTTTCTGGATTAAAACAGTTCTTGCTGCTATACAGGAAGCCCACCTGTTTACTAACTAGAGGAATTAAATTATCAACATGCGTATTTCCTAACCCAGATTTATCCAGCAAAAACCCAAAATATTTGTAATGTTTAACAGACTCTAGTCTCGTCCCTTTGCAATCAACAATTTCCAAATCCAAATCCTCTTTTAATTTGATAGATGACCCAAACAGCGTACATTTGGTTTTGGAGGAGTTAAGTTTTAACTTAGATTTTTACAAAGAAAGACTCCAGACAATCAAAACTTTCCTGTAGTGTTTGTTGGACTTCTACGACTGTTGTACCTGAATGATATAAAATGGTATCGACAGCATACAAGTGGTAATGAGAAGCCCCTGCATGGCTACCAAGATCTTTTAGGTAAACCAAAAATAAAAGGGGACCCAGAACTGATCCCTGGGGCACCGCTCTCTCTGAACCAGTTGTGACGCCGACTAGAAATCATTTACAACAGTCACCTGACTTCTGTCTGTCAGGTAGGAGATGAACCAGTCCAATGTTTGACAGCTCATCCCCACCTCAGACACCCTCCAAAGTAACCGCTGATGGACCACTGTGTCAAATGCCCTGGAGAGATCCACCAGAATAGCATAGGTGTAACACTGGGCTTCAGTTGAGGTACCAATCTCATCCAGGACCCTTGACACAACCATAACGGTCCCATGAAATTTCCGAAAACCAGATTGATACTGGTTCATCAGATGTTCCCCTTCCAAATACTCCATTAACTGTTTGGCCAACAACTTCTGCAGTACTTTACTTATCTGTGGTAACAAAGAAATAGGTCTATAGTTGGATAGTTGGCCAGGGTCGCACCCCCCCCCTTTAAAAATAGGGACAACCCTGGCCAGCCTCCAACCACCTTGTAAGCTATCTTCCTCAACAGATCAATTACACAGATAGGCTAATGGGCCTGCAATGTGAGTAGCAGCATATTTCAACATTTTTGAAGACAGACCATCTGGACCACAACTCCCATTTGCCTTCAGTTGTAATAACATTTCTAGGAGCGTGGATATGTTGTTCATCCACACTGTCTGGCATTGTCCCTTTCCCCTTTAAATCTTGCTGGAAGTCTTCAAGCTGGCTCCTCCCACCCACCCGGGTGGTAAATACCTCGGCTCCGCCCCATGACGCCAGATCTTCCTTTCCGCTGGAAGATACAGGTTCCCTTGTGCTTTTTTGCAGCGATTGAGGCCCTGGAGTCTAATCGACGGTTTTCACTGCATCTTCTCACTTTGAAACTCGTAAGAGTATATGACTCGGATCCGAACTTATCGGACATGGATGACAAGTCGTCCCCCGGGTTTCGCCGGTGTCCTTGTGGACAAAAATGCGACATCACCCCACCACCCTGGGTTTATTGCCTTGTACCTGCATGATACCGCAATGCACTATTTGCTCTGCCTTCCATCCCACCGTTCTGGAGGATTGTCAGGCACGCCTGAAGTTAGGGAGACTGGAGCTTTGCAATCCACTGGTGAAATCGAAGGAGGCCAGGTGGGCGGTTTCCGCGGCTGCGGGATCCACCGAGCAGCTCGAGCAGATGGTGGCCTTCGAGGAAGAAGCTGCCCAAGCTTCGGCCAACTAAAGCTTCTTTGTGCCGCTCATCTTGGGCTCCACCTTCACAGGATCCTTTCGGGAGTTGTGCCAGTCTCTCCCTACTAAGGGTGAGGCGCCCTCAGGCTCGCACTCCTCCCGATCCAAAACGAAGGATCCAAAACCATCTTCTTCTAGCCGAAGAAGACGCTCCTGGGACCGAGAGCGGTCCGACTTCCAGGAGCAAGGGTTCTCAACTACGGTCGAGATCGCCTCCTCGGCTACCGGTTTCCAACCTTCCATCTGGCCAAGTCACTGAAGTCGAGGACATGGCTGAACCGGCCGAGATTTCTCTCGACCCGATCGAGCCGTTGTCGCAGACGCCTGTCGACGACTCTCTGGAGAGAATGCCTATTCTCTCCTTCCCCGATGAGGAAGCCCGTCCTGTGGGTATCCCGATCGAGGGCCAGGAGCCGGAACCTCGGTTTTCACCGAGTCCAGCTTCCCCTGACCAACAGAGCTGACGCTGTCTGTCTCGATCAAGGAGTAAGTCCTCTGTGGTCGGTAGACCTAAGAAGGGACATAAACACTCCCGGAAGAGGCGCCGCTACCGTTCCTCATCCTCCCCTGAGGAGAGGCTTCAACGGAAACTCCGTCAATGCTATGAGGATCTTATGTGGCAGCAACTTCTGCTAACAGGCCAGAAGCCGGCTACCCCGGGGGTTCTGGCTATCACTTGGCCTCAGCCTCTTTGGCCGACACCGACATCTTTGGCTTCTAGGGCTCCGGTCCCTTCGGTGGCCCCCGTGCACCTTTCGGCTCGGCCAGCTACAGGCTCCCCACCAATTTTGGTGGAACCTCCACCAAAACAGCCCCTTGGAGGGGCTCCCTCTAAGGAGGACCAACAGTCTTCGGGTCTTCCTCACAGACTGTCGATCACGGTCACCCCTGATCGCCCTAGACGTATCGAGGGAGATTTAGGTGGGAAGCCTTTGTATCTGGACTCCTTGGATTCGGATAATACCGGCCTTCATTCTCATGATGAGCTGTCTGTGTCAGGCTTGGAAGAAGGGCCTTCTTCCTTCCAGGGCATCCTTCAACTCATTTCAGAGTCCACAGGAATGCCTTTGCAGCCTATTCAGAAGAAGGCAGAATATCCCCTCATGGATATTCTTAAGAGGGGGGATACCCCGACGGAGGCCTTTCCAGTGGCTGAAGCCATAGTTGGCCCAGCTCTGGAACTCTGACAGCATCCAGCCTCCTGCCCGGCTCCATCTGCATGCATGGCTCGCAAGTACACGGTGCCCACGGTGTCCTTGGCAGGTTTTACTGAGCACCCCTCGGCGGAAAGCCTTGCAACTGCCTCAGTATTCAGGCGAACGGGCAGCTCTGTGGATACTGACCACCCTCCGGACAAGGAGTCCAAACTTATGGACCACTCGGCCCGGAAGGTCTACGCGGCATCATCCTTGGGCCTTCATCAGGCAAGCTCAGCAGTGATCATGGCGCACTTCTCTCATGCCCTTTTGGGGTCGCTGGATGAAGTTCTTCCTCACCTCCCAGCAGACATGCAGACCACGGTCAAGCAGGTCCGGGACTAGGGCCAGGCTGTTGCCAAACAACAGCTCCAGACAGCTCTGGACATTGGTGATTCCTGTACCCATTCATTAGCGGCAGCCTCTTGCCGCAGGGCTTGGCTGAGGCTATCCTCCTTTCCCATGGATACTCAGCACAAGCTAGCTGACGTGCCCTTCCTTGGCACCGACCTCTTTGGTCCGGGAGTGGCAGGTCATCTTCAGTGCATTGAGAAGTCTAATGCCACCTTGGATGCAACCTCTGCTAAGGGTTCTTCAGGCAAGAACCAGCAGAAGCGCAAGAAGAAGCCTTTTCGGCATTCTTCCCCTGCGGTCAGACAGCCCTCCTTCCAGGGAGGTCAGCAACAGCAGCAGGCTCAAGTTTGGTGCCCTAGGCCCAAGAAAGGTCCCCAGCAGCCCCACAAAGGAGGCCAAGGTGCTGGTCCAGGTGCCTCCTCCTCCTCTAAGCCTGCACAGTGACGGGTCGGGGGTGGCCTCCCCCGCACCCGTCATGCCAGTCCTGGGTCCTCCTGTGGGGGGCCGGCTCCACCACTTCCTTTTCACCTGGTCCGGTATCACTTCGGGCAGGTGGGTTCTGGAAGTGGTCGGGCAGGGTCTGCCCCTAGAGTTCGAGCAGTACCCTCCCAGCCGAACCCGTGCCCCACGGAAGGAAAGGATCTCAGTTGGCACCCAGTCTGCCCTTCGGGATGACATTGCGCAACTCCTCCTCAAAGAGGCGGTTGCCCCGGTGCCGGATCCTCCTTCAGACCTAGGCTTCATCGCCAGGTATTTCCTGGTGCCCAAGCGGACGGGGGGTTGGTGCCCCATTCTAGATCTCCACGACCTGAATCGGTATCTCAGGTCTCGCACCTTCTGGATGGTAACTCTGAACCAGATCATACCATCCCTGGAGCGAAACATGTGGTTCTGTTCACTGGATCTTCAGGACACTTTTTACCATGTCCCAATCTGTCCGTCCCATCAGCGGTTCCTCCACTTCAGGGTCGAAGAGACCCTGTACGAGTTCAGAGCCATGCCGTTCGACCTGTCATCGGCCCCAAGGGTCTTCACCAAATGCATCGCAGTGGTGGCAGCCCATCTACAGAGTCAAGGGGTTCGTATTTAACCCTATCTAGATGACTGGCTCCTGGTGGCTTCCTCCCTTCAGGAGGTGGAAAGGTCCAGGGACCTGACCCTCCAAACCTGTTCTCACTTGGGCCTTCTGGTCAACGAGGCCAATCAGAACTCGTACCTTCTCAGGTGATGGGCTTCATCGGGGCAGAGCTCGACTCTTGTCAAGCCAGAGCTCGGCTCCAGGCAGACAGGGCGGAGGTTCTCTCCTCCTTTGCCCAGTCATTTCTGGTTGGGCACTTGCGCCCTGCCCGGGACTTCCTGTGCCTCCTGGGTTACATGGCGGCGTGCACCTCAGTGGTCTGCTGGGCCAGATTGCACATTCACCCCTTTCAATGGGAGCTGGCTGCCCAGTGGTCTCAGCATCAGGGTCTCTTTGACCAGCTAATCACAGTCACCCAGAGGATGTGGGATGCTCTCCAATGGTGGACCATCCCGAGTCATTTGCAGGAAGGAGTCCCATTTGTCCGCCCCGGGCCGACGTGCCGTCCTTCGACCGCATCATCTCATGGGCTGGGAGCCCTGCGGGGACAACAGAGCCACGGGTTCTGGACCCCGAGGAGTCCCGATGCCACATCAACCTGCTGGAGCTCAGAGCAGTCAGACTGGCACTGTCAGCTTTCGCTCCTCAGCTCCGGGGTCAAGTGGTTCAAGTCCAGACGGACAATACCACAACCATGTACTACCTCAACAAACAGGGCAGCACGCACTCCCGTCTGCTGTGAAAGGAGGCGCTCCGGATCTGGACCTTCATCAGCCGGCTGGAAGTGGATCTCCTAGCCATCCATGTGGCAGAAGTCACGAACCAACTGGCGGATGCTCTCAGCCGCATAGGCCAGACATCCCACAAGTGGTCTCTCCATCCAGAGGTAGCTTATGACCTGTTCTCCCATTGGGGCAAACCGTTGGTGGACCTGTTTGCCTCCAGGGAGAACACCAAGCTGAGGCTGTACCATGCCTGCCCCCCTCAGCGGGGTTCGCTGCAGGGGGATGCCTTCTCGAGGCCGTGGACCCCAGGCCTCTTCTGTGCCTTCCCTCCATTTCCCTTGATCCACAAGGTGTTACTCAAGGTGAGAAGGGACAAGACGAAGGTGATTCTGGTAGCCCCAGACTGGCCGCACCAGTTCTGGTATCCAGATCTCCTCAGCCTCAGCTGCAGGGCCCTGGAGCGGCTGTGTACATGCCTGGACCTGATATCGATGAACCAGGGGAAGGTCTTCCACTCGGACCTTCAATCCCTGCACCTCACAGCCTGGTTCCTGAGCTGAGAGTTCCAGGCTTTGGGTCTTTCTGAGGATGTCTACACCGTGGTGGAAGCATCTCAAAAGAATCGACCAGGAAATGTTATGCCTCAGATGGAAAGATTTTCCATTTGGTGTCGGGGAAAAAGCCTGGACCCTTATCCTGCTCTGTACTAACATTCTAGACTACCTTGGTCCCTCTCAAAGGGGTCTTGGTCATCGACCTCGGGTGCATTGCAGCCATCTCTGCTTACCAGGCGTGGGCGGTCAGCTGATGTTGGCTCAGGAGAAAGTGATGGGGCGCTCATCGGCCTGGATACATATCCCCTCAGTGCATGAACCTCCACCTCATGGGATCTTTTGCTGGTTTGGTGAAGCTCATGGGCAAGCCATTCGAACCCATACAAGTGTGAGAGCTCTAGCACTTGTCTTGGAAGACTACCTTCCTGGTGGCTATCACCAGCCAGAAGGACAGGGGACTCAGGCGCTTTCACCTGGGACACCCCTTATCAGTCTCACAGGGACAGTGTCTCCTTCCAAGTCCCTTCGAAGTGCTGGGGTTTCCTCACCAGGGTTGACTCTGCCGGTATACCTAACTACCTGAATGCAGGCTCCATACTCTGGACCTCGGTGTGCCTCTATGAGGAGGACAAGGAGGTGGAAGTTGCAACTGTTTGTCACCATGTGACGCTTCTGAGACCTGCAGCAAATGGACTATTGGATGGTTACATCACCATAAGTCTGTGTTATGATTGGTGACAAGGCCTCCCAAGGATTAGGCCTCATTCACCATGTACTGCGCCAGGTGGCTGCTTCAAGACATCTATCCAGGAAATCTATGAACTACACTGGTGCAAACCTTGTGCCATTACCATCGACTAAGTCACGGCGTGATGCTGGTTTGGGCCTCGGTCCTCCAATCTATTTCCCGAAGCAGGGGTGTGGCGCCTCCTATACAGAACTGCTGAGGTCAGCAGACAGTGTGGATGAACAACATATCCACGCTCCCTAGAAGAACAGGTTACTCACCTGTAACAGTAGTTCTAGGAGTGGTATATAACTGTTCATCCCTACCACCAAACCTCCCGGCTTAAGGCGCCAGCCTGGCTTCCAGCGAGCCAGATCTGTCACATGGAGCCGGGATTTACTACCCGGTGGGTGGGAGGAGCCAACTGAAGACTCCGCAAGATTTAAAGGGGAAAGGGACAATGCCAGACAGTGTGGATGAACAACATATACCACTCCTAGAACTACCGTTACAGGTGAGTAACCTGTTCTTCTTGTACCTCACCACAAGATACAACATTGAAAGCAAATTTGGGAACCCCAGAAGTACAAAAATCAAAGGGGGTCATATAGGGGTTCAGATGGACTAACAATGAAATTTCCAGAGTCCACAAAATATTCGTTGAATCTATCTGGTAGTGATAACTCTTTTTTTAAAGTTTAATCCTTGGACAAATGAATAAAAGATTTAGAGTTTGATTGCCCCTTTAAATCCCTAACTAAACCTCAAAACTTTCCAGGATTCCCGGCAGTTTCTAGGGTCTTAGTTTTAAAGTATTTGTTTTTAGTATCCCTTATGTTAAACACATACAAGTTTCTTAGTTCCCTGTATTCTAACCCCAGTAATACTCAGGTATTCATAACTATATGCAGTCTTCCTACTAAGTAGAACTGCCCAGAGAGAATTTGGAACATATGCAAATGATGGAATCTTTTGCATGAGCCACTTTTCAAATGCTGCCTTATACTAACTGCCTTAGTTCTAAACCCTTCAGATTTCGCTTTCTGCCTAAGTCTAGATGCTCAGAGATTCTCTCCTCTTCATCATCTTGTTCTGGCATGAGAAGCCTTCAAGAATATGATATGTATTCTTTGACATTTCTTTTGCTGCCTTTTACTTTTTGTAATTTTAGTAAACCTGTAGTTTTAGTGTTTAAATTGCAAGTTTTATTGCTTTTACATTCAAAATGTCATAAAATATGAAAAAAAAATAGTGATTCTGGTTTCAAACTCTGTATTCTGTGCAGTGAAATTCTGTTAAGTTCCTTTTGTCTACCCATCTGGACATGAACGTTAAAAGCAGAGTGAAATCTGCATTTTATGTCCTGTAATAACTATTGAAAAACACCTGGAACATGGCTAATAAACTGTGAAAACTATTGTAAAATGCCTGGAATATGGCTAATAAAAAAAAGGAAAACTTTCACCATCTAAGGGTCCCTCCAGCTCTGACCAGTTGACACCCTAAATTACTGTGGGTGAAACCACAACAAGTAATGTAAACTGCTACCCCTGAGACAGGTAAAGAAGCAGTTCTTGAGAGGTTTGTTGAACTGGCTGACTACCTGGTTCCCTCTAAGAAATCAAATAAAATTAAGCACACAGAACCCCATACTAGACAGTGTATGGGGACTTTTGTGCCTGCTAGAAAGTCTGCCAATTCCTGAAGACTGTTACCTATGGTGAAGCCCACCAGGATGAGGTTCAGTGTCTCAGGCTTACTGTATCACTAAAGGGATCAATTCCCACTGAAATGGTATCATTTACTGCAGTAACTTTACTGCAGAATTTTATAGTACTGTGCTTCATTCTGGTTGGTTTTCACTGTGAATGAAGGTATGAAAAATGTACTTTCCTTAAAAAAAAAAAGTGAAGATATGTCTGGAATGGCTGAAGAAAACACTTTTAGACTTACAAGTGCTGTCTACTTCTCCGCTGCTGACCTCTGCACAGCGGCTTGTCTCCTCTGATCAGGCTTCCCATTATCTGGAGGGAAGACTATGTGATTTCATGGAAATGTTTTGGATTTTTACCAAAAATAAAGATTATCCCTCACTTCACATTTGTGAGAAATGATTGGGCTGACTCCCACTAAAAGCTTCCCCTTCCTGTGGATAAATTTTTGGGGGAAGATACTTTTAAGATTTTACAAACTCTAAGCTGTTTCCTCTATTGAAAAGATGATGTATAAGAAACATCAGCTAGATAGGGAGGGAACTCAGTTTGTTCCCTCATCCTATACATCAAGAAGTAGCTGAAGTAACAGCCTGTGACAAGGCAAAGAGATCCCAGGCATCCTACTCTCCTAACACAGATCCTAGGAAAACTGACATACTTTCAGGTCCATGTTACTCCCCTGCCAGATGATCTACAGTAGCTGAAACAACTAAATCTGGTTAGGAAGCAGCCCAATAAGAGTTTAAATGGCTGCTGCTCGATGGATACAGTGGTTCAAAGGGGGTTTGCCTGGTTGTGAGTCACCATCCTAACTCAGTATTCCCACACCAAGGCTATGAATTCCAAGTCGAGAGTAATTCCTCTTGTAGAGAAAAGATAAAAGTTAAAAAATGGATCAATATACCACAGTAAGCTCCTTTTGTTGTATCAGACTAGGGCTTTTCTTCAGTATCAGCAATACCTACAGCAGGGATATTTCAGACAAGTAGTCAGGGATGTAGTAATCAGAGATTGTCTCTGGGTTCAAATTCCTCTACCCCCCCAAAAAAAAAGAAAAAGGTTTCAATGCATCTATAGATGTAGAGAAAGAAAATTTTGAGGAAAAAAAGGTTCAAAACCTGTTATTGACAAAGAGAGAGGAGTCTGTCCTGGTATAGCAAAAGGTACTACAAAAAGGATGGGGAGTGGTAACCTGTCTTAGAGGGTACTAAGCAGGCATCTGACAAAGCCAAAGTTCAAAATGGTGCTTTTGGCACCGATTCTGACAACACTCTAAAGAAAGGGGAAGGTTTGGCATTGCTGGACTTAAAGTATTTCCATAACCCCATAAGCACAGAAAGTACCTCAGATTAAGATCCCCATTAGGTCATTCTATAACAGTGTGCACAGTGGTTGTAGCACCTTCAAAGGCAAGGAGTCACAAGTTCTTCCTATATCTAGAGGATTGGCTGTGGTTGCAAAGTCACCCCAGCAAGTGGATCTGCAACTCGCCTAGGGGCTCATGGAGTGTCTAGGTTTTTCTGATAAATCTAGAGGCAGTTTGTCTCTCAGCCTGCTTGGGTACTACAGTTCATAGGAGTAGAGCTTAATACCCTGTGAGACAGGGCCTACTTGCCTACAAGCAGGGCAAGAAGTATTCCACTGATAGTGGTTTCAGTCATCCTGGATGAAATTAATAAATAAATAAATTTAAAAAACAAACTGCAGAATGGTTTCTTCAGCTACTGCACATGGTACCTGCCACTGGCGCAGTCTTGGAATCCAGGTTACAAATTATTACTCAGTTTCACCTAATGATTCACTGGTGTCAGAGAAAGGACCCTCTGTCATAACCAATTTTAGTAACGGAAATACTGTTACGGGTCTCCAATAGAGAAAAAAAAAATGAAACCAGTCTAATGTAAGGAGTTTATTTTTCAGCAAAAAGCTCCATTAATCATCTGATAACAGAGGCATCTTGACTGGAGTGTGGTCCTACCTGGGGGTTCACACCTCCCATGGCACATAAACCTGCTGGGTCTAAGAGTAGTGTTACTGGCACTAAATGTTTTACATAACTACCACAAGGAGGGTGGTACAAGTCGGAACAGACAGTACCACCACAATATACTACATAAACATTTCAGGAAGGACAAGGTTAAGCTCCCCCCTGCCCCCGCACAGGATTCATGGAAATATAGGGTTTATCATGCTCAATTGGCCCTTTCAGGATATTCATCTTCCACTGCCAGGTAAGGACAGTACTTTGGCAGATAGTTCAACTCAAATCAGTCAGCCCCATCATGAATGGGCCTTAAACAGTCAGGTGGTGCAAGTTATCTTCAGCAGGTGGGCCACCACAGCCGCCACCTGCTGCAGTACTATGACAGACAGTCAGATCTAGGAACAATTCCCCTGGATGCTCTGGCTTTGAGTTGGCAAGGGAAGCAAGTGCATCTTTTATCTTTCTTCTTTCTTCCTTCAAGCAACATGAAGTCTTGCTATATTATGACAATTGCAGTTTGTCCCACCATTAGAACTGCTCCGGAGGTGAAAGAGTTAACTCCCATTCTAAGAATGGAACTTAGAGCACGAGCTCGGTTAGAGAAGCTCTGTCTGGGTTATTTCAAACCCAAACTGTAAGATTCTTTACTCCGCCTCACTGAACAGTCGCTCCGGAGATTTTCTCCTACTGCTCGGTTCATTTCTCGGTTTAAATAGTGTTTTCTCGGTTCAAATCAACCGAGAATATTATTATTTTAACCGCAAAACCGATCGGGTTCAAGCCTGTCTGTGGTATCGTAAGTAATTTCAGTTTAATTTCTGTGTGGAACTTAAAAAGTTATCGGTTCGGTTTTGAAACCGATGCAGCTTGCTTTAAAACTTGAAGTTGCAAAAATTAGAGGTTTTAGAGTGCAGTTCCCGGTTCTTATTGGTTCTAAAAAAAACGGAATTCATTACGTTTTTCTCCAAGACCCGTGACACGGTTAGGAACCGATAAGGGTGTCTTGCCTGGCACTGCCGTTAAAAGGGCAAGTTTTTGGTTAGGCTGGCATTATGTCTGAGAAACCCAAAAGAAAAACCGGGCCCACTGGGTTTCAACACCGTGATGCTTGTGGGGAAGTCTTTGCCAAGGCTGACCCACACACCACATGTGTGTATTGTCTGGGGTTTGACCACCTCAATTCAGACTGCCAGATTTGTAAAAATTTCCCTGCAGCCACCCTGGATAACAGAGTTGGCAGGCTCAGGGAACGAGAGGCCAAAAAGTCCGCTGACCCGGATGGCCAGTCCGGTTCGGTGCCAACCGAACTGGAGGGAGTGCCTCTGACCAGGGCAGACTTCTCGGGCAACCAAAGCTGGCTCAGATAAGCCAGTTCCAGTAAAGAAAACAAGAAATCAGCAGGTGGAGCCCAAAATTCTTCTCCAACTGCTGCAGAAATAGCAAGAGCTATTCAGATTGTCCAGTCACTTTCTCGAAGTTCCGCCTGAACCCTACCTCTGGTAAAAGGTCGGTTGGTCGGTTCCACCAGTTCAGAATATGATGTTGAGGAGTTTTATGAACCAGAGGAGGGAGGATGATTATGAACAGTATGAATGTGACTTGGAGGGTCTGGGTGTGCCCATTGAACCGGACATCTCCCCAGACAGACCTTTAGAATCTTCCCCTATGCTTTCTGAGTCCCCCTCTCACTTTATGTTTTACAAAAAAGTTGCTGAAACCCTCCAGCCCCCATTGGAGGAAGCTGTAGATGAGCAAGAGGAACCTGATTTTGTAGAAATGATGGATATACCAGAGTCTAGGAGATTGTCTATTCCTTGGCATAAATCATTTAGGAAACAAACAATAAAAAATTTAAAAACTCCTAATTCTGTGCCTCCTGTGATAAAAGGATGGACAGGAGGTACACACTGTCAGGTCCTGACACAGAATTCCTTCACAGCAATGCAGTCATGTTAGTGGTTCAGGCTGCAGCCTGTGATAAGCTAATATCCCTGGCTTCACATCCTCCTGACAAGGATTCCAGGAAGATTGATGCCATGGCTAAAAACAATACATGGCAGTATCCTTGGACTCAGGCAAGCAAATTACATGGCTTATGTAGCAAGGTATCAAAATCTAGATGGGACACTGTCATGGCTTTGGCCAAACAGGCCTCTGGCCAGCTTGCTAATGAGCTGGAACAGGTGGCTGCTGATGGCATTGAGGCATCCAAGGTGCAGTTTCATGCTGCTGTGGATTTTAATGATGTATCCTCTAGAGTCATGGCTACGTCTGTAGCTTTTCATAGGTTGGCCTGGCTCAGGTGTACTAGCTTGTCACAGGATACCCAGACTAAGGCTATGGATTTTCCTGTGGTGGGAAATTCTCTGTTTGGGGAGCAGACAGAGAATTATATGAAGAAAATGGATGAATATAGGACTACCTATAAGAGTGCTTAGCCAAGGAGCCGGCAAGCCACCTCAGAGGCAGGACCCCAGGGGTAGGGGTAGGCCTTTTCACAGGCCTTTTTACCAAACCCAGGCCTCCTCTGCTTATGCTCAGAGGGGCTTCTTCAGAGGCAGAGGCAGACGGGGTGTGGGCAGGCCTGCTCCCACCTCTCAGCCTAAAGCACCTGCCAAACAGACACCCTGATGGGGTGCCCAGGGCCGATTCTCCTTTACCCGTAGGGGGCAGGTTGGCTTACTTCATTCAGAACTGGGTGTCTCTAACTTCAGACAAGTGGGTCCTGGAAGTAGTAAGCCAGGGTCTGGTTCTCAGCTTCAAAAAGTTCCCAAAGATGAGAATCAGATCTTTCCCACCTGCAAACTCTTTAGAGACCTTTACTCTAGAAACAGAAGTCTCAACCCTCCTGGCTCTCAGAGCTGCAGAAAGGGTTTCTCCCCTACACCAGGGCAAGGGTCTGTACTCCAGATATTTCCTTACCCCAAAAAAGACAGGAGAATGGCGGCCCATTTTAGACCTCAGATATCTGAACAAACACCTTTTGAAACCAAAGTTAAGAATGGTAACTCTGGCAATGATTTTACCCTCTCTAAGGCCAGGGGGCTGGCTAGCCGCCCTGGACCTCAAGGATGCCTATTTTCACATCCTAATCAGAAGCTCCCACCGAAAGTACCTCAGATTCGAACTGCCCTCAGGTCACTACCAGTTCAGAGCAATGCCCTTCGGCCTCACCTCTGCCCCAAGGGTATTCACAAAATGTCTGGCAGTAGCAGTTGCTCATTTAAGGAGGCAAAGGATTGTTGTCTTTCCCTATCTGGACGGCTGGCTCATTGTAGGCCAGTCCCCAGAACAGGTAAAATCTCACCTGCAAGTTACCAGCAGCTGCTCACCTCCTGGGCTTCTTGCTAAATCTTCCAAAGTCAGTTCTGGAACCAGTTCAGGTGCTCACCTTCATAGGTGCAGAATTGATAAAGCAGGCCAGAGCCTTCCTACCTTAGAGAGGGTAAGAACTTGGTGGCTCTGGCCTCCTCCTTCACTCTGCAGGTCTCTCGACCAGCAAGACACTTTTTGCAGCTCCTGGGGCACATGGCCGCGCCCACAGCTGTAGTGCAAGGAGCAAGATTTCAGATGAGGGACATTCAGTTTCACTTGAGAGCCTTTTGGTCTCAGAAAGAGACCCCCTTCCAAGTTGGTCCCAGTGACCAACACCTGATCCAGGCCCTCCAGTGGTGGCAGGATCGGAGCAATTTAAGACTGGGGTCCCCTTCATTCCTCTGTTCTCACTCCTTGACCCTCACTACAGATGCTTCCTCCTGGGTGGGAGCCCACATGGGCGACCTTCCACTCAGGGAGTGTGGTCCCCCAGAAATCTCTGCTCCACATCAATTTGCTGAACTCAGAGCTGTCTTTTTAGCACTTCAAGTGTTTTCAAGGCCTGTTCAAACAAAGTGGTACAAGTCAGAATACAACACCACAACAATGTGGTACATCAACAAGCAGGGGCACTCGGTCTTCAGCCTTGTGCACCGAGGCAATGAAGTTGTGATCTCTGGCCTATTCCTGAACACTTCCCTCATAGCAGTTCATCTTCCAGGAAAGGACAATGTCCTAGCAGATGCTCTCAGCAGGATTTCCCTGGGCCATCACGAATGGTCTCTGGATCCTCAAGTACTGGGGATAGTTTTTGCCAGATGGGGCACCCCTCAGATAGATCTTTTTGCAGCCCCAGACAATCACCAACTTCCACTTTTCTGTTGCAGGCCCCCAGTGTTGGGCTCAGTCCCCCTGGATGCCTTTCTCCTAGATTGGGAAGGGAAGTTTCTTTATGCCTTCCCCTTCCCTCTCCTATTCAAGGTGCTAGTCAAAATCAGATCCCAGCCTTGCAGGGTGATTCTGATTGCCCCAGATTGGGCCAGGCAGCCCTGGTACCCACTCCTTCTGTCCCTAACAGTCCATCTTCCCCTGTGTCTCCCCAGGAATCACAACCTGTTAACCTGTGCCCAGGGGAGAGTTTGGTATCCGAACCTCAATCCTCTACCTCAAGGCCTGGCTCTTGAGGAGTTAGAAATTGCTGACCTACACCTTTCTCAGGGTGTTCTTGAAATCCTAAAGGCTTCTAGGAAGCCTTCCACTAGGCTACTTATAATTCTAAGTGGAAAGGTTTCCATTTGGTGTGCTGGGAAACATATTTCCCGGAATCTGCTGATTTGCCCATTGTTTTGGACTATATGGTCCATCTTAATTCTTTGGGCCTGAGACCAGCTACCCTGAAAGTACATTTGCAGCTGTCTCTGCTTTTGTTTCAGCAGGAAAGCCCTCCTCTCTTCCGCTCACCCTGTATTTTCCAAGTTTTTAAGGATTACTTCATACTAATCCACCTTTTAGGGATCCGGCCCCTGCAAACTAATGTTTGCATTGCCCAGTTAATTAACCCCTTTGAACCTCTGTCTTCTGCAGAGCTTATACTAACTTGGAAAAACTGTTTTCCTAGTGGCTATCACTTCTGCCAGGCGATAAGTGAGTTGCAAGCCTTGTCAGTAGAAACTGACTTTATTTCTTTCCACAGGGATAAGGTAGTCCTCAGACTAACAGGAAGTTTTGCCTAAGGTGGTTTCAGATTTCCATCTTAACCAATCTATCTCCTTCCAGTGTTTTCACTGAACATTCTTCCTCTGGTGAGAGGAGATTGCACAGTTTAGATGTTAAGAGGGCCCTAAGTTACTATATAGAATGTACCAAGGGTCACAGGTTCGAATCCTCCAACTTTTTCTCACTTATGGTGAGGTCGGAAAAGGAGACCTGCCACTAAGAGATCAATTGCCAGGTGGATTGTCTCTTGTATCAATTTTGTTATCAGAAACTGGGAGAGTTCCCCTCTGGCCTGAGGGCTCATTCTACCAGAGGTACAGCGTCTCTAGCTGCTGCCAGAGACATCCCTATCTTAGAGATATGTCAAGCTGCTACCTGGAAAACGGTACACACTTTCACCAAGCATTACTCCCTGGATGTCCAGGCCAGGAGAGATGCTCGGTTTGGCACAGCTGTGCTTCAGAGCCTATTCCCTAAGTAGGTTCTGTCCCTGCTCCATGGAGGTACTGCTGTGTAGTCTGCAATTGTCATAATATAGCAAGACTTCATGTTGTTTGAAGAAAAAATTACTCACCTTAGTAATGTTGTTTCTTCTAATGGAGTCTTGCCATATATGACCTCACCCCCAGCCTGCCCTCTCAGAACTTCTACTTGGCTATGGGTAAGTAGCCTAGTGTGGGCACTAGTTATCCCATTATATGTTTTCCACCCCTTCTTGGGGTTTTTGGGGTGTGGTGTTTTTATTTTATATTATATTATTACTTCTGGTCCCCTGACTTGAGTCTTTGTGTTGGGACCAGCAATAGGTGTTAATATTTAGGTAGCCAGTTGGCTAGTGTAGGTTACAGCTTCCACACAGACCTTAGTGAGTTTTTGCTCGTAAAGATCTGACAGTTTGGGTTTGAAATAACCCAGACAGAGCTTCTCTAACCGAACTCGTGCTCTAAGTTCCATTCTTAGAATGGGAGTTAACTCTTTCACCTCCGGAGCAGTTCTAATGGTGGGACAAACTGCAATTGTCATAATATAGCAAGACTCCATTAGAAGAAACAACATTACTAAGGTGAGTAATTTTTTCTTCTGGTATACGGAGCAATTTTCTCAAGCTGGGGTCCCAGTCAGTATCAGTAATCTTGATAGCACTAGTATGGTCCAGTCCAGACAGACATGGCTTTCTCTGCTACCTTCCATGCCTGGGCCCGAATTAATACACCTTCCCTCGGAGGCATAATCTGCTGACCTCCTATCGTGAGGCTCCTGTATCCAAACCTTGGATCACTCATGTTCAAGGCATGTCTCTTCAGTACCTTTAGTAAAAAATGCAGGTTTACATTTTTCTTTAAGTGTCTTAAGCATGTGATGTGGTTATAGGAAGCTTTTCACTAAGAAAATCTATTCTTCAGAATGAGAAACAAGTTTTATGATTGGTGTTCAACCAGGAAATTGGTCCCAGAACATGCTGGGTCCCAGCTGTCTGACTATTTTATCTATTTACAGTCATTGGACTGGCTATCCTGTACCCTCAAGGTACACCTGGTTGCAGCATCTGCTAGCATAGTAGTTGGACAAAATGTTTTTTTTATTGCTTCAGATCCTAGCTACAAAAGGCTCTTTATGGGCCTAGCACATGTCAACACAGGCAGGTGTTCCTGTTGTGCTGGGCTATCTTACCTATTTGCTCGTATTGTGCTTGCAGTCCAGCACCTTAAACGTCCACCTGGCTGCAGCATCTACTTACACTTCAGTTGGACAGAATGTTTTTTAGGCCTCAGACCCTATCTTCAAAGGGTTCTCTAAAGGCCTGTCCCATTTGCACCCCATCACAAGGGACCGGTGCCAGCATAGAAACATAGAATTTGACTGCAGATAAGGACCGCTTGGCCCACCCAGTCTGCCCATTTCCCTACCTAATGGATAAGCTGCAGATCCTAGTTCACCAGCAGCCTACTTCTTCCTACCTCCACCGCTTAGAATTGCCTTATGACTGTCCCATGTATGCTTGAATTCAACCACTGTTTTTGACTCCACAACCTCCACTGGAAGGCGGTTCCATGCATCCACAACCCTCTCTGTGAAAAAATACTTGCTTACATTACCTCTGAGCCGCCCCCCCATCTTCAGATTGTGCCCCCTTGTTCTTGCACACCTCTGTTTTTGAAAGATGCTATCCTCTTGGACTTTGTTGATTCCCTTGAGGTACTTGAAAGTTTCTATCATGTCCCCCCTCTCCCTCCTTTCCTCAAGGCTATACATATTAAGCTCCTTTGCTCGCTCTTCATATGTCTTCTGGTGCAGACCCTGCACCATTTTAGTTGCCCTCTTCTGGACAGCTTCCATCCTGTCTGTGTCTTTGCGGAGATTGGGTCTCCAGAACTGCACGCAGTACTCCAGATGGGGTCTCAGAGATAACAACTTCCTGTTTTCTACTGGTGATGCCTCTCCCTGTGCATCCCAGTATCCCCCCAGCCCTCCTTACTGCCCTCTCACATTGCTTGCCCACCTTTTAAGTCATCTGATATGACTACCCCCAGGTCCCTTTCCATTTTTGTTGTTAGTATCTCACCCCCCATTGTGTACTCTTCTCCTGGGTTTTTGGTTCCCAGGTGCATTACCTTGCACTTCTTAGCATTTAATCTAAGCTGCCATACATTTGACCATTCCTCTAACCTTGCCAAGTCCCTTCTCATCCTTTCCACCCCACCTTGTGCATAAACTCTGTTGCAGATCTTTGTGTCATCTGCAAAGAGACATACCTTTGCTTCCAGTCCCTCTGCAATGTCACTTATAAAGACATTGAAGAGGACCGGTCCTAATACTGAACCCTGCGGCACCCCACTAGTAACCCCCCTTTCTTCACAGTGGACTCCATTTACTATTACCCGCTGTGTCCTATTCTCCAGCCAGTTCTTTACCCAGGCTATTATCGTGGGACCCACTCCCAGGCTGGCTAACTTGTATATTAATCTTTTGTGTGGGACTGTGTTAAATGCCTTGCTAAAGTCTAGGTAGGCCATGTCCACAGCCCCTCCCTGATCTACTACATTGGTCACCTAGTCAAAGAAATCTATTAGATTCATCTGGCATAACCTTCCCACTGTGAATCCATGCTGCCTTGGGTCCTGTGCCCCTCTGGCCTCTAGGTACTCGACAGTTCTTTCCTTCAGAAGTGATTCCATCATTTTCCCTATCACTGAGGTTAAACTAACAGGTCTGTAGTTTCCTGCTTCTGCCCTGCTCCCACTTTTGTGAAGGGGAATCGCATCTGCCCTCCTCCAGCATGTGGCCTAGATGTGTGTATAGTTCGGCTCATGAGTCCCCTTTTTGACCCTCTGTCTTCAGTTCATTTGAAATATGTAAAAAAAAAAAAATGTGTTTTTCCTGTGGTAATCACTTCTGACAAAAGAATCCGTGCGTTCAAGTCTCTCTGAATTGAACAGGTCTATATTTCATTTCACAGAGACAAAGTTGTCCTGGGAACAAACAGGAAGTTTTCTTTTAAACATGACCTCTAATTATCATTTGAACCAAACCATTACCTTACCTGTCTTTTTCACTGAGCACTTTAGTCCTGTTAAAAAAAAAAAAAAAAAAAAAAGAATTTTCATAGTCTGGATGTCAAAGGAGTTAACTACTTTTTGACAGCCACTAAAGCCCTTAGGTAGGACAGAAAACAGCTGTTCCTGACCTGTTGGAATGTGAGAAAGGATAACCCAGCATCAAAGAAGGTCCACTTATTACTGGGTAGCACAGTATAATCAGTTTGGTACCCTAAGGCTGGAAAGGAACCCCTTGTGGGTGGAGGGTCATTCCACAAGGGGCACAGGGATGTTTCTCTGGTGAATCTCTAAAGCAGCTACCTGGAAACCAATACACAGCTTTACGAAGCATTACACTCTGAATTATTTGTCCAGGTGTGATGCCAGATTCAGCACAGCAGTCCTGCAAAGTCTATTCCTAAGATAGGGTTCTGTGCCCACCTCCAAATGTACTGCTTGGTAGTCTGCATATAGTTATGAATATCTGAGTATTACTGGGGTTAGAAGAAAAAAATTACTTACCTAGCAATCTTATTTCTTCCTAGTGATACTCAGGTACTCATAACTCTCCCTCCCTCCTCCCCTTTTGGAACCTTCAGCCTCTACACTCCTGAATACTGTGCTCTCAGGGGCATAAATGCCATTTCTGGCATGCATGTTATGACTGGGTTCCTTATTGTTGTCCCCTTCCCCTTTTCGGGTAATTTGGACATTCTAGGATGTTCTTTCATAGGTTATGCCCTCCAGTTGGAGGCCCCCTTTTTTGTGGGTTAAGGGAGTGCTCTGTAATTATTATTATTATTATTAATATTGTTATTAATACTATTATTATTATACTTAGTCCCCGTGGGCCCGTCTTTTAAGGCATCCAAGAAATCTGAAAGGTTTAGAACTAAGGCAGCCAGTATAAGGCAGCATTTGAAAAGTGGCTCATGCAAACAAATTCCATTATTTGCATATGTTCCAAATTCTCTCTGGGCAGTTCTACTTTGGAGGAAGACTGCATATAGTTATGAATACCTGAGTATCTCTTGGAAGAAATAAAATTACTATGTAAGTATTTTTTTCTTTTTGCCAATCACCTGTCTTCCCAGATAAATATGCTTTTTCCTATGCTTTATTTTTATCATGCTTCATTTTAAAGAGTCTAGTGGTGTACCATGGGGCAGAGTTTGCTTTTGTTTTCCTTGTTATCACAGTCATGTGTTTATTTCACACCTGAAGGAACTCTGACATAAAAAAGTCCCAAGCCAAATCTAAATCAGTATCCATTCTAAATGGTCCCACTTGATACTATCAAGATCATCTAAAAAGGCAAAGTAATCAAACTTTTTATAGGACCTTAACTTCAAAAACTTAGGCGGACCTTTAACCTTAACTTTTCCCCTAATACTGTAAGTTATATTATGATACCTAAACATGTCCGCATAAACCCCAGAGGATATAAAGTTATGCAAGAAATTTGTAAGTATTACATCCAGCAGAGAAGATTCACTTGGCTTATGAATGTTTATTCGAAACGGTTCGGTTATCAATTGTGACAACCCAAGACCCAATGCCATTTTCTTAATTTTCTGGGATTTAACTGGATGCAGCCAATCTGAATTTAAGTCTCCAAGAATTATGTGCTCCCTGATTGACAGTGCTGTCAGCCAGTAAGGGCATACATGCTCATTGATAGCTGAGTTGGTGGCTGGCCATGGAGAATGGAGGGCTGTGCTGGGTGCCGGCTTGGGGTCGAGATGGGGGGGGAGTGGGGTGGTGGGGCACTACCTGCAAGGGTGAGGGGTCCACTAGCCACCAGGGAACAGATGTACATTTGTCATACAGGGGATCAGGGATGGGGGAGGTCTGCTTAGCCACCAGGGAATGGTATTTCTTCATGATGCAGGGAATAAGGAGGGCAGTCCACTAGCCACCAGGGACTGGTATTACATTATCATACAGGGGATCAGGATGGGAGGGGACCACTGGACACCAGTGATACCACAGTTCAACATCAGGCATGCACTTCTTCCCCCAAATGCTAGGGTTGTGTGGGAGTAAGTCATTGTTTTGGTTGGCGGTATCTGCACCGCGCAAGGGGACCATGCAAAGCGGCCTTGCGCACACACATACTTTGAATATGGGACTGCACCAATATTCAGGTCCCCGCCCCTTCATTTGAATTGCGCCCCCCCCCCCGAATACTGTCTGGGTGCAAACCTTGTTTGCCTGTGCTAACCAAGCTTTACAATATTGGACATCCACGCAAAACCCAGTTTGCACCTGGGCAAAGTTTTGAATATAGGGCCCCTGATGTTTATATATGAAAAAAATCACTGAGCTCTTTTGGAAGGGTGTGGAATGGGGAGAAGAGGCGGAAGCCAGGGTTTATCTCATCACTTGACAGGACAGCAGCAGAAGGGTTGTGCAGAGTCATTAACACCTGAATGTTCCCAGGCATTGCTCAAAATGCAGGAAGATGGCCTTCAGCTGAGCTGCCCCTATAGCCTGGCACGCCCTCTAGAAGTAATTTAAACTGACCTCACTTATTAGCCTTCGGTTCTTCCAAACTCTGCTTTGTCAATATTGTGTAGATAAATGTATTTGTTATTAGTACTTTACCTGTATACCCTGTATTGCCTACAGTGGCCTTTGATATACTATCTTCTTTTCCAGATAATTGACTCTAACCCTATCATACTGTTACCTATTCATATTGTATTTTTCTGGTTCAACTTGATTCTACTGTTTTCCCTTGAACTTTAATCTTGTATTTCCATGCTATATTATCTGCATCGTATACTGCCTTTATGTATTAAGTCCCATCTGATTATCTTGTACTTTGAACTGTTATCTCTTTTTACTGTATTGTATTCTGTCCTACACAGCACCTGCCTGAAAATGAGCTTTACTCAATGGAGCCTTTTCCTGATTAAATAAATAAATAAGAGGGCCTCTGATAGTAACGGTGCAATACCCACAATGCCCAAACTGCCTTTTATCCATTTTCTTTTCTGGGGTGTTATTATGCAAGTTCGTTCAGGTATACTTCAGTTTAATTCATGATCAGGTCACCAAGGCCCTGTATTCCATCAACATATGCATCTTGAATTACAGTAATTCATGAGACCTGCACATTGCATCCCCCTCCAGGTTTCTGCCACGTGGTGGTCTTGGCCCAGTTTTAGCAGCTAATGGACTCTCCCGTCCCTGCTTTAAAACACAGCTTCAACTAGTCAAACTGGGGCATTCCCTTATCCATGCCCACATTGACCTGATCTATCTACACTTGGTTATGAACCTAAGATGATTTATATAAACTGGGGCATTCCCTTATCCCTCCATACACTGACTTTATCTATACTCAGGCATGAGCCTAGGAACATTAAGACTTTGTACAAACTCCAGTACTCAAAATAGTTTAAGGAGATGAAACCATTTTAAGTCACTAGCACGGCTCGCGTCCACACTACAAGCACTATCTGGCACAGATTCAAAGACCATGTTAAAACCTTCGGCAAACATGAAACCTAGGCTTTAACACATTTTTTGAAACATTTTAAGGGTTAGTTTGGATTACATGGATAGTGCAGATACCACAGATGTCTCTTTCACCACTGCTGCAGTCCTCCCAATGCCCACAATCCACTGTGTAAGTATTGTATAAGTGTGTTCACAAGCATGGTCAATCCCTCAGTGCGGACAGGCAGAAGTAGTTTTGAAACCATGTTTAAACACAGAGTCAGAGGTGCAGATGCTACATACATTACAGTAAGCTTTAAGCAGTTTTTAAAAATATTACACACTACCATGCTGTAGTCTGTACAGGGCCTTATATAAACTGGGGATTCAAACCCAAAAAAATCTTATTGTATTCTGACATATGCAGTATGGTCTCACTCTAGGACTGCCCCGGAACCTAAATGGTTAATAGAATCTATGCAAATGATGGAATGCTAGGCTCAAGCTCGGTTCTCAAACCACTGTCCCCGGAATACATCCTGTGACTGTTATAGTCTTTACTCCGCTTGCCCTAAGTAAGATGCCTTGGAGAGCTCTCCTTTAACTTTCTTGAAGATTTTATTTTCTCAGTTTTTTTAAAGCACTTATTATTTATTTTTGTTTTTAAAGCACTGTCCTCGGTATTACATGTAGATTAGTCTAGATTTAGTATTGTTTCAATAAGTTTTTCGATTACATAGAAACGTAGAATTTGACAGCAGATAAGGACTGCTTGGGTCACCTAGTCTGCCTATTTCGCTACTTAGCGGATAAGCTGCAGATCCTAGTTAACCAACAGCCTACTTCCTCCTACCCCCCACTAGAACTGCCTTATGTCTGTCCCATGCATTCTTGAATTCCCGCACTGTTTTTGACTCTATGACCTCCTCAGGAAGGCTGTTCCATGCATCTACAACCCTCTCTGTGAAGAAATACTTCCTCACATTACCTCTGAGTCATCTCTCCCCCCCCTTGTTCTTGCACATCTCTTTTTTTGAAAGATGCTACCCTCTTGGATTTTGTTGATTCCCTTGAGATATTTGAAAGTTTCTATCATGTCCCCCTGCTCCCTCCTTTCCTCAAGGTTATACATCTTAAGCTCCTTTAGTCTTTCTTCATATGTCTTCTGGTGCAGACGCTGTACCATTTTGGTTGCCCTCCTCTAGACTGCCTCCACCCTGTCTATGTCTTTGCGGAGATGGGGTCTCCAGAACTGTACACAGTACTCCAGATGTGGTCTTACCAACTGTCTGTACAGAGGGCCAACAACTTCCTGTTTTCTACTGGTGGATGCCTCTTCCTATGCATCCCAGTATCTCCCAGCCCTCCTTACTGCCTTCTCACATTGCTGGCCCACCTTTAGGTCATCTGATATGACTACCCCTAGGTCCCTTTCCATTTTTGTTGTTGTTAGTATCTCACCCCCATTGTGTACTCCTTGCCATTTCTTCACAACCAAGAAGAAACCAAACTTTTGTTTATATTTTCTTAGGTAAATATATTTAAAAATTGACTACTCTGGACTGGTTTCTTATTTACATTTAATTTGTGCTTGGAGCCGAGGTAACTCTCAGTTCTTGCTTTGGTCACTGAACCGACCACAAAAAAAAAAAAGAGAGAGAGAAATCTTTGTTTACAAGTGTGTGTATTTGATTCAGAGAAACTAAGTTTCAAAGGATTTTTTATGTTATGTCACAACCCAAGAAAAAAATGGCCTTACTGGTTTTCAGCATTGCACAGAGTGTGGTGAACCATTTGCTAAAGCTGATCTCCACCTAATTTGTGTTTTCTGCCTAGGATTTGACCACCTGAACACAGATTGTGAAATTTGTAAAATCTTTCCCCAGTCGACACTTGGTAGGCGATAGAACCGACTGCAGGAAAAGATGTCTGATAAGGATGCAGACCCAGCCTCAGACAAACCGACTCCTTCTTACTCTAAAGAAAAATCCAAGGAACCAGATGAACAGCCCTCTGACAAGGGTGAAGGTTCCCTGGAAAGAAAGTGAACTGCAGAGACTGCCACTGAACCGGCAACATCTGCTAAAAAGAAGAAGAAAGAAAAGAACTCTGAGAAAGAACCGTAACCAACAAGTCCATCAGCTCCTACCACTGAGAAGACTGCTAATGGCATCAAAATAATCCAGTCGCTGCAAACTGGTACCTCAGTTCTGGTTCCGCAACTCGTTTCAGATCATCCATCAGTTCAAACTTCGTGTCCCTCCTCGGTTCCCAGTTCCTTTGAGAATTACCCTGATATTTATGGCAATGATGGTGAAAGTATGATGATGAGGATTTTGGGGAACCCTCTGAACCAGATGTTTCCCCTGATCCTCGATGCCTGACTCCCCTGATAAGGGACCTGAGGATTTTACCTCACATTTTGCTTTCATGAAGCAGGTGGCACAGATTCTGGACCTCTCCATTCAGGAATCTACAGAAGAGAAGGAGTAACCAGATTACATGGAAATGAGGGATGTACCAGCAACTAAAAGGTTGCTACTACCCTTTTATAAGTCCCTAAAGAGACAAGCCACTAGAGTTTTGGAAACCCCCACTTCCATTCCCCCAGTGGACAAGAAGATGGATAGGAAATACTGGGTGGCCAAGGCTGGAGCTGAGTTCCTTTTTGGGCAACCCAGTCATGAAGGGGTGGTGCGGGCTGCTGCATGTGATAAGGTAGGCATTCCCCTGGCATCACACCCACCTGATAAAGACTCTAGGAAGATGAAGTGTATGACCAGGAAGTCTTACCTGGGTTCTTGTCTGGCCATTAGGCAGGCCACTTACATGGCTTAAGTTTCCAGATACCAGAAAAGTCTCTGGAATACTGTTTTGCAGATTGCTAAGACCTGCCCTGCTCCCGTGGTATCTGACTTAGCTGAAGCTGCGAAAAGGGACATAGAGGCTTCCAGGTACCAGTTTCAGATGGCAGTGGATGCCAGTGACACTGCAGCCAGACTGATGGCAACTTCAGTGTCTCTCTGGAGATTTACTTGACTATGGGCCACTAATCTACCCCAGGCCACCCAGGCGAAGGCCTTGGATTTTCCTTGCGAGCCCACATCCCTTTTTGGTGAGCAAACAGAGGCCTACATAAGAAAGATAGATGAGTGCAAGGTGGTTTACAAGAGTGCTGCTGCTATGGAAAAGGCAGCAACACCTCAGAAGTACCAGAGTACAGGGGATAGGGTTAGAACACACTACAGACCTTTCTTCCAGACTCAGGCTGTCCCAGCCTGTCAGCCACAGAGAGGGGGCACTTCAGAGGCAGAGGCAGGGGTAGAAGGGGCAGCAATCAAGCTGGTCCCAGTTCCCAGCCAAGTGCACAAGCAAAGAAGACACCCAAGTAGGAGGCAGGCTGGCTCACTACTTCCAGGCTTGGAAATCCATCACCACAGACAAGTGGGTTCTGGAGGTAGTGAGCCATGGTCTTGCTCTCATCATCAAGGTCTTACCCAGGCTGAGGGCAAGAGTTTTCAGACCTGCCACCCCATCAGAAGCAGTTCTATTGGAGGTGGAAGTAGCAAAATTCCTTCAGGAGAAGGCAGTGGAACCTGTTCCGTTGGCCCAAAAGGGAAAGAGACTCTACTCAAGATACTTCCCCGCTCTAAAGAAAATGGGGAGTGGCAACCCATACTGGATCTCAGACATTTAAACAGGCATTTGACAAAGTTCAATATGGCCACTCTGGTTACCATTCTCCCTACACTCAGGCAGGGAGATTGGCTGGCATCTCTAGACTTAAAGGATGCTTACTTCCACATTCCTATCAGGCAATCCCACAGAAAGTACTGCGGGTTCAGATTGCCATCAGGCCATTACCAGTTCAGAGTCATGCCTTTCGGCTTGACTTCTGCTCCGAGTGTTTACAAAGTGCCTAGTAGTAGTGGTAGCACACTTAAGGAGGCAGGGAGTTATAGTCTCCCCATACTTGGATGACTGGCTAGTGGTAGGCCAGTTCTCCCAGCAGGTCAAAGATGCACTGACCACCACTCAGGATACACTGCAGTCCTTAGGCTTCCTGGTAAACCAAAAGAAGTCTGTGCTGAGACCAGTTCAGCTCCTGGAATTTATAGGAGCAGAATTGTACGCACTAAGAGGAAAGACATTTCTCCCTCAGGGGAGGGTGGACTGCCTTGTACAGTTGGCAAGCTCATTCTGTCTGCATATTTTCAGACCAGCAAGGCACTTTCTCCAGCTGTTGGGATACATGGCTACATCAACAACAACAGTGTCAGGTTCCAGATGCGGGACATCCAGTTCCATCTCAGATCTCACTGGTTGCAGAGAAGGGATTGCCTATCAAAGATGGTGCCAGTCACAGGAACATTTCTTCAAGCAATTCAGTGGTGGCAAAAAAAGGACAACCTCCGAGAAGGTGTGCCTTTCCTTCAGCAACCACCAACCGCAGTGTTAACAATGGATATCTCCCTCCTAGGATGGGATGCCCACCTGGAGAAGCACACCGCACACAGTACTTGGCTCCAGCAGGAGTCTCTGCTTCACATAAACCTGCTGGAACTCAGGGTAGTTTGCCTAGGCATTCAGTCCTTCGCTTCAGTGCTGCAGGGCAAGGTGGTTCAAGTCAGAACAGACAATACAACCACAATGTACTACATCAACAAGCAAGGGGACACAATGTCATCCCCCCCTGTATGCAGAGGCCATGAAAGTATGGAATTTTGCCTACTCCCTGAGGATCTCCCTATCAGAAGTTCATCTCCCAGGAAAGGACAGTGACCTCGCAGATCCCCTCAGCAGGTTTAACCAGAATCACTAAGAGTGGTCACTAAACGGGCAAATCCTGCAAACTGTGTTTAGAAGGTGGGGGCATCCCAGAGGTGGACCTCTTCGCAGCCCCAGACAATCACCAACTACCACAGTTCTGTTGCAGGCCTCCTGTAGTGGGCACAGTGCCTCTGGATGCACTACTGTTGGATTGTACAGAGAAGTTTCTGTATGCCTTCTCTCCATTTCCTCTGTTGCTCAGAGTAGTGAACAAGCTCACGATTCAGCCAGCGACAATGATCCTCATAGCTCCAGACTGGGCCAGGCAGCCCTGGTATCCACTGCTCCTCACCCTGTCAGTATCCAGACCAGTCTCCCTCCCCAGGAGATGCAAGCTAGTGACCTCCTCACAAGGCAGGATCCTTTACCACAATCTCCAGTCCCTTAGGCTCAAGGCTTTGCTCTTGAGGACTTAGAGTATGCAGGCCTACACCTCTCTGAGAGGGTTCTGAAGGTCCTTAGAGGTGTAAGTTTGCCTAGTAGAGGGTTTTCTGGAAACTCTAAGTGGAAGAGGCTTTCCATTTGGTGCCAGCAAAAACATATAGACTGTAGCCAGGCCTACTTGCCAGTCATTTTCGATTATCTGGCACACCTTCATTCCCTTGGCCTCAGGTCATCTACCCTTAAGGGACACCTGGCAGCCATCTCTGCTTACCTTTCAGCAGATAAGGGTTAATCTTTGGCTGCTAACCAGGTATCAGAAAGTTTTTCAAAGGTCTGTTACACTTGCATCCCCCACACAGGGAGACAACTCCTGCATGGGACCTCAATATATGAATTGGCCAGCTAATGCAACCATCCTTTGAGCCCATGTCTTCAGCAGAGCTTAAATATGTGACATGGAAAATGGTGTTCCTGGTAGCTATCACCTCAGCTGGGAGAATTAGTGAGCTCCAGGACCTGTCCACAGAGCCAAATTACATCTCAGTCCATAGGGACAACGTAGTCCTCAGGACTAACGGGACGTTTCTCCTCAAGGTGGTGTTGGACTTTCACCTGAATCAGTCCATCACTTTGCCAGTCTTTTTCACTGACTATTCCAGTTCAGGGAAACATAGGCTGCACAGCCTAGATGTCAAGAGAGCTATCATTTACCACTTGGATCATACGAAGAATCATAGGAAAGATAGTACTCAGCTTGTCCTTACTTATGAAGAAGTGGACAAGGGTAAACCTGTCTCAAAAAGGACCATTGCACAATGGATTGTTGCCTGTATTCAATTCTGCTACAGCAAAGTAGGCAAAGAGCCTCCTGTGGGCCTTAGGGCCCACTCTACAAGGAATACAGCTGCTTCTATAGTAGCTGCAAGAGATGGTCCTTTGTTGAAAATTTGTAAAGCAGCTACCTGGAAAACTGTTCACACATTTACCAAACACTATAGCCTGGATTTTTTTTCTCAATAAAAATTTTTATTGTAATAATGAAAAAATATATCATAAAATAACATATTTAGTATAATATAATCAATACAATTGTTAAAATATAACTCACACAAATAGATATATCAAATATCAACACCCACCTAATAAATTGGCCTGGATATTCAAACTGCGCCAGACAGGTGCTCAAGCCCAGGCACAGCGCAACTGGGCTGTACCAGGGCATGGACCTGGTGATATTCAACGGTGCTGCACCATGGCTCAGCACCATTGAATATGGCACTGAGGGCGCATGCACTGAGCACAGTGCAGTGGTACTGCACCAGCACAAGTGGCAGAATGGGAGCAGGGGGATGCGCCAGTGCAAGTGCAGTTATGCTAGGTGCACCACCCGCGATATTCAGCATTGGGCATGCAAATGAGGCCATTATGCATGCAAGGTACAAATGGGGCTATTTGCATGTCATTATGGCCCTATTTGCATGCTGTGCACCGATCCTCAGCGACTTGTGCCCGGCGACCTGCCAGGCTGCAGCTGTCAGGGACCGATGCCCTGCAGTCCCATGGCGGTCCCGGCTCCTGTGCATGGGCATACATAGAAAGGAACTCCCTGGTGGTTCAGTGGACTGCTAGCCATTGCCCAATCATGGGCATCTGTAAAATAAATCCCTGGTGGTCCAGTGGATCACTCCCCATCGTCCGATCATGGGCATCTGTAAAATAAATGCCTGGTGGTCCAATGGAAACCCCTTGATAGCGCCCGATCACGGGCATATGTAAAGAAATGTCCCTGGTGGTCCAGTGGAACCGCCCCCCAGCAGCGCCTAATCGCGGGCATAATTAAAGGAATGTCCCTGGTGGACCAGTGGAAACTCCCACCACCCGATCGCGGATGGACATAGCAAAAGAAACCCTGCTGGTCTAATGGTACCCCCCCTCCCCAGGCACCCACTGAGATCCACCATCACCCGGCACCCCCCCCAGTCAACGGCAGGCGGCAGCACCCCATCCACATACCACCCAGCCTCCCGCTGACTGACTGTGTGCAGTACAGTCTGTATGCCTATTGGTCCACTGTGTGGACCAATGAGTATACAAACCATACTGTACTACACAGGCCCATTATGTGAATGAATGCATTCATTCACATAATGAGCCTGTGTAGTACAGTATGGTCTGCATGCCCATAGGTCGACGCAGTGAACCAATGGATGTACAGACCGTACTGTACGCAATCAGTCAGTGGGCAGCTGGGCAGCATGCGGGTGGGGTGCTGCCACCCGCCGCTGACTGGGGGGTGCTGGGTGGCAGGGGACCTCAGTGGGCAGGTGGGGAGGGGGGTACCACTGGACCACCAGGCTTTCTTTTGCTATTCCCACCTGCGATCCAGTGCTGGGGGGGGTTTCCACTAGACCACCAGGGAATTTATTTTACAGATGCCCATGATTGGGCGATTGGGGGGGCGGTCCACTGGACCACCAGGGATTTATTTTACAGATGCCCACAATTGGGTGACAGGGCAGGGGGAAGCACAGTGCTCCCAGGGCAGGGAGCTTGTGGACAGTGTTCAGGGTGGGTGGGTGGCCATCCATGGCTGGTGGCTGCCGTGTTGCACCCTGTAATACAGCAGCTCACCTGTGGGTGGCCAGGACTTGCTCCTGGTTTTACCAGACATATCTTTGCACCCCCTTCCAAGTGGCGCAAGGCGAGCTTGTGCTAGCATATGCGCCACACATCCTGGGCTGAATATCGGGATGTGCCGCATATGCATGGGCACGCCCCCACACTTGCACCGCATACATTACTGATGTGCCCTGGTGCATCGGGAGTTGCGCAGCAACATACCCCTTTAAATATCGTGCCGGGGCACATTGGGGGGTTGCGCCATTCGCAACCCTTTTGAATATCCAGGCCATAATGTTCTCACATTAGAAATACTGAATAATTATAAGACTTTCCTTTTCTATGTTTTAACAAATTGCTTTTCCTTCACATCTATTAGACACGTACTGTATGGAAAATAGTACATGACTATGTAAACAAACAATAGACAAGAGAGAAACATAAGAAGAAAAGGGAGAAAAGGAAGAAAAGAAGAAAAAACAGACCAAGAAATAAAAGCATCAAACCTGACCTCCCATTATTTGACTGAAGAGTCCTTTGTGTTCCTCACATAATGTTCAATAGAACCATATCTACTGTTATATTTACGAGAGACCACTCAAAGTTAATGCTAATTTTTCTGTTCTGAGATTTTCAATAAACTGAGCTCTACATTCTCTCAAAGAAGGAATAGTTTCTTAGACCCAGTATTTTAATAAAGAACTTATAATCGAGCCACCTATTAATAGAATAGGATACTTCTTTTCTTGAGTCCAACCCTCTCCCATATCAAAATACCCCAAAATACAGGTCTCTAAATTCATTTTGTCTTTTAGACTAGGGATTTCTTTAAAATACTCAATTACTTCTTTCCATAGGTCCTGTACCCTAGAACAAAACCAGAACATATGACCCAAAGATCATTTTCCCTTTTTTTTCTTGCACTTATGACATACAAAATCAACTCTCAGCCCCATTTTATACATGTGTACTGGCATGAAATAAAGATTATGGAAAGTCTTGAAGTGCACAAGTCTAAGATTTGAAGTTTTAAAAGCCTTACTTGCAAAATTCCAGATTTTAGTCCAATTCCTGTGACCACCATCGGGTCGGATCCATCAACACCCCTCTAGATATTTCTAGAAGAGAATTGTACACTGATGAGATGGAGGCAGAAATATGCAATGCTGCAATGAAGGACTTAGATTCCTGCGATGGAGAGTTATTTGTCTCTGAAAATATTTGTAATCTTTGATGAAGTGTTTCATAAAGTTCCCTACCTGTTTCTGATATTTTATATTTTTTAGCTAGAACTTCATATGAAAGAATGGTATCTCTGCCCATGACATCTTGTATTTTATGTATTCCTTTTCTAATCCATTCCTGCCTCACTAACAGTCCCAGATTTAATTCTAGATTAATGTTATCCCATAATGACTGTAATTTAGAGTGTGAAAGGCTAAGTTTAAATGAGTGAGAGATGTATCTGAGAATTCTGATAGTGTCAGCCATAATTGTATTAAGTGGGAATGAGATTTTTTTAGTAAAGAACACTGAATGTAAGTCGGTTCCTTTTTCCATACAGATATTTTGTTCTGTTTGTACCCATTCAGGAATATACACTAACCTACCTGAGCTCATGAGCCATTTAGATAACTGGGTTAATCTAGTAGCTAAATAGTAAAGGAAAATGTCTGGCAACCTTAACCCCCTTCTATTCTTGGCGCGAGTGAGTTTGTTGTAAGCTAATCTTATCTTTTTATAACCCCAGATAAATTTATAGAACTCCGAATTAATGCTCTCTAACCATTTTTTATTAATAGCACAGGGAAGCATAGTGAGTATATAAAGAATTTTAGGTAAAAGCATCATTTTAACTGTCTCGATCCTTCCCCAGCTACTTAAAGGAAGCTTATCCCATCTTAAGAGTGAGGTTACAATGGTGTCTTTAATTATATTCAGATTTTTGGCATAGTCTGAGATAAATTCCTATATATTCTGATACCCAAATAATCAATATATTCCGCTGCCCATGTCAGACCCAAACTAACAATCAGCTCTTTATCACAGTCACTGTTGAGAAGCAGAAAGTTTGTCTTAGCCAGATTTTGTTTATAGCCCAAGATGTCTCCAAAATCCTGTATTACCTTTAAAACTCTGGGCACAGATTTTTCTGTATCAGTTAGAGCAATCAGAAGATCATCTGCATAAACCGAGGTGCAGATATTTACTCCGGGTATATTAACTCCAGTAATGGCCTTATCTGAATGAATTTTCCTTATCAAGGAATCTGTTGTTAAATTAAATAATAAGGGGGATAATGGGCAACCTTGTCTAGTGCCTTTAGTGACCTCAAAGTAGGAGGATACCATACCATTGGTAACAACCACAGATGTCAAATTATTATATAGTAGTTTGATAAATCTTATAAATTTGTCTGGAAATCCATATTTAGGAAGAACATAAAAAATATATGGCCACAGGATTCTATCAAATGCCTTTTAAGCATAGAGTGCAAGAAGGCCACACAAATTATTCAACTTACTTGCAGTCTCAAATATGTGAAAAATCTTCCATAAGTTATCTGCTGATATTCTTCCTTTCATGAACCCTGTTTTTTGTGTTGATATCAGAGAAGGCGTAACAAGACTTAACCAATTTGCAAGTATATTGGCTAAGATTTTTATATCTGTATTAATCAGAGAGATTGGTCTATAATTATTACAATTAACCAAATCCTTACATTGTTTTAGAATTAGAGAAATTAAGCATTTAGTTTGATCATTTGAGAGTGTTCCAGTTTCTAAAGCCTCCATGAATACCTTCTGGAGTAAAGGAATTAACTCTTTGGCAAAAGTGTGATAGAAATTGGCTGAGAAACCATCCGGTCCAGGGGTCTTATTTTTCTTAAGAGATATAATAGCATTCAAAATTTCTTCAGTAGATATGTCTGCTTCCAACTCTTTAACCAATGACTCAGATATTTTAACATCTGGCATGTCTCTAAAGAACCTTGAATAGTTCTTATTACCATTTATATTCTCTGATTTGTATATATTTTTGTAGAATTCGTAAAATTCTGCGTTTATTTCTTATAATCTGTACGTTACCCCTTATAGCCACTCAGCAGGCATATAGTTGCAATAGCTGTGGAAGAGGCAGTTTGTTTAAGCCTAATGGCCAACAACTTTGAAGCACGAGACCCTGTATCCAAATAAGTGAGTTTGGCCTTCCTTACAGCAAATTCACCTTCTAAACTGATTGAATCATTATATTCATTTTTAAGTTTTGTCCACTGATCCCAGAGTTCCTTTGTGTCTGATTCCTTTAGTTCAGTCTCTAGCATCATTAATTTCTCAAGAATTTCAATTTGCATTTTTTTCTGGTTTTTTTTGAGAAATGTGCATTTACTTATCAATGTACCTCTTCTATAGCATTTGAGGGCATCCCAGATGATTCCTTTTCCAGTCCCTTCTAACTCATTCAACAACAAAAAGTCAGCAATATTATTTTTTTTTTGCTTTATATTTTTATTGATTTTGCAACTAAAACTTACAACTCGTATATCCACAAGAGGATAGCATTATACAAGATCAGATGATAATATCTCTTACAAAGGATTTATACAGGACACCCCCTTTCTGGGTACATCATAGGGGGAAGTATACATCTAATACTACTCAATATATAAGAATGCATGCAGTCCGGAAGCCCCAAGGGGATTCATAAGCAGGATAGGTGACAATTCTATTATCTTATTAACACGGTGACTATGATAGTCTGAGTTAATCCCCCAATAAATTCATGGATAAAATATAATACGATGATCTTATAACACAATCTCCCAAGGGTAAACTACTCAGAATTCCAACCCTTAGTTATAAAAGCATAAACAAGCTTCATGGTATAGGAAACTACAGTTCTGTTAACAGATATACCAATATGTCAGAGGACAAGGGTATTGCAACTTATTTAATCAACAATCTAATAAACAAACAGAGCTGTTAACTCAAGAGTTCTCAGTCCAACTATTAAGGCTGCAAGTCGTTGCAAGGTCCAACTGTCCCTGAAAAGAGACATCAATATGAGAGCCAAGATCTGTTATTTCAGTCTCTACCCATTGCTTCCCCAAGTCCTTCAGCCAACGCCACTTAGATATAACATATCATACTGAACTTGCCCTGTGCTTCAGTCTGCATCTGAGGAATCAGCTTCAACATCCTCTGTCAGTTCCAGTTCAATTTTAGCAACCATTTTCTCAGCCTCTTTCACCTCATTAAAAAGGTATTGCTTTCCCTGCCAAGCAATTCAGAGTTTCACTGGTAAAAGGAGCTGATGTGCAACTTTAAAACTCCGAAGGCAACCCTGGAGCCCATCAAAGGCTTTCCGCCATTGCCGGGTGCTATAGGAAAGGTCCGGGAATATCTGGAGGAGTCCTCTCCATATTTTAGCAGTCTACAGTGTCTCGCTGGATTTAGGACCCGATCTCTATCTCCAACGCCCATGCATACTATTAGCAGAGTTCGTGGAGCTGCATGGGTTGCTGTTGTACAGCGGGGTGTAATCCAGTAAACTTTTTCAAAATGAAGCTGGGGGTCTGACTCTTCAAAACTTAGGATGTTCGTCAGCATTGATCTGGCAAATGAGAGAGAGTCTACCCCCTCAGCACCCTCCAACAGGCCTAAAATTCATAAGTTCTTTTCCCTCGTTTGATTCTCTACTGTTTCCAGGCGCTGGCAGAGAAGTGAGTTTTCCTTTATCAGTTTGGTAGTAAGATCAACTGTTTTTAAGACAGAAGTTTCTGACCTTTGTGTAATAGCTTCACACTGATCTACCCAAATTTCTAGCGCTGATACACGGGGTGTGAGAGAGTCAAATTTTTTGTCTAGTTCCTGCACAGATTTGACCAATTGGTTCAGGGTGTGAAGTATGCTCATCAGGGAGGCCTCCTCGTTCGACTCTGAAACTGTCTCCGCTGCTACTCCATGTTGCAAAGACCTTTCCTCCCAATTGCTCCTTTTCTGGTTGAAGAAATCACTCGCTGCAGCCATCAGTCCCTTATTTTTACCCATTCCAGCTTTCCTCAGGGCCAGTTAATTAGAGATACGACTCAGATTGCGTTTCAGCCGAAAACTTCGGAGTTTGATAGAGTAATTTTAGTTTAAAACAGATTTCCCCTGGGAGCTTGGTTTGATTACTTCTTCCTGCTAGGCTGCTCAGCAGCGCCCCCTGTCAGCAATATTATTTTTAATATCTGTCACTAACTCTACATTGTTAAGTATCCCATTATTAATTCTCCACCTTTTAGATCTGTAAGAATTTTGTAACACAGAAATATTTAACAAAACTGGTGCGTGATCAGACACAACCACAGGTTTAATAGTTGAGTAATTAACCCTTCCTGCCAACACTTTTCAATTAAAAATAGAATAATAGATAGATTCTGGTGTATTACAAGGTAGTAATTCCATCAAGAGGTTCTGGGGACACAGAAAACCTCGGCGAAGCTCGAGAGGTTTCATGTGTCCCCAGAACCTCGAGATGAAATTACTACCTTGTTATGCCAGAATCTATTTGTTATTTCTTTTAATATATGGATACGAGGTGAATTCTCAGATCTTCATTTGAATAGTGCAGTCAGCGATTCATGTGCATGCTGGCAGGGGTCCCCAGTGCTGTGGGCTTCATTTAGCACTGCCTTTTTCGAAACTGTTTGTCAGTGGCAGTATCAGGCCAGCAGAGGAGCCACGGGACAGAGTCGAATTCTTCATAATGACAATTTTTTTTAAACTAAAGAAAAACGGTTGCTGCTTCAGACCATTCTCGCTTCTAAGCGAACGAGCAGGCCGCCATGTTTTCGGACTCATTGTGCCCGCCCACAGAGCAACAGCAGCCAATCACAAGGCACGCTTTCAAAGATGGCAGGGACAGACTTGCGCATGCGCTCTTCAGCTTTCTTGATAATGCTATCATTCGGGTGCCAAACAATACTATTACAGCACCCGAACGATAGTATTATCACTTCCGAACAGTAGTATTATCGCTCCAGGAGCGCTGGTATTACAAGAATTTTTTGTATGCTTTTCAGGCATATTATTTCAACAATCCATATATTAAAAAATAATCTATCCTTGAACCTGAGCCATGTCATGCCGACCAAAATGTGAATTCTTTCGTGTTTTGATGTAAAACCCTCCATATATCAATTAGATCATATGTCGAGATCAAATCAGCTAGTTCACGGTTAACTTTAGACCTAACTGCTCTGAATCTGGTTCTATCCAGATTAGGGTCCAAAATAGCATTCATTTCTCCTGACATAACAATATTTGAGGGTAAAAAGCTTGTCAGTCTATTTTGAACTATAGTAAAAATATAATGATTTGCTACCATTGGTCCATAAATATTAACGAAAGTAAAGCTTTCCCCTTTAATAAGACCCTGCAGAATCAGAAAATGTCCTTTACTATCAGCTATCTGTGTCAGCACTTTAAAATCTACATTCCTATTCATCAAGATAAGGACACCTGCTTTTTTAGAACTGTTTCCTGCCCCAAACACTTGCCCCACCCACTCTCTCCTCATTAAATTGTAATGCTCTGTCTTCTTGTAGGAAGGCAAAAGAAATCCCTAAATCTTACTTCGAGAGGGTTCCTGCAGTAGGTCTTGACATATAGGACGGCGCCTCCTAGTGTCAGGTTTGCACGGCAAACTTGTAAAATGCTTAATCATCAGCGGACCACCCTGACGTCGGGGCATTCATGACATCAGCTTGACTATAAAAGGGTGGTCTCAGCCCGCCTCCAGTTCTTTCCTCGCCGCTGTCTTCAGTCGCTCGCTCTGTGGTCAGAACAGCGGACGTCCGCGTTATATTTTTAGAAGCATTTCTTCGCCTCTTGTAAAATTCAAACTTTTTTCTTCAATTTAGTGTCTTCCAGACAGAAGAAAAAGTGCTCTAAGTGCGGCGCTCAAATCAAGCACGGGAACGACCATTCCTGCTGCCTTCTCTGCCTCGGTTTGAAGCCCGACATCCAGGAGTGTTCCATCTGCCAGGCCTTCAACCAGGTGACCAGAACCAGGCGCAAGAGGTCCCTTGAGGCCCATCTGTTGACCTGACACTTGGCATCGATGGAAAGGGAGCTTCAAACACTCCGGGAAAGGTCATCATCACCGGCCCTTAAGAAAAAGAAAAGTAAGGAGAAGGATCGGGACAGGAGTCCGTCTCCATCTGGGAGGCTGGCAACCGTGAGTACTTTTTCGGGTGCCCCGTCCGCTTCTTTGGACCGGGCCCCTTCTCCCCCTCCTGCCGAGGTGAGCGGGCAGCCGGGAGTTGCCTCTTTGGAGGTGGTAATTCTGTCAACTAATCCTGCTGGTAAGTCACCCCTGGCCTCCGGCGAAGGGCACATGGCCTCTGCTGATCAGCCTAGCGGCGGCCTCCCAGCTGCTTCTAGCCTGGCCGGATCTGTTCCATCAGATGCCGGCTCCTCCACCCATATAGATCCATCCACTCTCCTGTCTGGCTCCAGTTTGGCCCCCGACGTCGGACAGAGTGAGGGACAAGTCGACCGGTCGTCTCCCAGGGCCCTCCACCCTAGAGACTCGCCACCCGATCCTTTGCTGTTTGCCTTAGCAAAGTCATGATCAGACCTGCTGTTGGAGGCCCTTCGTGTCTATCCCCTTCCTTGCCAGGCCTTCCTCCATTGCTGGAGTTCATTCTGCTGCCGACAGAGGCCCGAGTATGGAGCCTCCATACCCCAGTACTTCGGGCACGCTCCAGGTCCCGATGCCCCCACTGGGCTCTATTGCACCTCCTCCTCCTGCAGGCCCTTCATCTGGGTTCATTCCACAGGAACCCTCTTTCCCGCCTGTGGGTGCTTCTCTGTCTGTTACTCATTATCCGACGTTGGGTCAGGTGCCTCCGTCGCCGGGTTTCCAGATGCCGGGCTATCAGACGATGGGTCTTCAGATGCTGGGCTTTCTGACATTATCATTCCTGATGATGGGTTATCCTACTCCAGGATATCCCATGCTGGGCTACCCAGGGTACTCATATTATCCGTCCTGGCACTATCCGCAGTACCCGAGTTATCCAAGTTATCAACCATCACCACCACCACCTCCTCCTCCTCTGGTGCCAGAACTTGAGTCCATCCCTCGTTGGTGGAAAGAGGCTAGAGCACAGCTTGTGTCAGAGTTATGACAGCTGGTGAGGGAGCCACCCTCTGTTATGGTGACCTCTCCACCACCTCCTGTCTCCGGAATCCCTACCTCTATTTCGGTAGGCATTACTGAACCAGACCCTTCTGTTCCTTCTGGCTCTGATTCCTCTGACACTAGTTCCGACTCGGACGGGTCAGACCCCAGATCTCCCATGGAGGTTCCTCCAAAAGACTCTCCGAAGTCACCTGCAGAGGATCCTTCCTTCGGAGACTTGCTACGTTCAATTTAAGTGGCTGGTGGTTGGCCGTCCAAAGAGGTTGATCCTCAATGAAAATGTCTTTTGGAGCACCTGGATCTGGCCACCTTGGACACTATTCCCATTTCACTGTGGATGGGACCTCATGAGTAGGGATGTAAGTTTGTAATGGATGAGGTTTTAATGACTCATTCTTTATTCATGAAATCATTAGTAAACAGTAGTAAATGCTGTGGCACTGTCATCATTACTACATTCTGATGACACTAGTGAAAGTCATGGAAGTCCTGAATAAAGATCAAATGTCATGGAATCAATGATGTATATGACTGCCATGACAAACTTACATCCCTACTCATGAGGACCTAGTTAACACAGTCTGGCAACAACCGTCATCCATTCCTGCGGTCTCCCGCAAAGCTGACTGCACCTATTATACCCTGAAAGGGATTTTTCACCTGAACTCCCATCCCAAGGCTGACTCTGTGGTCATCACGGCAGCTCAAGACCTCTCAGCTCAGCCCAAACATCTGAGTTCTTCGCCTTCCGACAAGGACTCGTGTCAACTTGACCAGTTTGGGCGAAAAATTTATTCGTCGTCTTCTTGTGCGAGTCATTCCCTCCATTACGTCTTGCACATGGTTGTCTTTCAAAAAGCTTCTCTTTTGGACCTTGAATGGGACCTTCAGGATGTTCAAGATGAAACCCTGAGGAAGAAGCTCTTGGATAAAGTAAGGATGGGGAAATCTTTATGCCACCATGCCCTCTGGGCTACTTACGACTCAGTGGATTCAGTGGCGAGAACAGCTGCCTCGGGGATCTGCCTCTGATTCCTCTCCTGGCTCTGTATAGCGGAACTGGCACAGGACGTGCAGTCCTCTCTGTTGGATGCCCCTTTCAGGGGGTTCCGTCCTCTTTGGCGGCGATGCTAAAGACATCATTACTGGACTGCAGGAGAGCAGACGCTCCTTAAGGGATGTCCATTCCTTATACAAGATGGGACAGAAAAAGCAGCCCTTTCACCACCAAAGAAGTCGGAACAAATCCCAGGCTAAGCGCCAGGCAAAGAAACTCGCACCTGGATCGGGAGCTCAAACCCCCACAGTCCAAATTTCAAAAACAGTCCTCTGGGGCTAAAGCTACTCTCCCCTCGGTGTCCTGACTCTTTTTTCTCCTCCTTCCGCTACCTCCTGTACATCAGGAGGAACCAGTTGGAGGGAGGTTTGGCCTATACCTGGAAGGCTGGAGGTCTGTCACCGCAGAAAACTGGGTGCTTCAGCTCATCCAGCGAGGTCACTCGATAGAATTCAGAGAAATCCCAACACCTCAAACTCCAGGACGGTCCTTCTATCTTTAGGATCAGGTCCCCATAGTCTCTCGAGATCCAGGCACTTCTCCTAAAGAAAGCCATAGAGCCTGTCACATTAAGCTAAAAAGGAAGGGGATTCTACTCCCACTTCTTTCTGGTTCCAAAGAAAACGGGCCACCTGAGACCGATCCTGGACCTCAGCACACTAAACATCTTCGTCAAACACAAGAAGTTTTGTATGTTGACTCTTCAGGAGCTCCTTCCCCTGCTCCATAAAAACTCTTGGCTGTGCTCCCTGGATATGCAGGATGCTTATCTGCATATCCCTATCTTCCCGGTCCACTGCCGCTTTCTCCGCTTTGTTTTCCTGGAGAAACATTTTCAGTTCAGGCCTTCATATGTAAAGAACCTTATTTGATTTTTCATAAGGACTGAGTAGTCCTTTGGACTAACCCTTCTTTTCTGCCCAAAGTTATTTCAGAAACCACTTTGAACCAGAGCGTGGAATTACCGGTGTACTATCCACAGTATTCCAACAGGGGGGAACACCTGCTGCACACGCTTAATGTGCATCGGATCCTGAGGTACTACACAAACGGGACTAAAGAGGTTAGGAAATCTAACCAACTGTTTGTAGCTTTTGCCCCGCAGTGCCAGGGCAAGACTATTTCCAAGCACACCATCTCCCGATGGCTCTTTAACTGCATCCATTTTTCGTACACGAAATATGGGAAGTCCCTTCCGGGGGAGGTCAAAGGCCACTCCACCCATAGCATGGCTACCTCCACTGCCTTTTTCAGAAATGTGTCCATGGCGGAGATCTGTGCTGCAGCCACCTGGTCATCTGTTTACACCTTCACTAAGCGTTACAGTCTGGACATTGCCTCTAGGCACAGAACTGGGTTTGGACTTGCGGTCCTGCAAGGTCTTCTGTTGTGATTACTCTTGGTGACTTCTCCTCCTCCCGGATGCAGCTATGGCTTATTTTTCTTTGGGACTGCTTGGTATTCAGTCCTATATGTGAAGACCTACTACAGGAACCCTCTTGAAGTAAGATATAGCAGTTACGTAAAAACTTACTGTAACAGCAGATCTTCGAGAGAGGTTCCTGCAGTAGGTCTAGTTTCCCTTCCTCCTTCCCCCAGTTTTTGGATGCTTTACTTTCCATCCTATCTAGTCTAGCCAGACTAGAATGGAAGCAGGGTCTTTGGAGTTCACTCTGGTTTTCTCCTTACATATCTTTAGGTCTCCATTGGAAAAGAACTGGAGAGTGGGCGCGGGACTGCCCCTTTTATAGTCGGGCTGATGTCACGACACCCCGACATCAGGGGCGGTCCTCGCTGATGATTGCTATCTACAAGTTTGCCGTGCGGACCTAATGCCAGGGGTGCAGTCCTATATGTGAAGACCTACTGCAGGAACCTCTCTCGAAGATCTACTGTTATGGTAAGTTCATACGTCACTGCTATTTTCTTAAGATGTCTGATAATCGAATATCTTTTAAGTTTATGGTTCAAACACCTCACATTCCATGTGACAAATGTATAAGATTCAGCAATAGCCATTTTTTATAATGAACCATTTATGCTGTGTGTTCCATGAATTAGACTGTAGAATACAAATCCAGCCTATTCTTCTATTCATATAATCACCTTGTGTATCTTAAGCTCGATGCATAAGTCAGTAAATGAGGTAAAATAGAAATGCAGCAAGAAAGGAGAAATAACAGCAAAGTAAAAGACACAAAGACAAATCTTCAAACAAAAGTCATTCTGAATTGCTTTAACTAAACAAATATGAGAGTTGTTTGCCATTAACCACCATCTGATGAACCAGATTCAATGCAATCCCTTCCCAAGACATTCCCAAATGCCGTAGAGTGGAGTTTTATCTCAAGCTCACTACCTCCCCTCAGCCAGACCACAACCTGCAGAATGTAAGATAAAAAGAAGAACTAAAATATCACAGTTCTCCATATCAGCATAAAACAACAATATCAGATAAAAATTTAGTCATTTTGACTCATTTCACCCTTTTAAACTTTAGAAAATCTTCCTGTGTTTTCCAAAACTGAAAGATAAAAAGGAAATGGCAGTCAAATATAGACCCCCTTGACCCCAACAGAGTAATATAATCAGGCTTACTTTCTTATATTTAACACTATCATAAAACATCTAGATTTTCATCAGGCAGCACACTTTGTTAAACATTCAAGAATAGTGAGATCAACAGTTCTGCTAAGAAGATAAAACATTTGTATTTTGTTCTAACATGCAACATGACCATTTTATCTCAGAAAACATCCAGTCTAGCCAGAGAAACAATTTTTTTTAAGTATTCTAAATTTCTTTTGCCATCTATTATTACGATCAAATTCGTGGATGTTGTAACCTTTGTAATGAAAGTCAAAATGGCCCATAAGTCCAAAATCCGAACTCTAATAGTCTCATATTTTCCACAAGCCTTCCCACTCGCTTGTGCTCACCTCAGTCTGAATATAACTAGTATAATCGATGACCGTAAACCGTAAAGTAATCCAGCATACAGTACTGTTAGATGTAAATATGAAGAAAAGTCCAGATAGTCTGTCCAACCATTTTCTTTTCCAAATGTAAACAAGGGACCTTCCTGGCTCAACGCAACTTCTCCATTTTATCACATCTTGCCCAGAATTCTCCTCGTGCGTGATACGTAACCCCACGTCTGCACGTGACAAGCCATAGCCTGCTCATGCATCGATCTGGACTGTCTCAGCTCGCGCTACAGAATCTGCAGAGAAAAGTTGTTAGATTCAAACCATGGGTAAGCAATTCTATATTTTAAAAATGGCTGAAAATGAAAAATTCAGGGATTAGAAGAGCTATTAGAAAGAAAAGACTAGGGCCCAGATGTGTCTAACCAACACAAATCACACTCCTCTCACCTTGCCCCTCCCATGTCTACATACACCGTAACCTACGCTTTTGTCCAAATCAAACGTCTTTTGTCAGTATTTAAAATAAAACCAGCAGAGGAGTTCAAATGTTCCCCATTACTAAGTGAACATTATTATAGAATGAAATTTACTGAATTAAAGGGTCATCAAGCTATTCCTTCTAACACAGAAAGCTGAGACAGATTACCCTGGTAAAGCCTAACCGGTGGGCCTGGAGCCCTTAATTTTTTTTTGTTTTACTTTAAAACTTACAAATTATGACTGAAGCATTGTCCGCTAATATAACTTCACATTCAGAAGGCCCCTTTTCCTAGATGGCGACCCTCCTGTCACAAATCATTTGTATCAATCAAATAAAGTGCACTTTAGCCAGAAGGGGAAGGAAACAGATTCATTTCAGTGCTTTACAGTAATTGTACATTGCTATTTTTGTTTTAAACTTAGATTGTGGGCTTTTAGAGACACCGTAATTTCTTTGCTGTCTTTACTTAAAATTGTTTTTGGGCTGTTGAAAATTTAAAACCTAGTTTGTTATGCTTGTAGTGGTGGTGTATTTCTTTGCTGTCTTTAATTGCTTCAAATTTTCACCCCCCCCTCCAACTCTTACTTATATGCCCTGTTAAATCTGATTGACAGAAGCTAAACACAGGATATAGTAGGGTTTGTGGAGTAGGAGGGGCATAAGGGGGAAGAAGCCTGCCCTCAGTACAAGTGTTTTGACTAATTTTTTATTTATTTTTTTTCTTTTTTAAAGAAAAGTATCTGAGGAGCAGTGGCAGGATTTTTAGGACAGTAAATTAATAAAAAGGGAACTAGGAGAGCTTCAGTAACAGACAAGTATTGGAATAGCAGTACACGTGTAGTATAATGTGGGAAGTGGTGCAATGCAGTGGCTGCAGGGCAGCCATATTCAGGCAGACCTTCTGGATGCTGAGGTGCTGCCCTATCTGCATGCATCTCTTTGGACTGCAAGATGAGGTAGCCAGACTCTGAGCAGAAGTAAACTGGGTCAGGAGTACCATCACCACTATCCAGAGACCACCCAGTCCAATGCCGATGCCACAAAGGATGCTGAGAACGAGGAGCACTTGGATGAGAGTGGGCTCAGGGAAGGTTAGGGCGGTCAGGCAGAGGCACATCCCAGATCCTATTCCACTCAAGAACACATATGCCACACTGGCAAATGGGGACAACCAAATAGAGGTACCCAGAAAAGTGGAAGGAAAGGATGTGGAGGTTAGCCAAGGAGGTGACCTCAGTGGGGAGAGCAGTGGACCCCAGAGGAGGAGGAAGTGAATCCTGGTGGAGACTCCATCATAAGAGGGATCCAGCTAAGAATACAGGAGGGGGAGGACAGGGAGGTGAGGTGCCTACCAGGTGCCACAGCTTGGAGGGATAGAAAGAAGATCCTGGGGATCGCTGGGAAGGCAAGATGGGAGGGTGAGCTGGATGTCATTATCCACCTAGGTACTAATGACCTGGCAAATGGGGAGCCAAAGGAAGTTCAGGAAGATTTTAGGAAATTGGGGAGGGGTCTCAAGCAAGTAGCTACTTCTGTCACCTTCTCGGATGCACTACCTGCGAGAGGCATGGGAGAGCATAGGGGTGTATCCACCAGGAACTTTAACTCATGGTTGAAGAACTGGTGCTGTGAGGAAGGGTTTGGATTCATTGGTGACTGGGGACCCACCTGGAGGGATGGAGGCTTTTTCAAGCCTGATGGCCTGCATCTATCCTGGAGGGGAATACAAGCACTCAATGTTAAGTTTAAATGCTACATTGGCAAGCATTTAAACTAGCCAAGGAGGGTGGCAGGCCAGCAAGGAGGGTACCTAATTGCCCACCCCCAACAGCTAGCAGTGAAACCAGTGAACTGGAGGAGTGTGTATCTCTACAAAGCAGTGTGCAAAAGATGGAGATAAGTGCCCAAGAGGTGGATAGGCAGAAAAGGGGCAAAATTCAGCAGAAGGGCAGACAGCAAGGAGAACCAGGGATAAAGGACAATGAGGGAAGGGGCTGGAGTAGAACAGCGAAACAGTCTAGGGAGGTCAAATCATGGAAAGCCATGTGTGCAAATGCCAGGAGCCTTAGCAACAAGATGGAGGATCTGGAGGCTGTCATGGCGCAGTCAGACCTAGACATTATGGCCATCACAGAAACCTGGTGTAATGATAACCATGACTGGGAGATGGCCATACCTGGCTACAACATATTCAGAAGAGACAGAGCAGGTAGGAAGGGAGGAGGAGTGGCACGGTATGTGAAAATTGACATAAGGGCCACCAAGATCCAGGAGGATCAAAACCGGGGAGAAATACTGTGGGTTAAGCTGGAAAGGAAAATGGGGCCAACCATCTGCACAGGTGTGGTCTATAGACCACCAGCCCAGGAGGAAGAAACAGATAGGGAGCTGATGCTAGCCATCCAAAGGATGGCAGACAAGGGTGAGGTAGTGCTGGTTGGAGACCTCAATATACCAGACGTGGACTGGAGCATCCTAGCAGCAGCATCAACTAGGAGCAGATTTATCCTGGACTCCCTTCAGGGTGCCTTCCTCAAGCAACTGGTCATGGAACCAATACTGGACCTTGTGCTCACAAACAGGGACAGTGTGAAGGGGGTAACAGTGGGGGAGCACCTGGGAAACAGTGACCACCAGTCATTGTGGTTTGAAATCACAGAAAGAGCAGAACTAAACCACACAAAAACACGTATCCTGAGTTTTAGGGGGGGACAGACTTTGGGAAAATGGGGAGATGCTTGAAAGATGCATTGAAGGGAATGGGGCAGGAATCAGGGGTTGAGGAACAGTGGGCAGTATTTAAAATGGGGATTACAAGAACAACAGAATTATGCATTGAGCAGGTTAGCAAGAGGAAAAGGAAGAGGAGGCCATTATGGTTTTCCAAGGAGGTAGCAGAGAAAGTGAAAGCCAAAAAGATTGCATTCAGACAATACAAAAAGACACAGGCAGAAGGGGATATGGAGAAACATAGAAACATATAGAAGTTGACGGCAGATAAGGACCACAAGGCCCATCCAGTCTGCCCATTTCTTTTTTCTACCTTATAAATGTGCCATCGGCCTTTGCTCTGTCAGTGGCCTAACTATTCATACTTATCTGTATTGCTCCCTTATGCCTATCCCCTGCCTGTTTGAAGCCCTGCACTGTATTCATAGCCACCACTTCCTGAGGTAGGCCGTTCCATGCATCCACCACCCTTTCTGTGAAAAAGAATTTCCTCACATTCCCCCTTAATCAGCCTGCCTCTAATCTCATGCTGTGTCCTCTTGTCCTGCTATTTTTCTTATATTTAAACATGTTAGACTATTTCAACTTGTTAATGCCCTTAAGGTGTTTGAATGTCTCAATCATATCACACCTCTCTCTCCTTTGCTCAAGGGTATACATATTGAGCTCCATTTATCTGTCCTCATAAGTCTTCTGATGCAGTCCCTGCACCATTTTGGTTGCCCTTCTCTGGGACTGCCTCAATTTAGTTAATGTCCTTGTGAAGGTGTGGCCTCCAGTACTGCACGCAGTACTCCAGATGGGACCTAACCAGTGTCTTGTAAAGAGGGATTATTACTTCCCTCTTATGACTTGTGATACCCCTACTAATACACCTTAACTTCCCCCCCTAGCCTTACCCACTGCTTTAGAGATCTGCTTGGATGATTTCAGGTCATCAGTGATGATGATGCCCAAGTCTCTTTCCTCCTTTGAGACTGCCAGCAACTCCCCTCCCAGCCTATAGGTGGCTTCAGGGTTTCTCTCCCCTATGTGCATGATCTTGCACTTGTTTGCATTAAATCCCAGTTGCCACTCTTCTGACCATTTTGCTAGTTTATCCAGATCTCTTCTCATTCTGCCCACCCCATCTGAAGCAAAGGGAGGCAGGGAGGTCAGTAAGAGAAGCCAAAGCTCATACAGAAGAGCACATTGCAAAATCAGTGGGTAGAGGGGACAAAACCTTTTACAGGTACAGTACTTAAATGAAAAAAGAAAGGTAAAAGGAGGGATAGTGAGACTGAAGGGGGGAGGATGGGGGCCGCATGGAGGATGACAACAGTAAAGCTGATGTAACCCCTCACCCCTGCCTTTTTGCCAAAACGACAGGTGGCATGCTGTTGGCGCTGGCAGCAATACCTGGTGGAGATCTGGGTTCGGGGAGGATGAGGTTACTCGGCACAGGGGGACCTAGGTTTGGCTACTCTGCACAGGGGCACCCAAGTAAATCCAAACACAGGAAGCAATAACTGTAATGTCCAGAACCAGGAATGGGATTTTACAGTGTGGCTTTTATTCACAACTAGCTGAACACAAGAAAGCATAGATGGACCCCCATGGGGCTACATTTACTGGTAATGCAGATTAGAGACTACAAGGTGGTCCACTGGAAGAATGAACCAATTATACTGTTTTCAGGCTCTGGACCCACCAGGCACACAGCCCGGACTTGCACACGCTTTGGATACACAGCCCGACTGGCCCGGCTCCCCTGCCAGCCACTTGATCGGCGGTCCATTGGAAGATGAACCCATTTTCTTGTTGTGGCTCCCCACACCACTTAGGGTCTGCGACTCCTAGAGAGATTTCTTCCTTACTTCTTCTGGCTCCCATCTCACAAAGAGAATTTTCTTTACACTTGTTGTGGCTCCCCACACCACCTAGAGTCTGCGATTCCTAGAGAGATTTTCCCATTTGCAACCCACGTCTGGGTACTTCCCTCATCACTGGCCAAGTGCATGAGGTAAGTAGCAATCACAGCAGAAATCCGTAGAGGTGGACCTGGTTACTAAAGATGGGGGGTGTTCCCACCTCCAGCTCCCACAGCCCATACCCGGCCATTTCTCTGGAAAAACTGAAACTTCTGAATGTAGATTAAATGATGGATGAACTGTCGCACCCCCTCTACAATATTACTTGAATTCACACAGCACTCTAGCTTTTGACACTACTCCATTTGTTGGACCTAGTCCTATAGGCTTCCCAAATAGTAGTTCAAATCCTAGACATATCCCAGGCTGAAGAAACACATTTTTTGCCCTCTCATATTAGAGTAAACACTCACCCTTTTGTTGCAGATGCCCCACAGGCGAATTACAACTCTTCCCACTTTCCAAACACAGACTGAACTGAAATAGGCAGCTTTATTTCTTTTGGCAGAATTTAGGGGATTGCCCCTTGAATCTACATGGGGATCTTTATTCCCCCCCACGGAGGGAGGGGCACTGAGACCAGAACAGCGGTCTCCACCACTTGAACTGACTCCTTCTCTTACTGAAGGCAAACTGGAGCTCACCCTTCCTGTTTGAAAGCAAACAGGAGACTGACTTCTTTGAAAACTCCCAACGTTCTATCTAACTCCTTCTGCAGATTCCAATGTGGCTTATGCAGCTGCAACAGTTCTATTGGTGATGTCATCACTCAGTCTCAGCTGAGACTGAGAACAGAGTGAGACAGTGTGAAACCCATTTAACTGGAGTTTCACAAGCTGCCCTCCCTGCCTACCACTAGGTCTTACTGGGATTCTAGTAAGCCCGGGTAACAAGGGGTTACACTGACATATCGAACAGGTATTTCTGCTCAGTCTTTACTGAGGAAGAGAAGGGTAATGGGTCTGAAGGGAGTACAAGGGGTGGGAATGGTGCAGAAATGGACACAAGTCCCTTTACACGAGAAAGGGTCCTGAAGGAACTGGAAGTAATAAGAGTTGATAAAGCAATGGGGCCAGATGGGGTGCACCCCAGGGTTCTTAAAGAACTAAGAGAGGTGGTGACTGAAGTGAACCTCTGGCAATCCTGTTTAGCCGATCACTTGAAACAGGGGAGGCACCCAAAGACTGGAGGACAGAAGATGTAGTCCCTTTATACAAAAGTGGGAACAAAGAGAAGGCGGGGAACTACAGACCAGTCAGCCTCACCTCGGTAGTGGGGAAGATCATGGAAGCACTACTGAAGAAGAGATTGGTGGAACATCTGGTTGTCGATGGACTACAGGACCCAAGGCAGCATGGTTTCACCAGGGGGAGGTCATGTCAGACCAACCTCATTGAATTTTTTTGACTGGGTGACTAGGGAGATGGATTAGGGGAGGGCAGTGGACATGGCCTATCTGGACTTCAGCAAGGCCATTGACACTGTGCCACATAGAAGACTATTACACAAACTGGGGAATATGGGTGTGGGCAGGACAGTAGTGCAGTGGGTAGGTAACTGACTGGGCGGCAGGACACAGAGGGTGGTGGTAAATGGCTGTCACTCCACAGAGGGAACAATGACCAGTGGGGTACCACAGGGATCAGTGCTGGGACCAATCCTATTCAACACCTTCATCAGTGACATTGCGCAGGACCTAGAAGGCAGAATTTCCCTGTTTGCTGATGACACAACGCTCTGTAACAGAGTAGACACACCAGATGGTGTAGACAGAATGAGAAGGGACCTGCAGAAACTTGAAGAATGGTCAGGGGTTTGGCAGTTGAAATTCAATGCAAAGAAGTGCGAGATGATGCATATGGGGCACAAAAACCCTGGCACAATATATTAGTTGGGGGGTGAGGATATAGCATGCACCAAACAGGAAAGGGATCTTGGGGTTACCATCTCTGATGACCTCAAGGTACGGAAACAGTGCGACAAGACAGCAGGTAAAGCAAATAGGATGCTGGGATGCATAGGCAGGGGCATCACCAGCAGGAAAAGGGAAGTCATAATTCCACTATATAAGACACTAGTGAGGCCCCACCTGGAGTACGGTGTACAGTTCTGGAGACCTTACTTACATAAGGACATAGACAGGATAGAGAAGATTCAGAGGAGGGCAACAAAGATGGTACATGGATTGCATCACAAGTCCTATGAGGACAGGTTGAAGGAATTGAATATGTACTCACTGGAGGAGAGGAGAGGAGGGAGAGAGGGGATATGATAGAGACATACAAGTATCTTACAGGGAGGAACAGGGTGAAGGAAGACACTATTTTGAAGCGAAAAAGATGTTTCAGGACTAGAGGGCATGGGATGAAGTTGCAGGGAGGACGATTTGGAGGAACGTGAGGAAGAATGTCTTCACAGAACAGGTGGTGGACAAGTGGAACACCCTGCCAGAGGAAGTTGTGAGGGCCGAAACAATCACGGGTTTTAAGAATGCATGGGATAGACAAAGGAATTCTGGAGGTCAAGGTTAAGGGACAACCGACTTCTAGGAAAACATAAAGTAAACTTACAAGCTCAAATTGGCATACTGAGTGGGCTGTAGGCCCTTATCTGCCGACACTGTCTATGTATCTATGTATTTAATATTTTCTCCCCTCCTCCAAGGTTTTAACCTAATTCTTACCTTATACAGTAAACGGTCTGCTTGAGTGAATACAGAACCATAAGAAAGGCCATGGGAAAAGTATTTTCCGCATCCCCAGTCATCTGAACCCCTGTCATTCCCATCCAAACTGTGTCCTCCCACCCCTATCCCATTACAGAGCAAGAAACTCCACCTCTTTAACCATCCTCAGACATATTATCTCATATCAATTTTACTGCTGAAAATGAAAAGTGGCAAAAATTGCAGGAAAGTCTCTTCTAAGCCCTTTCTTCGCTGCTTCCATCCCGTTATATTCTCTGACTCCATCTGACAACCAGATTTTAAGCTTAGTAGGATACAATAAACCATAGCTAATGCCAGCTTCCCTCAATCGCTTCTTTATAGGGTAAAAGGCATCCCTTCTGCTAATCACTTCTGGGGGGAGGTCATTAAAGATTTTAATATTGTTTCCTTCAAAAGAAATAGACACTGAATTTCTAAGAGCTCTTTGTATGTAAATTTTTTGTTGAAAGTCAAGCAGCTGAAACACAAATGACCTGGGTCTCTTGTTTTTATTGGGTTTGGGTTTTAAAGACCTGTGAGATCTTTCGATAAAAAATCTTGTAGCACCTGGAGGGGGACCTGCTATAGAGAACAGCAATCTGTTGGTGAACTCAATGGGGTCAGATCCCTCTATTCCTTCTTTGAGCCCGAATACTCAAATTATTTCTCCTGCTTCTGCTTTCCAAATCCTCTACTTTGGCTAACAAATCAGCTGTCGGTTGTTTGCCACTTTTACAGCTTGATCTTTGTTAACTCTATCCTCTAAACTACTGACTTGAACCTCTACATTTGATATTATAACTTTTTGTAGTGCCAGGTCATTTTTAACCGATTATATGTCCTCTGCCATAGAACTTAAGGTCATATTACTCATTTCCTGCATCATCAACTCGAAATGCATGACAGTTAATGGCTAATCTGCATTGGGTTTTTTTGTTTGTTTTTTTTGCTTCTGGTGCCTGTGAACTGTCTAGATTACTATCATGTTTTTCTAGTGATCTTTTCTTAATGTTTTTATTTTCTGTATCAAATTCTGACCCTTCTGCCATAGCAACCAAGTTCTCCTCCATTGCTGTAAGGTATTGTACTATTTCCAGAAATAAAACAGCTGTGTGTCCTGTGAGCCAATCCGCTCTGAGGGGAAAAACTAATGTAATCACACTGTAGAACTATTGAATTTATTCAGTTGAGCCTTCCGATAAAAATTCAACTGCTCACTTTTTTTTTTTTTAAATCAGGTTACAGGGGAGATCCAGAACAGAGCAAGCCAGATATCAGCCGTGCAGTATGAGACGTCACCTGTCAGCTTAAAACAGAGTCCGGACCGCATATGCCTCTTTTCTTTCCGTTTCTTTCCGTTTAGCTACTTTATGGTTTCAGGTATGTGTCGCATTCATATCGACTACAGTATTTCAGTACAAATGCTAAATTTAAAACTATTAAAAACGTAATCGCCCAATTAAATTTTCATTTCGGTTGCGATTTTGGCCTTCGGGGAGTAGGCCTTGCCAGAGCTCAAACTCGTACGTCCGCTCTGTTCTGCAGCATTCGATCGAATCATCCACTATAGCCTGGATACCCAGGCCAAACTTGATGCCAGATTTGGTACAGCAGTACTGAAGAACTTGTTTTCTAAATAGGTTCTCTGCCCTCCTCCAAAGGTACTGCTTAGGTAGTCTGCATATTTCAGAATACGGTAAGATTTCCTGGGGTTTGAATAAAAAATTACTTACCATAGTAATCTTGTTACTTCCAAGGGAATCTTACTGTATTCTGAGCTCCCACCCTACCTCCCTCTATTAGAAGATATGGGCACTGCACTACAGCTGTCCATGCTGTTTGCAACTTGTGAGTGTTTCTTGATTGGGGCTTATGTGACATGAATTTTAGTGATGCCCACACTTTTAAATAAAATGAGACTGTTTGTTTTGGGGGGGTGTTAGTTATTTATTAGGATAGTTTAGATAGCTTGTTGTTATGCATGCTCCATAAGAATCCAATGATTGCAGGATGTATTCTAGGGACAGTGGTTTGAAAACCGAGCTCAAGCCTAGCATTCCGTCATTAGCATAGGTTGTATTAACCATTTTGGGTCCAGGGCAGTCCTATGGTGAGACCATACTACATATATCAGAAAACAGTAAGATTCCCTTAGAAGAAACAAGATTACTATTTTAATTGTTTCTTAACAGGAATATGGCAAGGCCCCATAATGTCCATAGTCACCATTGCTAAGATTGGAACTACCAGACTGGCTATCCACTGCCACTCCCTGGCACCCTAGGGATTTTGTTGCCCCCTTCCTCTTCACATGGTGCAAACCCAGCTAAATCCCCTGGAGTGGGGCACTGGACTCCACAGGCCCATTCCCAGGATTTCCACTTGAATAAGCATCACAGCCACCCAGGCCCCGTACACTGGGTACACACTTCCTCACACCATGTTCTTTACCTGCATCTCGAGCCTTTCAGGGTGCAAACCCTCCATCCTTTCTCACAGCCAGATGGCTCCTTCAGCCTACCCCAAGCATATCTGTACCCCATCTTGACTGAATCCCTTAAGGCCTGAGGACCAATGATGAACTCTCCTTGAAGGGTGCCCATCCAGATGCACACACCTGTCCAAGGGTCTCCTTAAACTGCCTTCTTAGGGCCAATCCCACACAGCACACCTACCCAGATGCCATGTACTCTTGGGGAAACTAGGATGTCCCAGATGCCTGAGGTGCCACCGTTTGCCACTAGGAACACTGTGTCACCCTCAAGCATTGAGTATGGAATGGCACCTAACTCTTGGGTGAGATACCTGAAAAAGTGAGCTGTGCCACCCTGGCCCAAGTCCTGCAGCCAGCCACATGATGGGACAATGTGTGTGTCTGCCCCTCCCATACACCCAGCTCCCCTGGCACCTAGCATTTAAGCTAGTGATCCCTGTATAACAGTACAGGGCACTAAGCTAATTCCTAACCCATAGCCATGGCACAGAATTAGAGTTCTTTGAAGGGGTCACCTCTGTACCCGCTAGACATCAAGCTACCAGGCTAATCCCTTTAGCAGACTGCTCCAGACCCACCTTCTGAAAATAGATTTTCTGCAGTGACACTGCCACTAAGTAGTACCTCCAGGATAGTCCCAACTTAAAGCCACTGCTCTACTACAAACATAAAGAGTACATGGGTTGCATACTTGCGTATGCCTGCAGAAGTAGCCTTGCCCTTCTGCACAGTAACTTGTGATCTCACTTGCGCTCTCACTCTGAATACCCCTCTGCACCACAGGGCCTCTAATATAGGCTGTATCTTAAGCTCCTCCATCTCCATGTCATCAAAGCATGGGTAAGGAAGCATAGGAAAACCAGGAGCAGTTATAAAATTCACAAGTAGAGTCTTTTTTTTTATTAGTAACAGTAACAATAAAAAGGAAAATGTATAGAATGGGTTTTAAACATAGGCAGTTCAAACAAAACATAGAAACACAGACTTTGATGGCAGATAAGGATCACTTGGCCCACCCAGTCTGCCCTTTTCTCTACCTACTGGATAAGCTGCAGATTCTAGTTAACCAACAGCCTACTTCCTGCAACGCCCCACTATAATTGCCTCATGTCTGTCCCATGCATGTTTGAATTCCCCCACTGTTTTAGACCCAACGACCTTCCCAGGAAGGCGGTTCCATGTATTCACCACTCTCTCTGTGAAAAAAAATTTCCTCACATTACCCCTGAGCCGTCCCCCCTCTATCTTTAAATTGTGCCCCCTTGTTCTTACACATCTGTTTTTCTGAAAGATGCTACCCTCCTGGACTTTGTTGACTCCCTTGAGGTACTTGAAAGTTTCTATCATGTCTCCCCATCCCTCCTTTCATCAAGGGTATACATATTAAGCTCTCTCAGTCTCTCTTCATGTGGTTTCTGATGCAGACCCTGCACCATTTTAGTTGCCCTCCTCTGGACTGCTTCCATCCTGTCTCTGTCCTTGCATAGATGAGGTCTCCAAAACTGCACACAGTATTCCAGATGGTGTCTCACCACCTGTCTGTACAGAGGGATAACCACTTCTCTTTTTCTACTTGTGATGCCCCTTCCTATGCATCCCACTATCCCCCTGGCTCTCCTTACCAACTTCTCACATTGCTTACCCACCTTTAGGTAATCTGATATGACTACCCCCAGGTCACTTTCCATTTTTGTTGCTGTTAGTACCTCCCCTGCTATTGTGTACTCTTCTCCTGGGTTTTTGTTTCCCAGGTGCATTACTTTGCACTTCTTTGCATTGAATCTAAGTTGCCATATGTCTGACCATTCCTCCAACCTTGCCAAGTCCCTTCTCATCTTTTCTACCCCCACTTGTGTATCAACTCTGTTACATATCTTTGTGTCATCTGCAAAGAGTCATACCTTTCCCTCCAGACCCTCTGCAATGTCACCTATAAAGATGTTAAAGAGGACTGGACCCAGTACTGAGCACTGAGGGACTCCACTAGTAACTCCCTTTCTTTGGAATGTGTTTCATTCACTATTACCTGTTGTGCAGTCAGTTTGCTACACAGGCTACTACCCTGGGACCCACTCCCAGGCTGGCTAACTAGATTATCAATCTTTTGTGTGGGACTGTGTCAAATGCCTTGCTAAAGTCTAGGTAGGCCATATCCACAGCCCCTCTCTGGTCTATTACTTTGGTCACCCAGTCAAAGAAATCAATTAGATTCATCTGACGTGACCTTCCTGCTGTAAATCCATGCTGCTTTGGGTCCTGTGCCCCGCTGACCTCTAGGTACTCCAAAATTATTTCTTTCAGAAGTGATTCCATCATTTTCCCTACCATTGAGGTCAAACTTACAGGTTTGTAGTTTCCTTCTTCTGCCTTGCTCCCACTTTTGTGAAGGAGAATCACATCTGCCCTCCTCCAGTTCTCAGGTACCACCCCATCCTCCCATGATTTGTTAAAAAGCGTGGTCAGTGGTGTCACTAGGTCCTCCCTTAGTTCTTTTAGGATTCTGGGGTGCATCCCGTCAGGCCCCATTGCTTTGTCCACCTTGAGTTTTAGGAGTTCTTTCAGGACTCTTTCTTTTGTGAATGGACTGGTGTCAACCCCCCTACCCAGAGTGCTTCTATTGTCTGGTTTAGGTAACTCCTCCTTATCTTCTTTTGTGAATGCTGAGCAAAAGTATTCATTCAGTATCTCTGCATTTTCACTGTCTCCCTCTGCCCACCTCCTCTCTTCTTTATCTACTATCCCTCCCTTAACCTTTCTATGCTCCCTAATGTACCTATAAAAGGTTTTATCCCCCTTCTTAACTGAGTTGGCTATTTTTTCCTCGGTTTGGGCCTTTGTTATTCTGCCTGCCTTCCCCACTTTTTTCTGTTTTAATTGATACAGTTCCCTGTCGTGCTCCTTCTGTGATTCCTTATACTTTTTGAATGCAGCCTTTTTCTCCTTAACCTTCCCTGCCACCTCTTTTGAGAACCATAGTGGTTTTTTACTCCACTTTGTTTTCTTTATTTGTTTCACACAAAGGCTTGTTGCCTCTGTGATGGCCATTTTGATTTTTCTCCATTGTTCTTCCACCCCTCCTTTTTGGCCATTTGTTAGTGCATTCTTCAGGTATTCACCCATTTTGCCAAAGTCAGCCCTTCTAAAGTCTAGTATCCTTGTTTTTGTATGGCTTATCTCCATGGTTGTGCTCATTGTGAAGCACACTGTGCAGTGGTCACTTATTCCCAGATGTCTACTGACTTCTAAATTTGTGATCCTCTCTCCATTTGAGAGTACCAGGTCTAGTACTGCTCCCACCCGAGTGGGTTCCAACACTAGCTGTCTAAGGCCTGCCCCCTGCAGGGCATCGAGAATGACCCTGCTCTTGGATGTGGCTGCAGTACATGTCATCCAGTTAACATCTGGCATATTCAGGTCCTCCATCAACAGTATCTCCCCTTTTTCAGCCATTTTGAGAATGTCCTCTATCATTTTCTTGTCCGTTTCTTCCCCTTGAGACGGGGGTCTGTATACAACCCCTGTGCGGATTGTGATGCCATTCCCTGTCTCCAAGGTGACCCAGAGTGCCTCTTGTCCTCCCCCTTTACTTTTTAGTTCTGTAGCTTTGATCCCTTCCCTTATGTATAGAGCTACTCCACCTCCTCGTTTACCTTCCCTGTTCCTTCTGTAGATTGTGTACCCTGGTATGTTGACATCCCAGTCATGGTTCTCTGTGTACCATGTTTCCGTGACTACCACAATATCCAATTGTTCATCTTCCATCAGGGCTACTAGCTCAGGAAGCTTGTTTCCCAGACTACAGGCATTGGTACTCATTGCCCTCCATTTAATGTTGGCTTTATCCTTTTTTCCCCCATGCCTGATCTTATTGTCCTTGTCTATTTTTCCATTTACCCCTGTCCTGCCCTGTGTTGAGCTCTGTACCTCAGTGTTTACCTTACTACCCGCCATGTTTTGTGGTTGGAGGCTTGAAATTTCCTGCCTGTTATCAGCACCTCCCAAAACAAAGTCCTTCCTCTGAGGGCATCTCTAATTCTAAGTTTCAGCCTTTCTCTACCTCCCTCCCTCCAGCGAAAGATTGCTCTCATTTTATAAGAGGCCTTTGCCTAGCAGTTAATTTCAGCTCATAAAGAGACATTCTGTTTCTCATAAAATGTATCAGAACTGTGTCAGTTTCTTTGCAGGTGCAACAAAATAGAACATGGTGTCCCAGAACTAATCTCCCATTGACAGCTCTGCAAAAGAGCTTGTGCTACATCTTAACTCCTGAGTTCCAAATAGCTTTTTTGCAATCACTTGAATAATATAACTATATACATTGGCAAACAAAGAAACATACAGATTCACATATATTTTTACAACCACAATTAAGCAAGGAGGAAGAAAAGATGAAACAGCAAGAGAAGGCAGAGAGATAGCAGGAAGCAGAGAACTGCAAGACCATCAGAGTGATCAGTTCCTGGGTCTCACAAGAAAATTTGATTGCACAGTCAAACACACAAGAGACAGAAAAGGAAAGGATATAACAGATCCTTCCTTTTAACTCTTTCTGCAAAACAAATGGAACAGGGCTTTATTCAACCCTGTCGCACTCCACAAAGGGCAAAGCGAAGGTGCCAAGTCACCTACTAGTTTGGTGGGCACTGCTAGGAACAAACCTGCCCCCTACTGTAGGGAGAGGGTTGTTATAATTGGATGAGATGTTAAAGTGAGGTCCCCCTACCCATCCCTGGTAACTGTTCAGGTGAAAGTTAACGACCACATGGTACTTACTGTAAGAGCAGGTGATTTTTAAGTGCTGACAAGTCCTGGTCTTTTGGGGTGAGAATCATTCTTTCAGACCCTAGTTGAACTTTTAAAATTAAAAGATTAATATAGAGTATTGTGTATGAGCAATCATACACAACAAGGATATTTTTCAGTTGAGAGCTTTCCATGGTAAGTGGAGCCCTCGAGAGGATAGCTCCAGAGGTCTCATTATCAAGGAAACCTCAAGATTTTAAAATAGCTTTGTTTGTGTATGGTTGTTGATACACAATCTTTTATAATTTATGGGTAACTATAAATGCAGTCCTTTACCCAAAACCGGTCTCCTGGTATACAAAAAAAGCCTTACTTTGCTGCAGCTGTAGTGGCTCCCTCCAGTGCTGCCCACTTCCTCGCTGCCGCAGCTGCTACATTGCACATGCGCGATGATGTTCAATGTTGTTGTGCTGCACTAGTGACATACTCAGTGCAGCACAACAACATTGTGACGCACTCAGGGCAGCACAACAATGCTGTTCCAGGCATGGATTTCCATGCAGAACAGCATTCCACCATACACTATAATGCAGTTCTTTTTTTCCCATATAGTGCTTTCTCCTCTGATGCTACCTGCCCAATTTTTAGGTCTGGGAGCATACCTCTGTGGTGGCACTTCCAGCCCCAACTGCCACAAACCCCTCCACTCTCACCTTTGGGGGTCCACATGGCAGGGTCGGAGAGTGCTGCTGGCCATCATCACCACTGTATTGCAGGTTTCCTCCCTGAGCCCTCTCAGCTCCCGTTAGCATGTGCACAGCTTCTGCTGGCCTTGAGCATGCAATTTGTAGCTTAAGCCATGGACCCTGTAATACGAGCAGACTAGATAGACCAAATTGCATTTTTCTGTTGGCTTCTTTGTACATTTTCCCCTGTAGAGGGTGCAGTCTCCTTTGCCCAAATGCAGGAGTCACTGTGGGGCCAGAGCACCATCTCCAAGCCCTCTCAAGCTGAGGCACCCTACCAAGTGGGAACTATCCTGGCTTAGCCAGCTTCCTATTTGGCTTTCCTTTTTATATTTTCATTTTTATTTGTTTTTAGAATTGCATGGAGTATGACAATACATACAGAAGGGAAAATACTGCGTGATACTCCTAGGTACCTAGTTATATAGAGTCACGACATAGCTACAAAGCAGGAATAAAGTATTTTCCAAAAAAGAATCTGAGCTTGCTTCTTGTGGCCAATATTAGAGAAAATATGTGACCTATACGATGGTACAGTGTAGTAGCTATTACTGAAAGGACCGCTAGCGCCTAAGGGGAATGAGGCCGTGCATCATGGAAGGTAATCAGGTTCAGGGCTCTCAGTAGGATTTTTTGTTGCGGTGTCCCGGACTTTCTTGAAAAAAATGGGTGTCTGAACTGAAAATCTAGGAGTTCTCATGAAATTTTGGGGGGTTCCCATTGAAATGACTGGAACGAGTCTGGAAAGTGCATTTCAGTGTTGTTTATTAATTTACCCATGTATTTGTTATATTCCTGAGTCATTAATTTGCTAATAATGCCAAGCAGTTTTTTTTTTTTTTCAGCAGTGTTGTTTTGCCGTCCTTTTACAAAGGTACCAGATGGCTAAAAACCACAGCAGTGAATGATCACATAATTACAAATAAAGAATTCACCTGTGATGACTGCTGACTGTTGTTCATTCATTTATTCACTGTCACAATTTAACAATTATGAGCAAACCTGGCTAAACCAGACTGGCTCCTTACATCACCTCCTGCCCAAACTTTACATCCATTCTTAGCACAATCTGGTGGTGGTGCCATCTGTGTGGTAAATAATTGTTGCTGTGTGTCTTGACCTGGCATAAAAGTGTTTACTGCTTCTCCTACACCCTCCTGCCTACAAATTCTCCTAACACCCTGCTGCCCACAACTTCTCCTAACACCCTGCTGCCCACAACTTCTCCCAAACACCCTCCTGCCCAAAACTTCTCCCAAACACCCTGCTGCCCACAACTTCTCCCAAACACCCTCCTGCCCAAAACTTCTCCCAAACACCCTGCTGCCCACAACTTCTCCCAAACACCCTGCTGCCCACAACTTCTCCCAAACACCCTGCTGCCCACAACTTCTCCCAAACACCCTGCTGCCCACAACTTCTCCTAACACCCTGCTGCCCACAACTTCTCCTAACACCCTGCTGCCCACAACTTCTCCCAAACACCCTGCTGCCCACAACTTCTCCCAAACACCCTGCTGCCCACAAATTCTCCTAACACCCTGCTGCCCACAAATTCTCCTAACACCCTCCTGCCCACAACTTCTCCCAAACACCCTCCTGCCCACAACTTCTCCCAAACACCCTGCTGCCCACAACTTCTCCCAAACACCCTCCTGCCCACAACTTCTCCCTGCTACTCTCCTGCACAAAATCTTCTTAAATTGTAAGAATACCTGGCTGTACCAGAGACATGGATTTGACTGGGGTGACTAAAATGCCCCCCACCCACCCCCTTTTTAGGCTTGACAGCTGTCATAATCTGCTGTTTAAGAAGACAGTGGCACATTCTGGTGAATATGGAACAACTCAGTCTGCAATGTGTCTGCTTTCTGTGTGTACTTCTCATGACATACTTCTATGCTGGCAATTTATTCTAACACCCCTCCTGCCCATTAACTTCTAACACAACTCTTCGGCCCATAAATTCTCCGACTCTCCTCCTGCACATTTCTTACCCACCCCACCTCACTCACAACCTACCCTGGCTCAGGAGGTCTCCCAAATCTGTCCTGTTTAAGACAGTGGCACAATCTAATCTGGTTGATGGCATGAAATCTGCACAGTCTGCTTTTCTCTGAACTTCTTTTTTCATGGAATTTGATTGCTATTTTTCTGTGGCAAATTTCTAACACCCTCCTGCCCATAACTTCTCCTAACACCCTCTTGCACATTTCTTAATTGTGTGTGTGGCAGTTAAAAGAGAACTAGTGCCAGTGTTCATGACTGGATAGCACAGTGGGGTGACTAAAAAGTCCCCGTCACCCCCACCCACTCCACCTACAACTTACATTGGCTCAGCAGGTATCCCCAATCTGTCTGGTGTGTGGCACAATCTAGTGATGCCTTGGCATGAATTATCTGCACCACCAATGCCCATCTGCTTTTCTGTTTGAACTTCTTTTTTTCACGGCATGACATGTTTTCTGTGGCAATATCTTCTCCTAACACCCCTCTTGCCCGTAACTTCTCCTAACACCTTCCTGCCCATTAACTTCTCCTAACCCCCTTCTGCCCATAACCTCTCCCATAACGTAATCTCCAAGCTCCCTCCTGCACATTTCTTAACTGTTTTGTGTGCATACTGTTGATGACAATAGAAGCCACTGTTGCAGTCTATGGAAAGAGCAGACTGGGTTAGGTAACTACATTGACAATAATCTTGACTGTCTCCCCACTAAAAACAAACAAACACAGGGACTGCATTGGGGTCATATTTATAGTTTACACCTCCCCACCCAATCATCTGAACTTGTTAGACTGTGATCCTCCCTCGCCAAATACAAAACATGATTTTAAATTTAGCAGAATGGTGATATTAATGGCCAGCCACCCACCACCCCCAACCCCAGGGAAATTGAAATCTTGATCCATTCCCCCCGGATGAGATCCCCATCAAAAGTAGGATTGGCCTTAAGTTGGGGCTGAAAATTGTATTGCCACCCCACCCCCACCCTTGTTGGAACAAAGCATTTTGATACTTGTCCTATTCTACTCCTGTGCCCAAGTTCCTCCATCATCCTGTCTCTAAGTCATTGTCAGTCATTTGATAATTGTCTGAAACTAAAAAAAAAAACACAATTAAAGACAATTATTAAAACATTTAAAAAAAATTCTGCGCAGTCTTATGGCCTTAAATTTCTTAAGTGCTGGATGAGGGTCATAGTCTTTAAGTTCAGCTCCTTCTTGGGCAATCCACATGAGTTTGCTCACAATGTCATGCTTTAGGGAACATCTTCCTTTTGTTTTTATTTTGTTTTGTACAGAAAAACCCTCTTTCACATGCCACTGATGTAACCGGTAAAACTAGTAAAATCTTGGCCATTGTGACAAAATCTAGGAATACATCTGAATAGTTCTCAATTAAGTCTTGGCAGACACTACTGAGCAAAGTCGGTCCTTTTTTACATTTCAGAACAAGTTTGAATTGTCCGTAATCTTTCTCAGCCCTGTCTTGGTCAATAAGTGCTGGCAGTGTTTCTTCTTTGAAGGTTGTTTATCAGAAAAAAGTGCAAACATCCTTGAGTTCCTGCAGTCCATCATCCATTATGTTGGAGTCATGTGGGAGACACATTTAAGTTGTGCAGCAGCTGCACTGAAGTTGTCTCAAATCTCGTGTGAATGTTTTCAATGAGTTGCATCAGATATTCCTGAGATGCCATCTGAAACTGCATTTGCAGTGCTGGCTTGTCATTCACTTTTTGACCCTGCCACATGCCAGGATGTTGGTCAAGTTCCTGAAATGTCTTCTGTAGCGCTACCCCATTTTGCTCTTAAACTGTTGCAGTCTAGTAACTTTGGCTTCTCTCATGCTGCTGGCTACCGAAATGTCAACACTGTCCCGTTGCATGAATAAACACAGTTTATTCACCACATCTAAGACATCCATGAAAAAAGGAGTGCATAAGATAAGGCAGACTGATTTCAGTTTTGTGTGAAGGCCCTTTGCTTCTGCCACACCTTTTGCTGCAGCATCATTCTCTAGGGCTTGTAAAAGTGCAGGGTATGATCTGTGAATTGCTTGAACTGCAGCATGCAATGACAGCCACCAAAAACTTGCCAGTTCTTTTAGGGACAGATATCTGATATTATCACTGAGTGTTTCCTGTATGAAACGCAATGCATTGTACCATACTGCAGAGTTGTTGTAGTATCTGTACACATTTTTGATGGTTACTTGATATTCATTGAATACGTGGTTGTCCCGACATGCTTGACCTGCTGCCAGTGCCAGTCTGTGGGCAACACAATGGATCTGAATCGGCCTTCGGTTAACTTGCTGTCTTAACTTTGCACCCTTCCCATTGTGCATTCCAGTCATGATGCTGGCACTGTCACTTGCTAGTTTAATGATCTTGCTAGGGTCAGTTGCATTAGCAGAACACACACTTAATGGTTCTCCCACAATTGTGTCTGCCCTCCCATCAGGTATTGTAATACAGTCAATGAAATTAATTTTGGCCTGTGCATTGTGTACGCACTTCACATAAATGTTCAGCTTTTTGTGAATGGTTACATTAGTGGTTTCATCCACTATTACCCCAAGGAACTGAAAACCTGCTAAGTGAACTTTGATTTCTTTCTGTAGGACTTTGTTTATGGAGACAGGCAACTCATATCTTGCATCCCAACCAGAGTAGATTGTGCCACTGTCTTGCAAGGGTAGACAGCCATTTCGATTCTGTGGATGTAAAACACCACCATTCGTGTCAGTCCACAAGCAGCAGCTGCCCTGTGCCCTGACCCGAAAGATTCTATTCCTCGTTTGTAGAGCTATCAGTGTTTCAAACTGGTTGAGTGATTGCCCTTGTTTGGTAAGGTAGTACATTATCATTAACTGAGCAACTTTACTGTCATCCTTTGCCTCAGGACCCAAGACCTGCTTCTCAAATGCCACTGGCAGAGACAGTTTTTCTGTTGCTTTCTTTCCAGTATACACCAGCAAATGTTCTCTGTTTCTTTCATGTCTGTAGAAAACAGACACTTGCAGATTGATTGTTCCAGTTGCAGCAAATGGATTGTTTTTGCCACCTTTTTACACCAACTGCACTTCCCAACAATATTTCCCTCTACTTCCTCGTTTATAAGCCATGGAAATAACTTTGTCCAGCTGTCTCTCTACTACCTTCATTTTTTGCTGCTTTTAGCAGATGCAGTCTGTTCACACTGATCATTTTCAGTTTTAACATTCACAAAGTCAGCAGTCTCCTGAGATGTGCTTAAGTCACACTCAGAGGATGATGATGTTGTTTGTTTCTTATCCTTTGGTGTGGAGGATTCTCCTCCACCAAAATAGTCAGTAAGGCTTTGATGAGACATACTGTGTGCCACTCATGAGGCTTCCCCGCCCAGCTTCTTCACTCTCCTCCTCTCCTGACTGCAATGCACTCCACTGACTTGGCCCTGCACAAAAGCACAAACAGAAACAGTAAACCCTAAGCTCACTAAACCGTCGGCCAGTAGTAGTCACAATGTCCTAACTGCCTATAATAATTGTAATCTGAAAAATTACCCTTGTTTCCATGATAAGAAAACTCTGGTGCCTCCAGCGAATGTGTGCAGCCTGCTGGCCACACAAATACACAGGCACCTCCTCCTTCTCCTCGGGCAACTGGGGCAGACTGTCTGACCATGTGTTTGTTTTTTAAAATTTAAACACTTTTTCTTTTGTTTGCTCTTTCTCTCCCTGCCGTGTTTCTCCATCGATGCCTCTCCAAAATGGCTCCTGAGAGCCTGACTTGGTCCTCCAGCTCTCATCCCCTGGATGCAACAAGGTGTCTCCAAGGGGGAAACTGATCACCCCCCTACACACAAATACAGCCTTTCCTCCTCATTTTTCCCCTCCCCACCTCAGCTGGTAATGTGCACCACTCTCCGAGGTGCCGAAACTACCAGGCAGCAAAGGGGAGGGAAAGGGGAAAAATAAAATCAAGCATTTTGCGCATGCACAGTACACAGCCTGCTCAGGACTTCCGGGCCTGTACTGCTTGAGAGTCTTGGGGACTCTTGGGACTGGTGGGCGAGCATCCTGAAGCACAAAATGTGCATAAAGTACGCGGGTGCCCGCATTCCCAAAAGCCCAGCAGGTTGATGGTCTACCTGGTAGAGTATCCACCTTCACCACATAATCTAAGTCCTGCATTTTGTTACAAAACTGATAGGTGCGTTTCTCTAGCATATAAATGGACAAGACTGTTGCTCTTGACTGTTTTATAGTAGGGGTACATTGAGAATGCTACAGATGAGTCAAAACCTTTTTCAGCACTATGAGTAATTAATACTAATAGGAACGTAAGAGTTCATCCTCCTAACTTACTACTTGTAGGTGGAATGGCTATAAGAATAAGAGCTGGAGTTACCAGTGCAGGAGAGGAACACACACATCCTCCAACTCCATTGCTGGTCCTGCCAGTAAGAATGCAATTTTGGGCATGACCAAAAATATGTGGACCTGACTGGTTAATTGCGCTCCACATTCCCTCCAACAATGTTCTATCTCTGGACCTGGAGATTTTGCCACAGTGGCTGGTGTGCAAAAGAACCTAGAATTACATTTCCACAAAAACTCACTCCAGCATATAACTGATGTGACCCTGTATGCTAGGATGGCATAGAAACATAGAAACATAGAATTTGATGGCAGATAAGGACTGCTTGGCCCACCCAGTCTGCCCATTCCCCTGCCTACTGGATAAGCTGCAGATCCTAGTTAACCAGCAGCCTACTTCTTCCTACCCCCAACCCCTAGAATTGCCTTATGACTGTCCCATGCATGCTTGAATTCCACCACTGTTTTTGACTCCACGACCTCCTCCGGAAGGCCATTCCATGCTTCCACAACCCTCTCTGTGAAAAATACTCTTAAATTACCTCTGAGCCGCCCCCTCTATCTTCAAATTGTGCCCCCTTGTTCTTGCACACCTCTTTTTTTGAAAGATGCTACCCTCTTGGACTTTGTTGATTCCCTTGAGGTACTTGAAAGTTTCTATCATGTCCCCCCTCTCCCTCCTTTCCTCGAGGCTATACATATTAAGCTCCTTAAGTCTCTCTTCATATGTCTTCCGGTGCAGACCCTGCACCATTTTAGTTGCCCTCCTCTGGACAGCTTCCATCCTGTCTATGTCTTTGCGAAGAATGGGTCTCAGAACTGCCACGCAGTACTCAGATGGGGTCTGACCAGCTGTCTGTACAGAGGGATAATAACTTCCTGTTTTCTACTGGTGATGCCTTTCCCTATGCATCCCAATATCCCCCAGCCCTCATTGCTGCCTCTCACATTGCTTGCCCACCTTTGGTCATCTGATATGACTACCCCCAGGTCCCTTTCCATTTTGTTGTTGTTAGTATCTCACCCCCCATTGTGTACTCTTCCCCTGGGTTTTTGTTTCCCAGGTGCATTACCTCGCACTTCTTAGCATTGAATCTAAGCTGCCATACCTTTGACCATTCCTCTAACCTTGCCAAGTCCCTTCTCATCCTTTCCACCCCACCCTGTGCATCAACTCTGTTGCAGATCTTTGTGTCATCTGCAAAGAGACATACTTTTTCCTCCAGTCCCTCTGCAATGTCGCTTATAAAGACATTGAAGAGGACTGGTCCTAATACTGAACCCTGCGGTACCCCACTAGTAACCCCCCTTTCATCAGAGTGGACCTCCATTTACTATTACTCTCTGTGTCCTATTTTCCATCCAATTTTTACCCAGGCTGTCATCTTGGGACCCACTCCCAGGCTAGCTAACTTGTATATTAATCTTTTTGTGTGAGACTGTGTCAAATGCCTTGCTAAAGTCTAGGTAGGCCATGTCCACAGCCCCTCCTGATCTACTACTTTGGTCACCCAGTCAAAGAGAAATCTATCAGATTTGTCTGGCATGACCTTCCTGCTGTGAATCCATGCTGCCTTGGGTCCTGTGCCCCTCTGGCCTCTAGATACTCGACAATTATTTCCTTCAAGTGATTCCATCATTTTCCCTACCACTGAGGTTAAACTAAGGTCTGTAGTTTCCTGCTTCTGCCTTGCTCCCACTTTTGTGAAGGGGAATCATATCTGCCCTCCTCCAGTCCTTGGGTACCACCCCATCCTCCCATGATTTGTTAAACAGGGTAGTCAATGGTGTCACTAATTCTACACTTAGTTCTTTTAGAATTCTGGGATGAATCTCATCAGGCCCCATTGCTTTGCCCACCTTCAGTTTTAAGAGTTCTTTCAGAACCCTTTCTTCTGTAAATGGGCTGGTATCAACTTCTGTATCCAGTGTGTTTCTACTGTTTGTTCTAGGTACCCCCTTCCTTTGTAAATACTGAGCAAAAATATTTGTTTAGTATCTCTGCCTTTTCACAGTCTCCCTCTGCCCACCCTCCACCCCTCTATCCCTCCTTGGTCTTCCTTCGCTCCCTGATGTACCTATAAAAGGTTTTATCCCCCTTCTTAACTGAGTTGGCTATCTTTTCCTCGGTTTGGGCCTTTGCTGTTCTGAATGCCTTCCCAGCTTCCTTTTGCTTTAACTGATACAGTTCTCTGTCCTGCTCCTTCTGTGATTCCTTGTACTTCCTGAAAGCTTTCTTTTTCTCTTGAACCTTCACTGCCACTTCCTTTGAGAACCATAGTGGTTTCTTACATCGTTTAGTTTTGTTTATTTGCTTCACACAAAGGTTTGTTGCCTCTGTGATGGCAGTTTTTATTATTCCCCATTGTTCTTCCACCCTCCTTCCTGCCCATTTGCTAGTGCATTCCTTAGGCACTTACCCATTTTGGCAAAGTCAGCCCTCCTAAAGTCCAGTACCTTTGCCTTTGTATGGCTTGACTCTATTGCTGTGTTTATTGAGAACCATACTGTTCGATGGTCGCTAGTTTCCAGATGGCTACCCACTTCTACATCTGTGATCCTCTCTTCATCTCCATTTGAGAGAACCAGGTCTAAGATTGCTCCCTCTCGAGTGGGCTCCAATACTAGTTGTCTAAGGCATGCCCCCTGTAGGGCATCTAGAATAACCCCACTCTTCGAAATGGCTGCGGCAACTGCACTCCAGTTAACATCTGGCATATCTCCCCTTTTTTTTGCCATACTAAGTATACTTTCTATCATTTCCTTGTCCATTTCCTCCCCCTGAGAAGGGGGTCTGCATACAACCCCTGTGCGGATTGTGGTGCCATTGCCGGTCTCCAAATTTACCCACAGTGCTTCTTCTCCTCCCTGTTTTCTCTTTTGTTCTGTTACTTTGATTCCTTCCCTTATGTAAGAGCTACCCTCCTCCTCTTTTACCCTCTCTGTCTCTCCTGTAGATAGTGTATCCTGGTATGTTTACGTCCCAGTCATGGTTTTGTGCGAACCATGTTTCTGTGACTGCCACGATATCCAGATGTTCCTCCTCCATCAAGGCCACTAATTCAGGAAGCTTGTTACTCAGACTACGTGCATTGGTACTCATTGCTTTCCATTTTTTGATGGCTTTACTTTCTGTTGCAGCATCCCCCACTGACCTTTCTACCTCGGTCTTTTTCCCATTTAGTACCCTGTTTTGTAGGGAGAGGCTGGGATTTTCCTGCTGCTTATCAGTGCCTCCCCCCTTGACTAGTTTAAAAGCTTTCCAATGAAGCTCAAAAGACTTGTTCCCTTCCTGGACAGATGCAGACCATCCTGCCAGTATAGGCTGGTGTCCCTCCAGGTGGAACCCCAGTCCCCAATGAAGCCAAACCCCTGTGCTCCACACCATTTTTTCAACCACTCATTAAACTGCATGGTGCAAAGTACCCTTGCCTCACTCATGCCATTTACAGGCAGCACCTCTGAGAAGGATACTGTGTGTGCTACTTGTCTTAGGCCCCTCCCCAGTTCTACAAAGTCCTTCTGCACTGCTCTAATCTCATGTTGAGCCAAGTCATTTGTCCCTAGGTGGACAATGACATCCAGCTCAGACTCCCGTGCAGCTGTTCCCGTGATCCTGAGGATGCGCTTCCTGTCCCTACAAGCCATGGCACCAGGCAGGCACCTTACTTCAGTTTTCCCTGCTCCACCCAGTTCTATCCCCCCTAATAATTGAGTCCCCCACCAAGATCTGCTTCCTTTCCTTGTGGCATCCTCTGCCTCCTTCCTGTGGGCCTCCCTTGTGACAGGTGTCCTCAACCTCCTTAATCTCCTCCGTGGGTGCATCCATAGGGGAGCTGTGCTCCCCCAGAATGGTGTATGGATTGTGGAGTGGAACAACTGACTGGGTGTGCCTCTGTTCCACCCTCCTCACCCTCCCTGAGCCCACTGTGGTCCAACCGCTGTGCTTTCTTTGCAACCTCTGAGGTAGTGGTGGTGGCTCTGGTGCTCCCTGGATGGGGGGGTTCCCTTCCGACCATCCAGTCTGGCCTGGGGGAAGGTTCTCTTACTGCTGTCCAGTGTGGCCTGAAGACGGGCAACTTCCTCCCTCAGGGCAGAGAGTTGTCTGCAAATAGGGCAGCATATCAGCCTCCAGAAAGACTCCCAGAAGACTGCTGCCCCACAGCCATTACATTGCACTACTCCCCACATGACTGTGTACTTTTTTTTGTGTGTGTGTGTGCTTGTGTGTGTGATTGGTTTGTTATATAGAAATATATATATATTATACAATGTGATGCATATATTTTCAGTGCTGTGTGCTAGAGAGGATATGACATTGATATGCACCTTGCACTCTTGAGGAAATGATGTCAGAACCCCAGGTATAAAGGAACTATTTCCAGGGGTGGGTGGGAAGGGTTGGGCCAAACTCTGCCCTCACAAAACAATCAGCTAAAAGCTCTGACCTACCGCTGTGATGAGTGCCTTCCTGTCTGCAAGATACTATACAGAACAATTTGACAGAGAAAATCCCCTGCTAATCAAACAGAGAAAAATCCAGACATCCAAGTCAGACACAGGTAAACCTCCCCAGCCCCAAAACAGCCTGGTGGTTTGTGCTCTGAAATCAGTCAGCCCCAAAATAAGTCAGCTGTGCTTTGAACTCTTCCTGCACTGAAAATCTTAAGAATTGTAACAAGACTGTCTTTTCCTGATAATTGTAAATTCCTTATTTCACCTTTCAGTTAGAAGCAGCCTCCACCTGCAGTATATCTGCTACAAACCAAAGACAATTGAAAGGTTCCTCTCCCTCTGTTGTGAGCACAACTCACTTTCTTGCAAATCCTATGTTCAGTATTGCAGCTCCCAACAAGAGATAGTTTGACTAGGAAAAATATTAGCTGTTCTGATGACTTTGCTATAAACACTTGCTTATAATACTATTGTTCTCAGGTCTGTTACCCAAGTTATTGGCTGATTAAGTCTCTGTGATGTAATCACTTCCTGAGAAAGTTTGGAATTGCCTTTTAAGGCAAACAAAGATAAACACAGAAAACAGTTTACTGTCTGGGTCAAATACCCAACCTGTACCTGCACTTATTTCAGGATTTGTGACAAATGTTTCATTGAGTTTAAAATCTTCCTGCACTGAAAATCTTAAGAATTGTAACAAGACTGTCTTTTCCTGATAATCTTAAATTCCTTATTTCACCTTTCAGTTAGAAGCAGCCTCCACCTGCAGTATATCTGCTACAAACCAAAGACAATTGAAAGGTTCCTCTCCCTCTGTTGTGAGCACAACTCACTTTCTTGCAAATCCTATGTTCAGTATTACAGCTCCCAACAAGAGATAGTTTGACTAGGAAAAATATTAGCTGTTCTGATGACTTTGCTATAAACACTTGCTTATAATACTATTGTTCTCAGGTCTGTTACCCAAGCTATTGGCTGATTAAGTCTCTGTGATGTAATCACTTCCTGAGAAAGTTTGGAATTGCCTTTTGAGGCAAACAAAGATAAACACAGAAAACAGTTTACTGTCTGGGTCAAATACCCAACCTGTACCTGCACTTATTTCAGGATTTGTGACAAATGTTTCGTCCAGAGTTTAAAATCTTCCTGCACTGAAAATCTTAAGAATTGTAACAAGACTGTCTTTTCCTGATAATTGTAAATTCCTTATTTCACCTTTCAGTTAGAAGCAGCCTCCACCTGCAGTATATCTGCTACAAACCAAAGACAATTGAAAGGTTCCCCTTCCTCTGTTGTGAGCACAACTCGCTTTCTTGCAAATCCTATGTTCAGTATTGCAGCTCCCAACAAGAGATAGTTTGACTAGGAAAAATATTAGCTGTTCTGATGACTTTGCTATAAACACTTGCTTATAATACTATTGTTCTCAGGTCTGTTACCCAAGTTATTGGCTGATTAAGTCGCTTTGATGTAATCACTTCCTGAGAAAGTTTGGAATTGCCTTTTAAGGCAAACAAAGATAAACACAGAAAACAGTTTACTGTCTGGGTCAAATACCCAACCTGTACCTGCACTTATTTCAGGATTTGTGACAAATGTTTCACAAGAGTTTAAAATCTTCCTGCACTGAAAATCTTAAGAATTGTAACAAGACTGTCTTTTCCTGATAATTGTAAATTCCTTATTTCACCTTTCAGTTAGAAGCAGCCTCCACCTGCAGTATATCTGCTACAAACAAAGACAATTGAAAGGTTCCCCTCCCTCTGTTGTGAGCACAACTCGCTTTCTTGCAAATCCTATGTTCAGTATTGCAGCTCCCAACAAGAGATAGTTTGACTAGGAAAAATATTAGCTGTTCTGATGACTTTGCTATAAACACTTGCTTATAATACTATTATTCTCAGGTATGTTACCCAAGCTATTGGCTGATTAAGTCTCTATGATGTAATCACTTCCTGAGAAAGTTTGGAATTGCCTTTTGAGGCAAACAAAGATAAACACAGAAAACAGTTTACTGTCTGGGTCAAATACCCAACCTGTACCTGCACTTATTTCAGGATTTGTGACAAATGTTTCGCCCAGAGTTTAAAATCTTCCTGCACTGAAAATCTTAAGAATTGTAACAAGACTGTCTTTTCCTGATAATTGTAAATTCCTTATTTCACCTTTCAGTTAGAAGCAGCCTCCACCTGCAGTATATCTGCTACAAACCAAAGACAATTGAAAGGTTCCCCTCCCTCTGTTGTGAGCACAACTCACTTTCTTGCAAATCCTATGTTCAGTATTGCAGCTCCCAACAAGAGATAGTTTGACTAGGAAAAATATTAGCTGTTCATACTTTATGCATAGAGAGAGAGAGAGAGAATGGTCTCTACCTAGGTCTGCATTCCATCTGGACAATATTTACAATTGTTTAACCAGGAGTGGCACACTAAGCTGACAGCGTGTTTACAGGTGTGATCTGGGACAGAGAAGTTAAGTGACTTCTTCAGGGTCACACAGTATGCACCTTGGGGCTGTGAGATTCAAGCCCAGGTCTCCAGATTTACAGCTCAGAGCTTTAGACCACTGCGCTGTACTGCCTCTATATGCTGTATATGGTGACTGCGAAGTCTGAAGAACCTTCTTTTTGTTTGTAACTTAGCTTTTATTTCTGTCATCTAAATTGGACATGGTAATACCAGTTCGACAAAAGACAGATAGTGATGCAACCAAATTGACCATATACAACAATAACTAGACTGTTCATAGCCTTGGTGACTCTATGTATATATTTTGTTTCTACTCTGTGTTTACTGACTGCTCGTGTTATGTTCATCTTGTTCTTCCTAATTCTGTGTAACGCGCAACTTGTATCATGTTGTCCTCTGTATGAACTTTTATTTCAATGTACTCTCCTGGATTGTACCTGAAAATAGGCAAATATCTTGTCTAGTGTACTTACCTGGTCAACAAAAGCTAAATAAATAATAAACTGCATCCTAACTTTCTTTTTACACTTCCAGGAATGTGAAATAGGACTTCTAAGAACAGAGGATATCTGTGTGTCTGAGGAAATATGCCACATTAATCCACTACCTTAGGGAAGACTGTTCGTCCTGAGTGCATCACCAGTTCCAGAAAGCACATATAAAAACAGTTACTCCCTATAGGTTTTTTGTTAAACAATAACAGTCTAACAACGATAACAATAAACTTGTTCCAACAAGTGCAATAAAATGAAAGAAAATAAAAAGAGGTGTGCAGTATTTATTATTGTCATGTGTGTGCCTGTTAATATGCCTACAAGCTAGATATGGATCATGATTTATAAGACCTAGGGTCTGTCATTATACTCACCAACCATCAGAGGTTGAAGTGTTGCAAATCCTGAGATGGAATAGAGACAGGCAGGGTCCCCAGGATTAAAGAACACTCCAGAGCACAAGCTATCTGAGTTTATGAGTTTTCTGTCCCTGGCTAGCCACTGTAATATCATGTCCACCTCACTGTTCTTTCAGGTGCCATGGATGCCAGGTCTCCAAGAAGCTCGCCAACCTTAAATGGAGAGTGGCCATAAGACTTTCTATCTTTTCAATCTCCGAAACCCTTCCCCTCCAAAGTGAGAATGTGGGTGGCAGTAGGGAAAGACACTTTGCAGTAATACTTTTAAGTGCAGCCACCCTTAGAATATGAAAGAGTTTAGCCCTCTCACCAGTATCTTTCACTCCATCCCCCACCTCCAAGACTAGGGTGTTGAATGTGAATGGATAGGGAATACCAAAAACAGATTGAATATGTGCATGTACTTGTTGCCAAAATGGCAGCAAAACCAGGCAGCTCCACAAAATGTGCCATTGTGACCCCACCCATCCACACCCCCACCAACAGAGGTCTGAATGGGTGGAGCCAAAGTATTTTGAGTGGGTTGGAGTAAGGAAAAAACACATTAAAATATTTCAATTGAACTCATAAGAGTGCTTTATACACCCTGTTAGAGACCCCGAGTCTGGTGATGGCTATGTTCTCAAGAGCCAGGCATGCAGATGGAGGCATCTGAGGTTGGGATGGACCAGGGTCCCCTGATCCTGGGTCAGCAGATTCCTGCAAAGAGGAAGAGGGACCAGAGGGTCCTCCACCATCTGCTGAAGGAGAGGGAACCATATCTGGTGAGGCCAGAATGGAGCCATCAGAATCATGGTGGCCCCCTCCATCTGCAACTTGATTAGCACCCTCTGGATCAGAGGAAATTGAGGGAATGCAGGTTCAAGGGGTCCATCCACCACCACAGTACCTTGCGTACTGGGGAAGAGACCAGGACTGGTTGGTCTAACTCATCCATGCACCAGTCCCACTGTACCAGGTGGGTCCATTGGAGGGTATGCATATGGAACATGGCCAGCTGAAAGGTGGGTATGGCAGCTGCCATCAGACCCAGCAATCTGAGATATACCTTGGCAGGAATGTACCGGCTCTGGGCAACTTCCTGAGCTTGGGATATGAGGTACTCTGCCCAGTTTTGGGGCAGGAAGGCTTTTCTCTGCGCAGAGTCTAGGACTGCCCCTATATACTGCAACCTGTGGAATGGTACCAGAACTGACTAGGGCAGGTTGACAGTAATGCTCAGGGAGTGGAAGAGCTGGAGAGTTCATTCCATAGTCTGTAAGAGCTGTTTCCAGGATGGGGCCTTCAGGAGCCAATCATCCAGATAAGGGAAAACATACAGTCCCTCTCTTCTGAGAACTGCTGCAACCGCTGCCAAGCACTTGGTAAAGACTCATGGTGCCGAGGATAAGCCAGAGGGCAGCACATTGAACTGATAATGCTCCCCTGAAAGGCAAAATGGAGAAACGTCCTGTAAGGAGGAAAGACCGAAATATGCAGGTAAGCATCCTGCATGTCCAGTGAACACAGCCAGTCCGCTGTCTTGATAAGGGGCATTAGGCCTAGCAGAGTTACCATTCAGAACTTTTTGTACTAGACAGCTTGAGGTCTTTTAGATCTAAAATAGGCCTCAGATCTCCAATCTTTTTGGGGACCAGGAAAAACCTTGCATAAAACCCCTTGTTCCTCTGGCACCTGGGCACGGGCTCGATGGCCTGCTTGCACAGAAGGGCTGCTCCTCCTCCCATAGAACAGACAAGTGAGCCGGGGAATAACTGGAGGGTGGAGGCGGGGTGTCTGGAGGCTGCTTGATGAGCTCCAAGGTGTGGCCCTTTTCTATGATCTACAGAATCCATGCATCCAAAGTTATACTTCTCCATTGATTCAGATGGGGGGGAGAACTGACCTCTGACCACCTCCTCCTGGTCCAGAACCATTTCATTTTCATTTTTATTAAATGGGTTAGACCATTGAATAAAACTCATTTAAAATGGTGACCCATGGCATTTACAATACAAATACTGAACAGTTGCTGGCATGTAAAAACATTAAATAAACACACAGCATGTTACAGATACACATTGCACATATATGTAATCACATAAAACACTACATTTGTGTCAACCACAGCAGGCCTTAGTTTGAGTCAATATTGTCTCTAGAAACCAGTGCTTAACAGCATTTTGAGAGTGAATTCTTGTATTAAACAAATGGAACTTAGAGGGAAGTTTGTTCCAATACCTAGGGATTAACTAACTGAAAACCTATTCAGAACATTTAGTTGTTGTCTTTGGAACTAATAACTCACAATATGCCGCTTTCCAAAGGGAAGCATTTACATCCCTGACTTCAAGTTTTTCAGTCAAATAGTCAGGAATTGTTCCTGTAACACTTTTATAAGCCAGAACACATTTATGAAGTTGCATTCTTTCAGATAAAGAAACCCAACTAAGTTTATTGTACATGAGACAATGATGAGTGTCCCTGGGACATTGTAATATTAGTCTGGCCAACCGGTTGTACAGTATATCCAATTTATGTAATTTATCTAGGTTTGAATAATCATATAATACATCACCATAGTCAAATAAAGGAAAAATCTGTCATTCAATTATTCTCCTAATCATATATCCACCCAGTCAATTTTTATCCCAGTATAATAAACGCACCCTTTTTCCACCAAAACCAACAAGCTTGTCCACATGTGAGCTGCCCATAGCTGAGGAATCCACCCAGTAACCCAAATATTTATAGGTCGCTACCTGATCTCGCTTTGTCCCATCAATATCAAATATTGATAGACCAGAGGAAGGGGGTCTGACAAGGAGTCAAGCAGAGGTGAAGCCAGTCGCAGAGGCTGGGCCCTCACTTCTGGGGTGCTTGGCCACCGCTACAGCACTGGAGGGGGCTGGCAAGGGAGCCTTGGCTCTGCGTTTTCACTGAGGACAGGGAGCTGTCCCATGGCTATTGTTCTTTTTATGAAAAGGAGGCCATCCTCTACCCTTTGGTTGGGTATGATAGACGGAGTGGACCGATTTGAGGGTCCTGCCCGAGGCCTGCAGATAATTTATGATGTCCTGGACATTAAGGCCAAACAGCTTGGTGCTACTGAAGGGAGTATTAAGCACTTTTTGCTGCATGTCAGGTGAAAACCCAGGTACACTGAACCAGGAGTGCCTGCAGAGGCATATGCCCATGGCAGCTTCCCTGACAATGGTGTCAGCCATGTCATACAGAGCTCTGAGGAGGTGTTTAACATCCTCAGCTACTCGGAGGGGCTGAAGCAGCTCCTGCTTTTGAGTGCACTCTGGAAGGGCCTGGGCTGCAGCTTTGCCCTTCTTCAAACTGGCATTCTGGTATTTAACCATGTCTAACGGATAGTTAGCGATCCCCAAACTTAGCGTGGAGGAGGCATAAACCCTTTTTTCCCCAGACATTAATCATATGAGACTCTTCGTCTGAGTGAAGGGAAATAAGATGCTTAGGTGCCTTAGATCTGTCATGAGCTGCCTTATTGACCACTGAGTCTGTCTCGGGCTGGGCAGCATAACAGGAGAGACCATGGAGGGTGTGATAAAGTTTGTCCATCCTGAATGGCATAGCTGGCATCCTGTCTGGTCTGTGCCAGGCTGTCGTGGCTGCATTCTTCAACGCTGGAAACATTGGAGGAATGATCTTTGGGGAAGATTCTAAAATCTTCATGAAATCCACCAGATCATTTCTGGTCAAACTGGATCACCAACTGGCTGAGGGGTAGGCAGCAAAGGGTGGTGGTGGTGGGGGGACCTCTCATCACCAAGGGACGTTATGAGTGGGGTGCCCCAGGGTTCAGTACTGGGGCCGGTGCTATTTGGGATATTCATAGCTGATATCTCAAATGGGATCCAGAGTAAGATGTCTGTTCACAGATGATACTAAGATCGGTGCTGTGGTAGATGACCTACAAGTGTGCAGGGGGCTGCAGGAAGACCTGACCAAACTACAGGAATGGTCAGAGACATGGCAGTTGGGGCTCAACCCCAACAAGTGTAAGGTACTACACTTTGGAGCTAGGAACCATGGGAGTAAATATCAGTTGGGAGGAGTACAGTTGGAAAGCACAGTGGAGGAAAAGGATCTGGGGTACTAATGACAGGGAGTATGAACCACTCAACTCAGTGCAGGAAGGTGGCTGCAAAGGCAAACAAGATGCTGGGGTGCATAGCGAGGGGAATCTCCTCCAGGCACAGAGAAATGATCCTACCCCTTTACAGATCACTGGTCAGGCTGCACCTGGAATACTGCATGCAGTACTGGCGTCCATTCCTGAAGAGGGGCATCAGATTGCTGGAGGGTGTGCAACATAGGGCAATGAAGATGATCCAGGGACTTAAGGGAAAATCGTACGAGGAGAGGCTGGGAGAGCTGTAAATGTATTAACTGGAAGAGAGGAGGGACGGGGGGATATGATCAAAACCTTTAAGTACCTGAAGGGTAGTAACAGGATTAATATGGAAGGGATTCTTCAGATCAGAAGGGGGAGGGACACGAGAGGGCATGGGCTGAGACTGGAGGGGGGGGCGATTCAGGAGGGAAATCAGGAGACACTTTTTCACGGAAAGGGTGGTAGACAAGGTAGACAAGTAGAACACTGTGCCCGAGGAGGTGGTATCGTGTAGAATGGTGGGAGGATTTACGAGAGGGTGGGACAGAGTGAGGGGGGTGGTTATGAGGAGGGGAGGGAAGGTGGGGCAGCTTCAAGTTGAGGGGCTAGCTGCACAATTGAGCAGACTCGATAGACCATGAGGCCTGTTTCTGCTGGCATTTCGTATGTTTGTATGTATGGTGGCATCCTCTGCCTCAGTGTGGAAGCTCATGGCTGAGAGCAGCTGCTTCATCACATTAAAAAATGTGGGATCCTCAGGAGGAGACCTAGGAGTGTGCTTTACAGAGACCTCACTGACAGAAGAGGCTGTTGACCTGTCAGGGAGTAGGACTTCCTCCTCTTCTTCCTCCACATCATCATCAGGAAGAATGAGGTCAGGGTGATACTCCTCCTCGACATCAACCTCTTCAATCTCTGGGTCTGGTGTCGGGTGCACCAGTGGCGGCCCATGGGGAACCTCCCGGGGCTGACTAACAGGCATCAACGATGAAGCTGCCATCAACGGCATTGGCAAAGGGGTCCTGTTTAAGGTGTCCAGCTGCTGTACAAGCTCATTAGTGAACTTGATCAGGACTTTGTTCAAGTCGATGGTGGTCATCGATGGAGGGGAGTTCAATAGTGCAGGTGTCAACAACCTGCCTTCTGTGTCCTGAGAACCAACGAGCCTGTAGCCCTAGTGGGAGAAGGGGCAGGTCTCAAAGGGAGAATATGAGGGACAATCTGAAAAAGCTGGAAGACTGGTCAAGAGTTTGGCACAAATGCGAAATCATGCACTTGGGGCACAGAAACCCAGGGGCAATGTATAAATTGGGCGGGGAGGTATTGGCAACCTCAAAACAGGAAAGGGACCTGGGGGGTAATAATTTCTGATGACCTGAAGGTAGCAAAGTAGTGTGATAAGGCAGTGGCGAAAGCTAGCAGGATGCTCTTGTGCACAAGGAGGGGCATCACCAGCAGAAAGAGGGAGGTAGTGTTACCCCTGTATAGATCGATAGTCAAGCCCACCTCGAGTACTGTGTTCAGTTCTGGAGCCCCATCTCCAGAAGGACAGAGATAGGGTGGAGGCGGTACAGAAGAGGGCAACCAAAATGGTGCAGGGCCTGCATCAGAAGCCCTATGAGGAAAAACCCAAGACATTAAATATGCACTCTCTAGAGGAAAGGAGGGAAAGTTTTTTTTTTATATATATAAATGTTCAAATACCTCACAGGTATTAAGGTACATGAAGGTAGCATTTTGCATAGAAAAATATGTTCATGGACAAAGGGTCATGCTATGAAGCTGGGGGTGGACTGAGAGGAGATTTGAGGAAACACTTTTTCATGGAAAGGGTGGTGGATGCCTGGAACAGCCTCCCAGTGGAGGAGGTGGGAGCTTAAATGGTAGCTGGATTCAAGCATGCATGGTATAGACACAAGGGGACCTCAGAAATAAGCCGGGGGGGGGGGAGACCAAAGACTGAGTAGGGTCTATGGTGGCACAGTAGGTAGGGAAAATAGGGCATACTAGGTGGACCAAGAGATCCTTCTCTGCTGACAAGTTCTATGTTTCTGTGTCCATCAGTGTCTATGACCTGGTCTTCCATCTGGAAAGGACCCCCCCTGCCCCGGTATCAATATCATAGTGCCCCTTCTCCTGCCTAAGCTGTGGGATGAGGCCACCACCAAACTAAAACTAAAACCAAAATTAGTGAAATTCTCATGTTCCTCTGTGGAGAAGTGGGTTTCTCTGAGGAGGATTGTATATGGACAGTCTCTCTTCAGTTATCGTAGAATCCTGTAACTCTTTATTGGGCTGTAGGTGTCATTGATATTATAGGGTATTATTGTTATGGAAACAGCCATAATATCTTATTCAATAGCAATGTCTTGACTGTCACTGTTGCCTTCACACCCAAAGCTCCAGCTCTCCCTGTATCCTGCCCACCTCAACCATGATGCACAGCCCCCTGACACAAAGACATAATGCCATAAAGTGCCATTAGAAAACATAGGAGCAGTATAATACCTTGCCCTTGTGCTAACTAGGCAACTAAGGACCGGCATAGTGAGAAAGAACATGAGATAACACTGCAGAATTGATGGAGTACACATACAGAGAAACATCTTAATGACAATCGGGCAATTACTATGTGGGTTTCTGGACTACTGGCATGCCAACTGGGCACCACCTAACTAGTTGCTTCCATGGTGGGTAGAAGAGCGATTTCTTCTTCTAGAGGAGATGATGGTAGCTCCCATCAAGGGAAAGAACAGCTCCAGCTGTGGGCCTTCATAGCAGTAATGCCTATAATTCTGAGAACAAGTGTAGGAACCCGGGACTCAAGTCTCACCATTTGATTACAAACAAAATGATGCTGTGCTGCTTTAAGGGAAGATTAAAACTTGAGAAAGCTCATCTCAGCCAGTAGGAATACAGTGCTAAACATTATAGGGTGGCTCAGTTTTTCCCTCTGCATTGCACAGAGGCAATAAGAAGGGGGGCAGAGGCAGGTTAGGTGCCTACCTGCTGCCACAGCCGGAAGGATGGAAAGCGAATCCTGAGGATTGCTAGGGCAGCAGGAAGGGAGGAAGAGATGGATGTCCTTGTCCACTTGGAGACTAATGACCTGACTAGGGACAGGGCTAGGATAGTGCAGGGGAAGATAAGGGAACTGGGGAGGGGGTCTTAAACAGGTAGCTCACTCAGTGGCTTTCGCTGAGGTGCTGCCTGTCTACAACAGGGGACAGGAGAGGGAACTCTGTACCAGGAGCTTCAACTCATGGTTGTAGGAATGGCACAGAGAGGAAGGGATCGGCTACATTGGGGACTGGGGACCCACCTGGGAGGATAATGCCTATACAGGGGTGATGGCCTGCATCCATCAGGGAGGGGAACCATGGTCCTCAGTGGAAGCTTTAAATGTCACTTTGATAAGAATTTAAACTAGCTAAGGGGGGTGGCCGAAGGAATCAGGAAGTCAGAAACTGCCTCCCCCATAGGCTGCAGTAGAGAGTAAGGAGAACCCGAGGGGAAGGGAATCTCCCAGGGTGCAAATTATTAAAGGGAGCAGGGTAGTAGAGATAAAGGGGGAAAGGAATGGGAGCATTAAAAAGAGGTGGGAAGGACAGAAGTAAAAAGAGGTGCAACAAGCAGAGTGGAAACAAAATCTGGACGGTCATGTGTACGAATGGTAGAAGTTTAGGAAATAAGATTCCAGATCTAGAGGCTATCATGGCAGAGGCTGACCTGGATATTGTGGCCATTACTAAGTCATGGTGCACTGAAAACCATGACTGGGACATGGCCATACCAGGCTATACTCTGTTCAGGGCTGGGTAGGAAGGAAAGGAGGAGGTGTGGTGCTTTATGTGAGTGAAAGCATAAAAGCCAAGGAGATACAGGGAATACAGGGGGACATAGAGGTACTGTGGGTCATGCTGGAGATAGGGAATGGAGCCACTATTCACACTGGAGTGGTCTACAGACCTTCAGCACAGAGGGAAGAATTAGATAAGGTACTGGTGGAGGCCATTGTAAAGATATTTTATTTTTTATTTTCTATTTTTACCCTCGCCCCAACCCCAGCACTGTCATCTGACTGCCTTACCTGTTGGCCGACTCTTCCAGTCAAGGATTCCCCCATGGAGCCCTGACTTACCCACCAGGTGGGGACAGAGTGGGGGGGATCATCCCAACCCCCTTCTCCAGAGGAATCAAAGTCATCATTGGGGATCCAGGTGGTACTACAGCCGCAGGCAGGTGAGGACCCACTATCAGGCCCTTGTGTCGGTGTCATGCTGGGAGAGACACTTTCCGTGTACACCCTCCCAGAGCGCGATGTGCCACGATGACAAGGCTTGTGCCGGTGTCCATCACGCTCTCCCTCCAGGTGCAGGCATAGAGGCTGCAATAGGCCAACCCCAAGCCAGTGTGCTCCCCTCCCCCCAGAGAAGTTGAGCGGTCCACTGGATGCTCAGACATCCTCCCCCTGGATGACCCTCAGACTCCTAGGTTGGCTCCCAAACCTGGGTCACCAGCATCACAAGCGTAAATTCAACTGATGTGCCGATGGGCCGGTGCCATTGGCAAGATTGTAGAAAAGGGGGAAGGTGCTGCTGGTTGGGGACTTCATCCTGTCAGATGAGGACTGGAGCCCCCTTCAGTGGCTTCAGCTAGAAGCAGGGACACTCCGGACTCTCTGCAGGGGGCATTCCTCACGCAGCTAGTTAGTTAACCCACTCATGATACTGGATCCAGTGCTCACTAACAGGGACAGTGTTGCAGACGTCAAGGTGGGAGGCCACTTGGGGTCCAGTTATTACTGTACAGTTAGGTTCAATAAAAGGACAGCTTCAGAATCAAATCACACAAGGACCAAGGGTTCAGGACTTCAGGAGGGCAAATTTTAAAAAGATGGGTGAATGCCACAGGGATGACCTAGCAGGAGTGAGTGACCTAGGTGGGGTGGAGGAACAGTGGGCGAAGATAAAAGGTTGCATAGTAAAGGCAACAAAACTGTGTGTCAAACAAGTGAGCAAAAGCAAGAGGAAAAAGAAACTGCTATGGTTCTTGAAAGAGGTGGCTGAAAAGGTAAAAGCTAAAAGTGTAGCATTCAGAACAGTGGTGGGTAACCTGAAAGTACCAGAGGGCCACATATGTGGCCCTCGAACCACCTCGAGGGCCGCATTAATAGGTATGACTTGGATAGGACTCATTTTACCACAAAATGGACCCGAATCTGGATTACACTTCCACTGTCTTTGATTGACCTGCAATAACAACAATACAATGATGCCTGAATTTAGACCCGGGGGGGGGGGGAATCACCTGAATTTCACACCTTTCCGATAATTTCTGAACTGGCTCTTTTCACCTCATTGCACCTAATTACCTGAATGATTAGTCTCCGTGAACACCAATTTCTGCAGTAGCCTGATACGTTACCTATCTATGGAAACACCCACTCCAACTGAGATAGTACTTCTGCAAACTCTCTCGCAAGATAGAGCATACTCTGCATGTCTGAAATCATCCGATCAAACTTGTACCGCTGTTTGCAAAATGCAGTGCCGACTGTAGAAATGTAAGAATGACAAATAAAACTTGATTTAACTATGTCTGGACGTGATCAGGGAGCTGAACTTGGATGGGGTAAGAGCTCCACTAAAAGAACAAAGGCAGAAAACAGAACCCGGAAGGAAAGCAGAGTGAATTATTTATTTATTCGGTTGTTTGGAATTACAATCCTTTGAGTCAAAGACTCCTTCACAAAGGCTCCACGTCAATTACAGAGAAAACAATACATATAATAGACAATCGAGTACAAGTGGTTGACAGGTACAGTTCATATACATAGCATACTGTGTTACATTATATACAACATAATGGTCTAGAATCGTAGCATTAGAGCAACAGTTCTCAAACTTTGTCATAGTGAGCCTCCCCTAAGCCATGGAAAAGATCTTGAGCCTCCCCCAAAATACTGTAATATTTTTGGGCCTCCCCATAGTAAAATAGTTTACTTTTCACAGTGCATCGGGAATAAATTGAAACCTCATTGCATAGTTGGCTCTCATGTTATTAAGCTTATTGCAACCCCCAAAAAGCACAATCTACTTGCTCCAATATTTTGACTCTCAAACCATTGTTACCGCTTACTGCCATACTTTCATGGGTCAGACTGCTTTTTCTGTTTCCCCTCTAACTGGAATAACCTTCCTGCCGACCTCTGCCTCTCTCCCTCTCACCCAGCTCTTAAGCAACTTCTCAGGAATAATTTTGCTCCTTCCTGCTCTTATTCCTAGTACCTATAATGTTAACCCTTATATTTGGACACTTCTGGCCAGTCTAATTGATCAATTGTTCCTCATTGTTAGTTTACTGTTTTAATTTGTTTGTACTTTTATTCATTTTGTATTGCTTGAGTGTTCTGCAGTTACATTTTGAATTGTATTCTCTCACTACCCTTCCCTGGGTACACCTGATATAAACAATGGCTCAGTAAACAGTACCTTCCCTGGTCACAGACTTGTGAATAAATACATATATTCACCTACTATTATCCTCTTTCAGTTTGCCTTATCCCTTCACACAAAATCTATAAAGTTCAAAATTGAAATATAATACTTTTTCAAGACTTGCTTGAGCCTCCCCTGGAACAGGTTGGGGCCTCCCCAGGGAGGCTGGCCTCACCATTTGAGAACCCCTGCATTAGAGGCATTGCTAGGTACAATTGTAACCCCTGGGTGGCGCTATCCTAAGGGGTACTACCCTTGTCTGCGTGACTAGTTGCAGGTTAAGGGGCCTGGGTACTGAAAACAGGTGCCTCCACCTGGAGGACAGGGTTGGTGGTAGCGTAACTGACCTGGGTACAGCCTTCTGGGACACTGTGACCCCCCTCTTTCCCCTCTAGTGGCCAAAACAATGAACAGAATACACAGGTACAATAGCCCCCAAACCACAAATATATCCCCACTCTGATTGCACTTACCACCAGGGTTGGTTCCACCTGTCTGACCCTGAAGACCCCCTGTAAAATAAGATTAGACACAGCCAGCAACAACAATACAGTGCTATTAGTACAGAGATGCACCACAAACAGTTTAAGTGCAAAAAGAGTCAGATCTGATTTATTCAGGGGGATTGAACAAGGGAGGGGCATAATCAGGTTGATTGGTCTAGCAACTGATTCAATCAGGCTACAAGGCATGCACTTTAGAGTCCCTCAACACAGTCACACACACACTCTGGGTACCCAGTTGTTGATGCAGGCTAGCCTGATGTGTTGCCCAGGGTAGGCCAGCGTTACAGCTGGTCGGGGCCCTAATGATGGGAATAGAGAGTCATGCACAGTAACCCACAATTTTTAATCCAGAGCCAGATGGCGCAGTTCGTGATAATCAAACAAAACAATCAAATCAGATGACACACTTTGATTTAGCTGATGTTGTAGGGAGCTACCCTGGTGTTTACTCATGCTACCCAGTACAGGACGCAGGATGGACGAAATGGAGACTGCAGAATGACTTGCTGGTTTGCCAGGAGAAGCAGGGCCCACATGATTCACCGTGGTGGTGTTCCTGTTCGTGACGCTGAGCAGGGGGCTGATCCCCAGGCAGGTCTCTCATCGATGGTCTTCTCTACGACATGAGTAGCTGGCTGGGCCAAGGTGGTAGAGCCCAGGCCAGGAGAACAATTCGGATGGCAGTCCAGTATTGCTGGATTCAGTTTCCAGCAAGCGTGACACAATTGGAAAGTGGGGAACCAAATCGTAACCCACTGAGAACATTCAGCACACTTATAGTAAATAACAAGCATTTGTCAATGCCGAATGTTTGCTTGCTGGCATTAGCAGTGGAAGTGCAGGAGTTAGACAGACGCAGTATAGGAATGGCATTGAAGTATTGAACTGACGCCAACTCCACCCTCACCCTGCAGAGATGGACAGGCATTGGGGTGTGCCTTTGGGTCATTCGCACATGACGGTCACGACATTTCACCTCACCCTACCCTTCAGACACTGACAAGTGTTGAAGTGTTTGGGCTTTACATTCACCTCATTTCATAAGGAAATACGCTCAAATGGGTGCAGTATAGGAGAATGGGGTGAACTTTAGGGGCAAAGGGTCCAAGGCGCACCTCGATGCCTGTCACTGGCTGCAGGGTGGGGGTAGGGGTGGAATGGCATGAGCATTACTGTCGACAATCCCAAGTCACACCCCTGGCGCCTGTCAGTCCCTACAGGGTAGGGCGTTATGGTAGAAAACCCTAATGCCCTAGACGTGTCTTGGTATTTTTACTCCAAGTTTTCCACATGGGCTTTTTGTGACCCCACCGCATGAACAGTGACACTATCAGTTCGATAGGTGAAAGGTGATTTTGCACAGCGACTGCGCCATTTGGCGCCACAGGTGCGAAAACACATTTCGAACAGGTTGTGAAAAGTGACAGGCGTACTGTTCATGAGGAGGTGTAAAAAATGGCATTGTTGAAAATCTGGAGTAAAAATATACAAAAACTGGTGAAGTCACGACCATGTGTAAAAACTGCCAACGTAGACCCGTAATGTAATTAGTTTGGGGATTTTTTACAGCAGATTTTCAGCATAGGCATTTTGGTACCTCCGCTCATGAACAATGTCACTGTGATTTTCTTAATCTGTCCTGAACACTAAGTTCCCACATTGACCGCGCTATTCTGTGCCAGAAGTGCGAAAACGCATTTTGGCCAGGGTGTGAAAAATGACAGCTGTACTGTTCATAAGGAGGTGTGGAAAAATGTCAATGTTGAAAATCTGGACTGAAAATATTACAAATTTGTGAACTTACGAGGGTGCGTGGAAATTGAGCAATGCACGCTCATAACAGAGTCATTTTATGGACTTTTGTCACCAAATTTTCAACATAGCCATTTTAACACCTCTGCTCATGAACAGTGTGACTGTGATTTTCTTAATGTGTCCCAAACATTGATTTTGCACATCAACTGCGCCAATGTGCGCTACATGTGTGAAAACATATTTTGGGTGAGATATGAAAAATGACAGCTATACTGTTCATAAGGAGGTATGGTAAAATGGCAATGTTGAAAATCTGGAGTGAAAATATTAAAAATTATCAAAGTTACAAGCGTGCGTAGGAACTACGCAATGCACGCTCGTAAAACAGTCATTTTTGGGAATTTTTTCACCAAATTTTAAACATAGGGTTTTTGGGGGCCTATCTCATGAACTATGACACTGTCATTTCATTACTCGGTCCCGGAAGGTGGCTCCGCACAGTGACCGTGAAATCACCTTTCCGGACTGAATAACAAAATGACAGTGACTGAGTCCATGAGGCGGGGTCCCAAGAACCCCATGTTGAAAATTTGGTGAAATAATTCCACAAAATGGCCGAGATATGCACCAAAGTTGAAAAAAAAAACATTTATGCCATTATACAGCTTACCGGCACTTCTTCAGTTCACAGTTGGCTTTGAAGAGTGCAGATGTGTTCCCGGTCCACCGAAGATCATCGCGTTGGGCTCAGGAGGTGAGTATGGGGTCGAGGGAGGTGTGGGAGGTGGGTGCGCAGAGGGTGGGCGCGGGTTGGGGGAGGGGGAAGACAGTCAACCAGTGACCGTTTTCTTACAGGTGTTTTTTTTTTTTTTACCAAGATAATGCGGGACCTTTGCCACTCTGGGATGGGCTCCCAGCGTGGCAGCTGGAGAGATTGTTTGGGGGCAGTGGGGCCGATGGGGCATTGGGCACCCTGTTGGCCATCTGGACTTTTGCCACGCTGGGGTGGAGTTCCAGCGTGGCACCTGGAGATCTGTTTTTGGGGGTACAGTAGAGCCGACAGAGTTGAGCATCCTCATTGGCCAAATCGGCGTTTGCCCGCTGGGGTGGTCGGTTCGTGGCACCTGGAAATCTGTTTGGGGGCAAGTGGAGCCGACGGGGATTGGGCACTTTATCGCCATACAGTGTAAGCGGGGAGAGCCCATGAGCACGCTTGGGTACCCCAGAGTCTCTACTTGGGTGTTTGTTGGGGGCCAAGAAAAATGGAGCTGTCTATGACAGCTGATCAGATGCAGTGTTGTGTGTAGGCACTTTGCATACTGCTGACGGCAGTATGCAAACTGCCTGCCGACGGTAGTATGCAAATTGCCTACGTGTTACCACCGCTGATTGTAGCGGTCTTTTGCTTTGAACTGTATGCCACTGCATTGGAACTGCTGTCATAGACAGCTTGGACATTTATTGGTGCGGTGAAGCTGCGCCTGCAAGAAGGAGCAGGGCATTGAAAGCGGGGTGCACACCTACGAAAATTCGTATTGTGGCACTATGTTTCTTGCACATGCGTGCAAGCAAACATAAAAAGCAGTACCACAGTTCAGATGACAGTCCAGTCACAATCACAGTGTCTCTGCGCAAACCGTACGCTCTGTGGTGGTTTCAGACTGCCTGACAGGCCGATCGCGTGAAGCAAAGGTCTTCTTCAGGTAACAGGGCAGTCACAATTCGGTATTTCTGGTCACAAGCCAGTTTGGATTCAGTCTGATTAATTTCACTAGCAGATCCCTCTGAAGGGAAGATGAAGCAGGCAGGCCAGACACAGCCTTCCCACCAGTTTCCAGCTGCTTGAATGTCTTGAGCAGTTCACTCTCTTAACTCCAAACTCAGATGGAGACTCTGCTGCAGGCAGCACCGGGACTTCCTTCTGATCCAAAAAGGGTTCGATTGCTTGATTCATCTGTCTGTCAAAGCAAGGGCCGCCCCTCCAGGTCCATGTAGGTGCCAAAATGAAAAAAATACAATTGCTACAGAAATTCACTCCCACAAAACCCCTGGGGACAGACTCCATTTTAAAGTCCCCAGAAGGTACTGATTGGTGCAATACAGAAATGTTCATGCTGCAAAGAAAGGCAAGTTAGCCAAACTATAATACCATTGTTATTAGAGCAGCTAATCAGCAAACAATTACCAGTTCTAACAGAGCTCCCTCTGCACCATTAGTGATGGTAGAACAGAGTAATATTATTGCAGCTCAGGCGGGTCTTGAGCCTGGAAACACTCAGCCCCTACCCAGATTAATTATACACTACAAAAATAATGTCTCTTAAAGGGACAGGCACGAAAGCTAACAGGGCACTCACATGCAAGTACTTTCACACCTGTAAAGACACAGAATGTCCGCCTGGTAGTGGGCATTTAAGCACACCCATGAAAGACTTTTGGGAACCCCCATTTATAGGGGGATTACACCATCTTCAGTTCAGATTTGGGGGGAGGGATGACAGGGCTTAGGGCAGGCCATGGGTAAGAGCCAAGATCAGGGATTGCATGGTGGCTCAGGGTAGACAGAGTGACACATAGGTCGGGAGAAAGTCAGAAGCTGGACAGAGTCCATTGCCAGAAAGACGGGCAAGAGAGAGAGCAGAGGGGAAGGAGGAGGGCTAGATGTGTCCAGATTTGGGCCAGGGGGAATAAGGACAGAGGGTAGGACAAATGTAAATGTCATGGGTAAAGGAAATTAGAGACAGGTACAGGAGCATGAGGACTGAATGTGGGAGCACAGTAGGAATTTAAAGTGGCCAAGTTTGGGTTCCTCAGCAATGTGTGGGGGGAGTGAGTTAAGCCAAGGTGGGGCACAATAGAGAAAGGAGCGCTGTCCCAGGGAGGATTTTTGCCTTGGCACCTGATGAGATGATTTGAGGGAGCTCCTGGTGTGCCTTGCATGTGGAGTTGGTTGCAGGAGAGTGGAGAGGCAAGGGGCCATGAGCCCAACGGAGAATGTTTTGGCTAATAGGCAGGTGTGGTATTGTAGTATGCCATCAAAGTCCAGCCGGTTTGTTTGGTTATAGAGAGAGCAGGTGTGGATGGTACTGGGGCAGCCCAGTGAGAGGCAGCAGGCTTTTTTGAGTGACACTTTGACCCTTTTTAGGGCGGTGTTGTCAGCCGCCCCATAGATGACAATGCCATAGTCAACCACCGATAGTACTGAGGAGGAGATGGCAAGTTGGAGGGCTTCTGGGGGAAGGCATTGCCAATGACGGTATAGGAGCCTGATACAGGAATTTAGATTTGAACAGAGTAGATGTATGTGGTCATGGAAAGTAAAGGCAGGGTCTAACGTCATGCCTAGGTATTTGAACGAGTGGACCTGTTTAAGGGGCAGAGCAGTGGATGTGTTGATTTTTAGTGGGGTGTGCTTAAGTTTGCTCTGGTGGTGGTGAGCAAAAAGCATAGTCTTTGAATTTTTTTGGTTAAGCACAAGTTTGTGTTTGGTGAACCAGGACTCAGCCTCCGTAAAGGAGGTTTGGAAGGAGAGTTCAAGTTGGGATGGTTTTGGGTGAGATGCATAAAGAACAGTGTCATCAGTGTACAGCAGGATCTTTCCAGTGTAGGCTTTGGGAGAGAATTTAGGAAGAGGCTGAAAAGAAGGGGACCTGATATGGAGCCTTGTGGTACTCCAGAGCAGACAGAGAGTGGGCACGAGGTGGTGGAGTTGATTTTCACCTTTTGGGACTGGTTGGACAAATAGTCAGTGAACAAATTCAGGGGGCCCTGGGTGAGGCTAAATTGAGACAGGGTGGAGAGGAGAGGAGAGGAGAAGAGGGTGATTAACGGTGACAAAGGCCTTAGATAGGTCCAGGAAGACCGCGATAGCCAGCATGCCCTTATCCAGAGCAGAGTGCATGAAACTAGTGAAATCAAGGAGGGCTATAGTTGTACAATGCCCTTCTCTGAAACCATGTTGTTCAGGAGTCAGGAGTTTGTGTTTGGATAGGTACTCAGTGAGTTGATCTGCCACTATACACTTGAGGACCTTGGAGAGTGGGGGAAGGATAGATATAGGGTACAGTGAGCTGAGGCACTGGATGCCACACCTCGAACCACGCCGGTGACCCGGGGTAGGGAATGAGCTTAGGCTGCTGGGGAGGAAAGGATTGAGTGTCCAAGTCAGCTCTCCTCTCCTGGGGAGGGTGGGGGTTTAGAGCCGCTGCAAAACTGTATCCTGGTGGCAATTGAGAGGTGGTGTGTTGTGAGCTCAAAGTGTATGGAGATGGCAGGGGAAGACGTTGGATGTGCAGCATGGGTACACACGCGCTGTGGCATCCTAGACACCATGGCATGCCCGCGCCAGAAGAAAAAGAGAGAAAAACAAGAGGAATCCTCTGGCACGATGAAGCCCCGACCAACTGGTGCCACACCAAATGCACCAAGGATTCTCCCTCCAGCCTGGCTCACCAGGAACTCCCCAGTGTGCAGGATATGTACCCGCTGGGTCGAAACCTGGGCTGTGTGCAGGAAGAAGAGTTTGAGAACGGGAGTTGCAGCAGATGGGGCACCAGAAGTCGCAGGGCTGAACGGGACATCAAAGGCAACACCCCCAGCCAAAGAGGTAGGAGCATAAAACATAAGCATTAAAAAAAAAAAAAAAACACACTGAGCTTTTTTTTTTTTAAACATTTCTTCCACTGAAATGCATTCCGGGGCTACAGAAAATCACATCAGGCCACAGGTTGCCCACCACTGATTCAGAAGGTATAAGAAGACGCAGAGGGAGAAGGATAGAGAGGTGTATCATGGAAAATGGAGGGAATCAGGTAAAGCAGTAAGGAGTGCTAAGGACAGAGAATAGCCCAAGAAAGGGGCCAGCCTGCCAGTGCAGAGGTAGCACTACCGCTTGCGGCACCAACAACCCAGAGTCAGAAGCAACCTCAGGAGTTGGAGGATCAAGCGTCTCAAGGACTGCTCTCCTCCTCTGGGAGGATGGTGGGGACAAGCTTGGCATTGTACTGGCCCCTGGTGAAAGCCGGGAAAAAGACAGCTCGAGCTCTAAGAGGTGGAGGACATGGCAGACGTCGGCATGCTCATGTTGACATCAGTACATGCCATGTCCCCAAGGGAAGAAACTGTAAAAGTGTCCCAGTCATGCTGGATGACCGCTGGCTTCCATGCCTAACAATTTGGGTGACCCCAGACCCTGAACTCAAGTCCTGGGAGGTAGAAGAATTCCCTGCCACCCCTGCCATTGAAGGGCAAGTAGATAGGGACTCTGGGTGAGAGGTAAGCCCTGGGAGAAGTCGGGGTGATGGTGCTGAGAGGACCGGCATGAACGAAGAATGACTAGCATGGAGAGAACAAAGAGTAAAAAAAAAAAAAAAGAGCATAGCCCAGGAAGTAACAAAAGGGAACAAGACATTTTTTTAGATATGTAAGTGAAAAGAGGAAGACCAGGGGTGGGATTGTAATGTTAAAAAGGGAAGGGGGGGAACTGTGCAGAGGGGGACCAGGAAAAGACAGACATCCTGAACAAATACTTTTGTTCAGTGTTCACAGAGTAAGAAGGAGAGGAGGGGCCACAAAAAAGTAATAAAAGCTTTGGAGGGAGGTGGACACTAGTGCTTTTTTGGAGGTGAGAGTCCTGAAGGGACATGCTAATCTAAAAGTGGACAAAGCAATGGGGCCAGTTGGGGTGCATCCAAGGGTATTGAGGGATGTCAGGGAAATACTGGCTGCACCTCTGACAGTTCCATTTAACAGCTCACTGGAAACAGGAGTGGTTCTGAAGAAGTGGAGGAGGGGATGTAGTCCCACTATACAAAAGTGGTAGCAGGGAGGAGGCTGGCAATTATAGGCCAGTCAGCCTGGCATCGGTGGTGGGAAAGTTAGTGGAATCACTGCTAAAGAAAATGATTGTGGAATATCTTGAATCTAGTGGGTTAGAAGACACAAGGCAGCATGGTTTCACAGGGGGGAGGTCATATCAAATGAATCTGATAGATTTCTTTGACTGGGTGACCAAGAAACTAGATCAGGGTGGAGTGGTGGACATGGCCTACCTAGATTTCAGTAAGGCATTAAACACCTTAGGAGACTAGTAAGCAAGCTGGGTAGCTTAGGAGTGGGTCCAAAGGTAGTGAACTGGATAGGAAATTGGTTAGGGAATAGGCGGCAGAGGGTGGTGGTAAATGGAGTTCACACCAAGGAAGGGAAGGTGACCAGTGGAGTGCCTCAGGGATCAGTACTGGGACAGGTCCTCTAATGTCTTTATAAGTGACAGTGCAAAGGAGCTGAAAGTGAAGGTGTGCCTCTTTGCAGATGACACCAACATCTGCAATAGGGTGAACACTCCAGGGGGTTGGAAAGGATGAGCAGAGACCTAAGAAAACTAGAGGAGTGGTCAAGGGTATGGCAGCTGGGTTTCAATGCAAAAAGTTGCAAAATAATGCACTTGGGGCACAGAAACCAAGGGGCAGAGTGCAAAATGGGTTGAATGGTATAGATGACCACCAAGCAGGAAAGAGACCTGGGTGTAATCATATCGGATAACCTAAAGGTGGCCAGGCAGTGCAACAAGGCAGTAGGGAGGGTGAGTGGGATGCTGGGGTACATAGGGAGTGGTACCACCAGCAGAAAGAGGGAGGTGGTGTTGCCTCTGTATAAATCGCTGGTAAGACCCCATCTAGAGTATTATTGTGTCCAGTTCTGAAGACCACATCTCCAGAAGGACACAGACAGAGTGGAGGCGGTCCAGAGGAGGGCAACTAAAATGGTGCTGGGTCTGCATCAAAAGCCCTATGAGGAGAGACTAAAGGACCTCAATATGTACACCTTGGAACAGAGAAGGGAGAGGGGAGATATGATAGAGACCTTTAAATACCTCACAGGGGTAAATAAGGTACAGGAGGGGAGTATTTTTCAGAAGAAAAGGTGCTCAAGAACAAGAGGACATGCTATGAAGCTGCGGGGGGGGGGTTAGATTCAGGTAAGATGTGAGGAAGTACTTCTTCACAGAAAGAGTGGTGGATTCCTGGAACAGACTTTGGAGGTGGTGGGGCAAAAACAGTGGTGAGGTACAAGCATGCATGGGATAAGCACAAAGGAATCATAGTGAAAAGGAAGGGAGGAGGGAGAAACAGCAGTACATTGGGCACAGTCTGATGTAACAGAGTAGGTAGGGAGAAATGGGCAGACTGGATGGGCCAAGTGGTCCTTATCTGCTGTCAAATTCTATGTTTCTATGTATGTTTCTAGCCAATTTGGAAGTGACCCATAACATAGGTAAAGGGGTATTAAACATTCCTGAATGTGCGAGATCCAGTACAGCTCCATACACTCACTAAGGGGTTTATTTACCTGGTTTAGCAGGGCGGCTGTAAGAATTACTGGGAATCTTCTGTTGGTTATTAGGATATGTCTCTTTCTACAAAATGTCACCCCCCACACACACACATTCTTCAGCTCACTTAACCGGATGATGTTCAGTCAATCCAAGAGGAGGAGCCACCAGCATTTACGATGTCTATGGTGAGAGACCAAAATTCATAGAGGGGAAAGAAATAAAATAAAACTCGGCACTAGCCCAAACCCCACAATAGCTCCCTGACCCAGAATGAGGAAGAAGGGAAGAAACATGCTGTGTCCCACTGATGTGAGCCAACTATTTGGGCCACAAGAGAATCTCTCACCTTAGCAAGGACCTCTGAAGTACTAGTTGATAACAGCAGGAAAAGCTTTCTCAGCCATTGCATCTGTAACAGAGCTGTCCACAGATCTGTCACAGCCAATGCATACCTTAGCAACTGGCCTCACTGGCGCGATCATAGAGCCTTTCTCCACACAGGCAGAGTACTCCACAGCCCCGAGATGACTGTTCAAGTAGGCTGCGTGCAGAAAGCATGATGCAAGCAACATATTGAAGACAGCTGTAGGTAAAGGCTAAGGTCCTGATGCTTCCAATGGGTCTAAAACAACTAGCACGCTCCCACAGCGCCCCCCACTCCAGCACCATTCAGGCTGCAGCTGCAAACTCTCAACCGGACAAGTTTTATTTAGAGGTTAATGCCAACATTGTCCCAGATCAGCCACTGTTGCTCCAGTCCTAAGTGTTATCAGTATAACCCCCTGCCTGCGTGACTATGAGCAAATTGAGGGGCCTGAGCTTGTTGAACGGGTGCCTGCACCCGGAGGAATGGTTCTGGGGTAGCGTAACTGCTGTTGGTATAGCCCTCCAGGATGCTATAAGCCCCCCACCAACCCCTCTAGTGGCCTAATCAGCATAGCAGCAAAACTTTCACATATACCATATGGCAGTAATGACTTGCTCACACCCCTTGCACGTACCACCAGGGCTGGATCATCTGCAGCTGCCATGAAGACCCCCTGTAAAATAAGATCTGTAATGCAATAGTTCAATGGCCGTACAATACCCCCACCACAAAGGTACACACTAGCCAGATTAAATGCAAAAACAACACAATCTGATTTATTCAGGGGAATGTGAACAGGGGCAGGGCATGAATCTAGCAGATGACTTATAGACCTGATTATTTCAGGTTGAAAATATATGCACAAAGAGTCCCTTGTATACAGTCACACAACCCTGGGTACCCAGTTGTAAGCAGGCTAGCCTGAAACGATGCCCAGGGAGTAGGCAGGAGCTGCAGCTGTTGTTGGGGCCCTTAAGAAACAATTAGCATGCACATCAACCCAGAATTTGTAATCCGGAGCCAGATAGCTCAGTTCTTTGTAACAAACCCAAACAAATAAATCAGATGACACACAGTGATTGCAGCTTTGTTGCAGGGAGCAACCCTGTTTGGTACTCGCACTACCCAGACCAGGAGGCAGGACTGATGAGATGAAGACCTCTGGCTGGTGTTCTGGTTTGCCAGGGGAAGCAGGGCCCACACGACTCACCGAGGTGGTCGCTACCTGTTCGATGGTGTTGAGCAGGGTGCCAAATCCCTGAGTGGGTCTTTCATCAGAAAATGTTTCTGTGATGGAAGCGGCAGTCTAGGCCAAGATTGCAGGGCCCAGACCAGAGCAGGCAGTTCGGATTTAGTCTGTGGGAGTGCTGGAGCAGCTTCCAGCTAGCATAACACACTTGAAGGTGGGTAACCAAATCGGGACCCACACAGCACATTCAGACCACTTATAAGCAACACAACTCTTAGTCACAGTTCAGGTAAAGTCCGGTTGCAATTTAGCAGAAGTTCTGTGCAAACTTCAGAATCTGTGACTCACTTCGGTACCTGGCAGGCTGATCGCTTCTGGAGCAAGTCTTTGGTCCCAAATTCAGGCAATGATCACTCTCTTTCTCTTCAGGCTTCAGATCAAAGGAATTAGATTTAAGTCCAATTTTCACATTCAAAGGATTTCTCACTGGAAGATGTGACAGGCAGGCCAGTGCAGCCTTCTCACCTCTTCTCCAGTGCTCCTATGCAAGATCAGCTGCTTGATGGCTCGAGCTGTTCACTCTCCAAACTCCAGCTCACAACTGACTATGCTGCAGGCAGTTCTGGGGATTTCCTCTGAGATCCAAAAGGTTTGATTGGCTGAGGGAACTGTCTGTTAGAGCAAGGGCTCCCCCCTCCAGGTCCATGTAGGTGCCAAACCTTAAAAACTACCATTCCTACAGAAATTCAATCCCACAAGACCTCTGGGGACAATCTCCATTTTAGGTCCCCTGAGGCTTGATTGGTCCAGCTCTGGCAGTCCAGAACCAAAAAGGTGGCTCTTATGCAAAAAGTCCAAACTGCACAAGAAGGCAGTTTAAACAAACTTCTATACTATTATTAATAAGGCAGATAAACAGTAAATGAACACGGTTCCTAACAGAGCTCCCTCTGAGCATATAGCAACTGCAGAATGGAGCAGAAAAAACACTCTCCTGGCTGGTCATGAGCCCTAAATTACTCGGACCTAGCCCAGACTAATTTCTAACACAGCTTAATGACTCTCTTAAAGAGACAGGCATGGAGGCTTTCCATAGCACTCTCATGCAGACACATATAGTTACTGCAGACACAGGACACCATCCTGACAGTGGGCATTAGGCAGCCCAGGAAGACATTTTAGTAAACTCCAATTTATAGGAGGGTTACATCAGTGCAGAGGCTAGGAGGACAGATCAACCCCCTCCAGTCTCATTATTATTAGACCGGCAGCACCCTTCCCCTAAGAGCCCTCCCACCACCATAGTGGGCTAGTTTTGCCATAACAGGTAAATAAAATAAGGCACCAAGTAGGGCTAAAATTTACAGCCCTGTGAGTGGTACTGTTACATAAAGCACGTTCAAAATCAGTATAAGTCATAGATACATACATAGATACATAGATACATACATACATAGACAGTGTCGGCAGATAAGGGCCTATGGCCCACCCAGTCTGACCATTTGAGCTTGTAAGTTCAGTTTGTTTTCCTAGAAGTCTGTTGCCCCTTACCCCTGACCTCCAGAATTCCTTTATGTCTATCCCATGCATTCTTAAATCCCGTGATTGTTTCAGCCCCCACCACTTCCTCTGGCAGGGTGTTCCACTTGTCCACCACCTTCTGTGAAGAAATTCTTTCTCATGTTTCCTCTGAATCGTCCTCCTCCAACTTCATCCTATGCCCTCTAGTCCTGGAACATCTTTTTCGCTTAAAATAGTGTTTTCCTGCACCCTGTTCCTCCCTGTAAGATACTTGTATGTCTCTATCATATCCCTCTCCCTCCTCTTCCAGGAGTATATGTTCAGTTCCTTCAACCTGTCTTCATAGGACTTGTGATGCAATCCATGCACCATCTTTGTTGCCCTCCTCTGAACCTTCTACCCTGTCTATGTCCTTACGTGGTATGGTCTCCAGAACTGTACACTGTACTCCAGGTGGGGCCTCACTAGTGTCTTGTACAGCGAATTATGACCTCTCTTTCCTGCTGGTGATGCCCTGCCTATACATCCCAGCATCCTATTTGCTTTACCTGCTGCCTTGTCACACTGTTTCCCTACCTTGAGGTCATCAGAGATGATAACCCCAAGATCCCTTTCCTGCTTGGTGCATGCTATATTCTCACCCCCCAACTGATATATTGTGCCAGGGTTTTTGTGCCCCATATGCATTACCTTGCACTTCTTTGCATTGAATTTCAACTGCCAAATCCCTGATCATTCTTCAAGTTTCTGCAGGTCACTTCTCATTCTGTCTACACCCTCTGGTGTGTCTACTCTGTTACAGAGCTTTGTGTCATCAGCGAACAGTGAAATTCTGCCTTCTAGGTCCTGCGCAATGTCACTGATGAAGATGTTGAATAGGACCGGTCCCAGCACTGATCCCTGTGGTACCCCACTGGTCACTCTTCTCTGTGGAGTGATAGCCATTTACCACCACCCTCTGTGTCCTGCCACCCAGCCAGTTACCTACCCACCACACTACTGTCCTGCCACCCATATTCCCCAGTTTGTGTAATAGTCTTCTATGTGGCACAGTGTCAAAGGCCTTGCTGAAGTCCAGATAGGCCATGTCCACTGCCTCCCTGATCCACCTCCTAGTCACCCAGTCAAAAATTCAACGAGGTTGGTCTGACATGACCTCCCTTGTGAAACCATGCTGCCTTGGGTCCTGTAGTCCATTGACAACCAGATGTTCCACCAATCTCTCCTTCAGTAGTGCTTCCATGATCTTCCCCACTACTGAGGTGAGGCTGACTGGTCTGTAGTTCCCTGCTTCCTCTTTGTTCCCACTTTTGTATAAGGGGACTACATCTGCTGTCCTCCAATCTTTGGGTACCTCCCCTGTTTCCAGTGATCGGCTAAACAGGATAGCAGAGGTTCAGCCACCACCTCTCTTAGTTCTTTAAGGACCCTGGGGTGCACCCCATCTGGCCCCATTGCTTTATCAACTCTTATTACTTCCAGTTCCTTCAGGATCCTTTCTCGTGTAAAGGGACTTGTGTCCATTTCTGCACCATTCTCACCCCTTGTACTCCCTTCAGACCCATTACCCTCCTCTTCCTCAGTAAAGACTGAGCAGAAATACCTGTTCAATATGTCAGCTTTACTGTTGTCATCCTCCACGCGGCCCCCATCCTCCCCCTTCAGTCTCACTATCCCTTCCTTTGTCTTTCTTTTTTCACTTATGTACCTGTAAAAAGTTTTCTCCCCTCTACCCACTGATTTTGCAATGTGCTCTTCTGTCTGAGCTTTGGCTTCCCTTACTGACCTCCCTGCCTCCCTTTGCTTCTCCTGGTACTTCTCCCTATCCCCTTCTGCCTGTGTCTTTTTGTATTGCCTGAATGCAATCTTTTTGTCCCGGTTGTTTCCAAAACCACACATAGAGTCGGCCTGTTTATAAGGTTATCCTGGCCCATCATGGAAGTGCTGCAGTAAGTCCTTTATTGCTTTCAATGTGGATGGTGCTTGCTGTTTAGCAGCATTGGTTAAAATCAAAGTGCCTTCTTGCACCTGACAGTCTTTCCGACTCAGCATGTGAATCAGAACCCCTGGATTATGTCTGCCTGCTAGTCTGGTGTTGGGGAAGGGGTTGAGGTACCTCTATCCCTCTACATTGCAAACCTTCCAAGGCATCCTTCGCTGAGTGGTATATTATGGGTCCCTCAGAATAGTGGACTCTCAGTTTTTCAGGAAATGGGGTGTGGAAACGCAGACACGCTTGACACAGGGCTTTCAAGCGAGGAGCATATGCCATGTGCTGGGCTGCAATGCTGGCGCTTAATCTTGACCAAAATATAATCAATGTGTGCACCAATAAATCTCTTTCTTTTTCCAGGCCGCCGTTACCACCTGCTCCTTTACCAAATAACTTAGGAAGCATTAAAAAGAGGGGGGGAAAGATGGTGGGAAAAAAAGGAAAGCAACAAGCAGAGTAGAAACTAAATCTGAGATGCCCTGTATGCGAATGCTAAAAGTCTAGCAAATAAGATTCCGTACCTAAAGGCCATTATGGCAGAGGACAGCCTGGATATTGTGATCATTACCAAGTCATTGTGCACTGAAAATCATAACTAGGACATGGCCATACCAGGCCATACTCTGTTCAGGAAGGACCGGGTGGGAAGAAAAGGAGGGGATGTGGTGCTTTATGTGAGGGAAAGCATAAAAGTAACAGAGATATAGGGAATGCAAGGCATAAAATAAGCGGGTTTGCATCGCAATTTGCGAACCAAGAATCAGGAAACGTGAGTTAAATGTGGCAATGATTAGCAGTCATTGCTAATCATTGCCAACTGGCCCTGGGTCCTTTAAAAATGCCCTTTTGGGCACATGTTGCTTTAAAATTTTTGTTTTAGTTTTTCCCCTCCTCCCCCTTCCCCACACCATGCCCCGTCACTCCTGATTGGCCAGCTGCTCCTGCTCCCCCCCACCCAGTGTATGAGCGGGAGAAATGTGAGAGCATCCTCTTGGAGCCCGTCACCCTAGCAAGCAGGTCCAGGAGTTCCAACCGGAGCAGAAAAGGTAAGTTCCAGGTCACTTTTTTCCATTTACTATACTTTATTTTTTTTGTCAGGTGGCGTCCGGTATTTAATGTTGTTTTTTTGTTTTGCAGGGAGGAGCATCACCGGGCCGTGGGCTGCATGAGAGGAACCACAGGGCAATGAGGAGCAGAGGAGGCTGAGTGAGAGGGGACCCGACCGGGACCAGACAGGGTAGGCATCGCGGCGTGCCGCAGATTCGGTGCCGGAGCAACTGGCTCAGCAGTAGCAGACCTGAAATCGGAAATCTCCAAAAAAGTTAAAACTTTTCAATTTATATTGTCGGGGAGCCTGGAGGAGGAGAGAACAAAACTACGGGAGGACTCGGACTGGGCAGTGGTATGCCTCTGGGGGGGTGGCTGGGCACCGGCAGGCATGTCATGGATTCTGACCTGCAACTTGTGGGGGGGAAGGGGCTGCTGCAGATGATCGGGGGATGCTGAGCTGATCAAGCAGATCGGTGGGAAAAGACAAAAAGTGCTGTGCCCAGCAAGTTGCAGTGATGGGAAAGTCATTTAAAAGTAATGTGCCCTGCTTTTGCAGAGGTCATTCAAAGACATAAGAAAACCACAAACAAGTCATTGTGCCCTGCAGTCAGTGACGGGAAAGACATTTAAAAGTAATCTGTGCCCTGCCTTGCAGAGATGTGAAACGATAAACTAAGTGTTGTGCCCTGTAGTTTTTGCAGTGATTGGAAGACATTTCAAAGTAACTTGTGTCTTGCATTTGCAGAGATGGGAAAGACATTTAAAAGTAATCTGTGACCTGCCTTTCAGAGATCTGAAACAAAACTAAGTGTTGTGCCCTGTAGTTTTTGCAGTGATTGGAAAAGACATTTAAAAGTAACTTGTGCCCTGCGTTTGCAGAGATGGGAAAGACATTTAAAAGTAATCTGTGCCCTGTCTTGCAGAGATGTGAAATGATAACTGTTTGCCCTGTAATTTTTGCAGTGATTGAAAAAGATATTTTAAAAGTTTAATGTGCCCTGCTTTGCAGAGTTGGGAATTAAAACACTAAAAAACAAACAGACCAATGGGAAAGGACTGCTCAGCAGCAAATTGCAGAGGGGTCATTCAATAACTAAAACCACAAAGTATGTCCAGTTTGGGAAAGGACAATTTCTAACAAGTGTTCATGCCCTGCTTGCAGAGAATGGGAAAGACATAAGACCCTTACAACAAATAGTGTGTGCCCATATGGGAAAGAACATTTAAAATGTTGTGCCCTGCTTAGTTTGCAAAGATTTTTAATGTGATGCACTTGTGCCCCTGCTTAATTTACAAAGATATGTGCCCTGCTGCGTATTTGCTGATCCACAGGGAAAAAAAGAACTGCGCCCTGCTTTATTGGAGTGTTTCACTCTGTGGACTGTCATGTCTTAAGGTTATTGACAGCGCACAGAGTGTGAAAATTTAATAAATACTGATGTCCCTGCTGTTGCTTGATCCATGCTGGAAAGAACTGTGCTGCTATATTCACTGATGTCATTAGGTTTGGCAGACACAGCCGGGGCTGGGGTCAGAAGAAAATCTGCTGAGCTGCCCATTATTCTTTAATACAAAGCCACTGAAATGTGTTAGTTCACACCCAGGGATAGCACTCCTGTTTTGCTAACTTCAAACTTTTTAATAATTGCAGTCTGCAACATGGCTACAGTAAAATTAGCAACTGCAGAAGGATGGCGCCAAAAATATGATCCAGAAAAAAACTGGCTATAGATAAGAAGTAAGGGAGAATTTGCAGTGCGTGTTAGCTGCAAATTGTGCTGCGAGTACAGAGATGAGCTACGTGGGTTGAGGAACTTCAGTGAGGCATTAATTGCAGGGATTACAGACCCCCAGCTAAAAGTTAACACTGTCTGGAAACATCTTCTGACAGAGCAGTACGAGAAAGCTGTTAGAATTTTGAAATTTGGTAGAACAAGGTCACCACTTGATATATATCGCCATACCACAATTGGTACATTTAAAATAGTGAGGGGGTAGGGGTTTGGACCCAGACCTAAAACAATTTTCATTTATTTGCAAGGAGAGTTTCAGTAATGCAGAGGAACAGCATAGAATGATTCTAGGCAGGCTGATGGAGATCCTCTACATAATGGCCAAAGAGGACATCCCTATTAAAGAGTCTGAAGCAACAGCAGAACAAGAGAAGTGCCATGGAGTTCATTTGGGCAATAAATACATTAACAGTGTTAGCGGGAAAGAACTCACAATGTGTAATGGCAAGAACCTAGAAGAAAACCTGCTGGCAACTGTCAAAAATGCAAATTAGTTTTCAGTGCTTATGGATGGTAGTACTGACGGTGGTATAATTGAAAAGGAACTGGTTTATGTAATTTACGTAAATCCCATCAATGGTCAAGTGGAGACTAAGTTTTTATGAATGAAAGCTGTAGCAGTTGGCACACGTCAAGGATTGAAAAATCTCCTTTTAGACATTTTTACAGGGTGTGGCATTAATATTAAAAACAGGGTTGGGTTTGGGGCTGATGGGGCATCTGTCAACATTGGTGTAAGACAGTGTCTTGCTGCTCTTTTAAGGGAAGACGTACAGTGGTTAGTTGGTGTTCATTGTTTCTCACACAGATTGGAACTGGCCATAAAAGATGCTTTGGATAACACCTATTTCAACGATGTTTCAAACTTTCTGACCCAACTGTTTTATCTCTATCAGAAAAGTCCTAAGAGACTCAGAGTTATGATCTCTTGCCCAGGCCATGGAGATGTCAGTTGAAAAGCCCAAGAAGGCCCATGGCACATGTTGGGTGCAGCGCAAAGTTCTTGTCACCAAATCATTCCCTGTAATTTGTGCCCATTTAGAATCTATGGCCACAGACCCAACTCATGACCAGGCCAAAGCCAAGGGAGTGTTGCAAATTATGATGAAATTCCAAATGCTGGCACACCTTTTGTATTTTGAACAGTTGTTTCAGCCCCTTGCCAGGTTCTCACTAGCACTTCAAAGAGAAGCAGTTGAAATGCCAGAGCTATGTAGCTCTGTTGAAACTTTGAGAAACACTCTTGACCATGCTAAGCAGAATGGTCCCATAGGTGGCAGTGAACTTGATATTCTCTTAAAAAATGGGTCTGATGTTCTTTCAGGAGCATGTGCTGAAGTTACATACAATGGTGCGAAATTAGCACATTTAGTGGACAAGTTATTAAAACTTGTAAACAGCAAACTAAGAAATACATTACAAACATTGAGAACTGTTGTGAAGAAAGGTTTGGTTTGACTCATGAAAGTAATATCTATAACTGTGCAAAACTGTTAGGTACCAGACTTTGGCCAGCTGCAGACAGAAAGGAACTGGAGCTGTATGGTAACAGTGACATTACTGCAGTAGCTGACCACTTTTCAGCACTTTTGCTGCCTGATTGTGACAGCACTCTGCTACTTGCAGAATGGCAAGAGTTTAAGATTTTTGCTCAAACCAATTTCATCAATCTCTCTGCCTCTGCTATCTGGTCAAAGTTGGCATGTGATTTCCAAAATTCTTATTCAAATCTGTTGAAGATTGTCAATGTGTTGAGAGTATTTCCTGTATCTAATGCAACTGTAGAAAGGTGTTTTTCAACTATGAACAAGGTAAAAACTGACAGGAGAGCAAGTCTGGCAGAGGATACTGTAGAAACATTGATTCACATTAAAAAGCAGGGCCCCCCTCCAGCTGAATTCAACCCAGATAGGGCTGTAGACACATTTTTTAGTGTTTAACCAAAATGTCCTGGTGATTTGGCAGCTGCGGATGGTGGACCACCCCCAGGTCCCTCCCCCCCCAAAAAAACAAACAGGCCAGAATTACTGGCAACATGCCTGGTGGAGAAGAGTAACAAATAGATCGCACCCAGTCCTTGTTGGTTACTGTGTGGTTAATCATGGTAGTCCCGGGTGGAGTTTTAATGCTGGGGCAGGGGTTAATTTTAAATTAATGTTTAATTTGTCATGACTCACAATCACAGTCATGAATTCACGGTCTGCTTTGGCAGACATCCTTCTTGGCTCTTAAAATGTATGTGCTGTTGCACAATTGCTGTATTTCTCTGGAAATGGCTTAATAAAACAGATATCAGTCTCAGAAACTTGTGTAAATGTGTATTTTATTAATACAGAGCAAGATAAGTACATTTTATGGGGTTTTGAGCAAAAATATAAATTTTGGTAATTGCTAATCAACTTTGGCCAATTGCTAGCCATTTTTTACTTTGATTAGTGAAGGCCGCTAATCAAGTCTCCGACACTAATTTATGCCTTGGAATGGGGGGGGGCCGGCACTGTGGAGCTCGAGCAAGATGGCCTCTTTATATTGAGTGCTGCCAATTTTCAGTGTTGTAAGAGCCTAAACTGCTGTATTTCTTTACCATCAACAGTGATTTCAGTGCAAAATTAATCCTAAAAGCTCACTGCTCAATATGGGGAAGTCCTACAGGGATTGGGAAAAGCATGAATAAGCCTGGAGCACAGAAGGCCTGGCGGCATCAGCTATGCGGTTGGCCTCAACAATTGTTAACCACAGCACAAGAAACATCTGAAGAAACTATCCAGAGCCTGGGCATTAAAATCAATACACTGCTCACAAGTGTATACTGTATCCACTGGACAAATTTGATTCACAAACTAATAGGGTTTTTAATTTAGAAATATCTTTGGACTTTGTTAAAACTGAAACGCTTGATGCTAAAAAGCAGTTGGAGTCTGCCATGGGGACCACAACTACTCCTGTTAAAGAAAATATGCATGTCCATTCAGGACTCGAGGTGCTCACGAACCAGATTAGCTCTCTGAACATTTGTATTGCAGGGATGCCAGAAGGGTGTGAAGGTGAACATTTATTTATGTTCCTGCAAGAATAGTTTGTTCAACAACTTGGATCAGAGGCACAGAATCATCTGCTGGCCTTCCGAAAGGCCTATCATGTTACTCCTAGAGACAAAATCCGGGCCCTTCTGCGAGAGGCTGCCATACCACATGGTATAATCTTTCCAACTCACTTTCACATCGTGTAAGATGGTAAGGTTTTTCCATTCTCTGACTCGCAGGAGGCTGTGAAATGGGCCCACAAACATGCAATCTCTGCGGTGAGACATTCTGACAGGAACAGGTGTTGATTCGTATGACACTGACGACCACGATTGACTCTTTGCTCGGAGTTAGCCCTTTAGCCTGAGCAGTACAAGTTTTTTTTTGTAAACATTAAGACTTTATATATGTTCATTATCTTCACTGTTATGGATTTGATTCCTTTACTCAACAAGCAGACTTAAACGGTTTGATTTCCTAACATTCTTTCTGTTCTCATTGTAGATGGCTACATACATAGCGTTCAGTTTAATGTTTTGTATATCATTTAACTTCTAACACATTGTAGTTAGTAAGTGCCTTCAGCCTGAATGGATTGTCTGTTTTTTCTGTTTATTTTTTATGTTATCCAGCATATAATGGGATTGTCTTGATTCTGGATATAGCATGTAGTGATAATATTGAACTCATTCAGTTTACTTATAAGGCCTATGCTGGTTACTTGGGAACTTCACCTATGGGTGTTAAACTTTGCTAAGTCCCAATATCCACTTATTTTCCCCCACAGTGGTGGGAATATATGGACATTGATGGACTAGAACAGTATGAGTGGAACTGGGCTTCTCATGGACTCCGTTCACAGCATTAGTAGAATTATTTATTTATTTAGTTTTTGTAGACCGGGAAAGGAGGACTAGACAATTCTGCCTATTTTCAGCCTTGTCCTGGGGGAAGGGACTACAGATGGATGCCAACTAACACTGAACCAGATTAAGCTGTTGGTCGTATTTTTTTTAGTGATTATATTTTATTTGTGATTATATTTTTACAAGTTAACCCCTCAGTTACTGTATCTTACTACATAGCATGCATATTGTGTTCTTAATATTAAGAGGAGTGGCACCCTCATTCTTGAATTATATTATAGGTATATGTTATGTTCGTCTGTATTCCGTCACAACTGTTTACGATTTGGAAATAAACATAAAGTAAAAAAAAAAGAGATACAGGGAATACAGAGGGAGGCAGAGGTACTGGTGACCAGCCTGGAGGCAAGAAATTGTGTCATTATTCGCAATGGAGTGATCTACAGACCTTCAGCACAGAGAACTGGATAAGGCACTCATGGATGCCACTGGCAAGATGGCAGAAAAGGGGGGGGGGTGCTGATGGTGGAGGACCTCAACCTGTAGGATGTAAATTGGAGCCTCCCAGCAGTGACTTCAGCTAGAAGCAGGGACATCCTGGACTCTCTACAGGGGGCATTCCTCAGGCAACTAGTCAGTGAACCTACTCATGCTAGGCAATACTGGCCATGGTACTCACTAAAAGAGACAGTGTTGCAGTTGTCAAAGTGGGAGGTCACTTGGGAACCAGAAATCACTGTACGGTGTAGTTCAATATAAGGATGGCTGTGGAATCGAACCACACAAGGGCGAGGGTTCTGGACTTCAGGAGGGCAGATTTGAATGCCTCAGGAATGAACTGGCAGGGGGGGGAAGGCGTGGATGGGCTAGAGGAACAGTGGGTGAAATAAAAAAGCACAGGCAATAAACCTCTGCATCAAGCAAGTGATCAAAACCAAGCAGAAAAAAAGAGACCATTACGGTTCCCAAAAGAGGTGAGTGAAAAGGTAAAGGCTAGAAGGGTAGCATTCAGAAGGTATAAAGAGATGCAGAGGGAGGAGGATAGGAAGGTGTATTGGAGAAACAGAGGGAAGCAGGGAAAGCACTGAGGAGCACAAAGGTCCAAACTGAAGACAGAAGCCCAGCAGGTAACAAAATGGGACAAGACATTTTTTAGGCATGTAAGTGAAAAGAGGAAGACCAGGGATGGGACTGTAAGGTTAAAAATGGAAGAGGGGGCTGTGCAAAGGGGGACCTGGCAAAGACAGACATCCTGAAAAAATACTTTGCTCAGTGTTCACAGAGGAAGGAGAAGGGGATGGGCTACAAAAAAGTAATAAAAGCTTTGGAGGGAGGGGTGTGGACACTAGTATGAAGGTGGACAAAGCAATAGGATCAGATGGAGTGAATCCAAGGGTACTAAGGGACCTCAGGGAGGTGCTGGTTGCACCTCTGACAGTCCTGCTTAGCAGCTCACTGGAAACAGGAGTTGTTCCAGAGGACTGGAGGAGGGGGGATGTAGTCCCACTACACAAAAGTGGTAGAAGATAAGAGGCCAGCAATTATATGCTAGTCAGCCTGACATCAGGCAATGCAATTGCTTCCACAAGTTCTAGTTTATTCGCAGTTCTTTCCTTCCCCCTCTCAGGCTGCCATCATATCATGGCAATTCACTTCCCTAGAATTCATCTCCACAGATACCTCACCCCCTGGCTATAATCTTCTCCCATTAACTCCAGGCTCCTACCTTAGCCCTTATCACTGCCTTTCACCTCCCAGTTCTAGCACCAGCCCCTGCTCTAGTCCTACCATGTCACTTGTCTCAGTCTATGACCACCTCTTTCAGTCATCCAATCACTATTTCTCTTTGTCCACATTGACTTCCCTTAGATCTTTGGAATCTTGGGTATATTATGTTGAATGTATGCCATGTTTACTGCCAATGTTGATATGTATATACTGGTTTACCTAGAGTGCATCTCATATGTTCCTACCATATCCTGTTATGTTTAAACAATTTCTGTTCTTGATTTCTGTATATAAGTGTTTTAATTATTCATGTACATATACCAATTATTGAACCTTGATTACTGTATATAAGTATATACGTGTTTTAAATCTTTCTATACATGTACCAATTATTGAACCTTGACCTTATCAGGTCCATCTTGCAAATGAGCTGTGCTCAATGATGTTCGCCTGAATAAATAAAGATTTGATTGATTGATTGATTGATTGATTAGTGGTGGGAAAGTTAATGGAATCACTGCTGAAGGAAAGGATTGTGGAATATCTCAAATCCAGTGGGTTACAAGACCCAAAGCAGCATGGATTCACAGGGCGGCAGTCATGTCAAACAAATCTGATAGGTTTCTTTGACAGGGTAACAAAGGAAATAGGTTGGGTTGGAGTGGTGGACACGGTCTACCTTGATTTCAGTAAGGCTTTCAACACCGTTCTGCATAGGAGACTAGTAAGCAAGCTGGGTAGCTTAGGATTGGGCCCAAAGGTGGTAAACTGGATAAGAAGTTGGTTATCATGATAGGTGACAGAGAGGGGTGGTAAACAGAATTCTTTCTGAGAAAGGGAGGGTGACCAGTGAGATGCCTCAGGCATCAGTGCTGGGACCAGTCCTCTTTTTTTGTCAACTCTATTTTTGCTCCATCAGCCCGGGGCATCTCTCAGAGGTACCCACTCGATCCAGGCCTTCTACTCCCAGCCGAGACCCTTCCTCCTTCAGTCCCCCCCACCAGAACTTCCAAGCCCCCAAGATCACCTCCCCCGGGGAAGGACCCACCTCACCTACCTGGCAGCTCTTTCTGAAATTAGAGGGTTCATCCTGTGTGGACCTAGAAGGCAGAATTTCACTGTTCGCTGATGACACAAAGCTCTGTAACAGAGTAGACACACCAAAGGGTGTAGACAGAATGAGAAGGGACCTGCAGAAACTTGAAGAATGGTCAGGGGTTTGGCAGTTGAAATTCAACGAAAAGAAGTGCAAGATAATTCATTTCATTGTTCACTTGGGAGCTTAAGCAACAGGTTGGTAGAAAAGAGGTCAGGAGTTATATTTTGTTTTAACTGAAATATTTGAATAGTTTGTAAGTGAAATTAGTTCTATGTGTTAAAAATTATTACCTTGAATTTGAACTGTTACTTGGGCTGTGATATTGTAGGTTTGGGGAAAGTTGTTTGGCAGGGAAAATTAGAAGGACATTTAAATGTGTTGTTTGCCTGCTTTCTTAAATACTGAAAAGCCACTGGGGGTTGGGATTGAAGGGCTGAGTATTTCTGTTTGGGACTGAAATTTGAAGCAACAGGAGTTGGTGGGCCTGTGACATCATACGGTACCTGGTGTCTGCTTACACACACTGTTAGTGGGACCAAACACATACTGGACTGTATGTGTTTGTGAGACTTGGGAACTTTGTTGGTGGGGTTGAAATTGGGTTTGTAAATAACTACAGTCAGTATAGAGAGAAACTGTACTCCAGGGGAAAGGGACTGAGAAAAGGGGGTGTGCTATTATAAACAGAGGAGGATAATCAGGGTGGCCATATTCCACCATGGCAGGCATCTTCGGAAGGGTTGTAGGCTGCACAGGCTGTGGGATGGCAATAATTCTAAATTGGGCCTGGAGAGAGGGAGGCTGCCCACTCTGTAGACAGCTATCTTGTATCAGGAGTGAGGTATATTGGTTAAGGAGTAAGCTGTGGGAGCTGGGGGGGTGTCCAAGGATAAGGGGTGTGGATATGGGCAGCAGAAGGATGGGGCTGATGGGAGGCTGGGGCAACGCTCTGAAATTACAGGACATTATGCTACAGCAAGCAGAAGGGGGGATATTAGGGACAGAGGACCCTTAGATAGGGAAGTTGATGCTAAGGGGAAAGCGTACAGGGTGAACATTCTAAATTCAAAGAGACTGGAGGGGGAAGAGTCAGGAGGGGCTGTTGTGCGGAAGCCTAAAACAGCAGACTGTGGGAAGGGAGCTCCTAAGGTGAACAGACACAAGAGAGGAAGAAGAGGTCAGTTTAGAGATGCAGTCAGGAAACTCAGGTTACTTGATGGAGGCTGACATAGAGTGTCACAATAAATTTGAGATACTAAGCATCCTAGAGGGAGGAAGGGTTGGTGGAAATGAGGAAACTTATACAGAGGCCGGGGAGGAGTCAGATACCCATAGGGCATCACAGACCAGCTATGGAAAGGATAGACATAGTCCCAGAGGAGAAGGAAACATATATGTTAAGCAAATGGGGAGATGCAACATATTCCAGACATGAGGGAGGAGACACGACTGAGAGAAACTGGGAGACAAGGAGGTGGGAGAGGCCCCCTTCAGCAGGGAGGTCAGTACCAAGGATGGGGCCCTAGCTAAAGGGACCCACAGAGAGCCTCTGGAGACAGGGGTACTATTACAGGGGGGATGGTGGTGGGGGAAGGGAAACCATCAGGGCCAGGCTAAATGGTTCAGATAAGAGAGGGTTAAAGGGACACCTATTCAGAGGGGTTTGAGTTAAGTGGGCAAAATAGCAAGGAGGCAGAAGGGGAGGGTGACAAGGGGTCTCAAATAAGGCAGGAAGACTCCCATGAAATTGCGATCATGAATAAAGTGGGGAGGGGGCTGAGAGGGCATAGTGGAGGTAACCATAAGGATGATGGCGGTGTTAAGGTTCTGTTACTGGGAGACTCGATGATTAAGGGTATCCATTGGGAGGGACAGGGGGTGGATGCCATAGCCAGGTGAAGGTAGTGAGTATCTCTGGGCTGACAGTGCACAGAGCAAAGTTCATAATGTATGAAATGGTTAGGGATTGTGGAGGAAACGGTTTCCTGGTGCATTTGGGAACTAATGATCTAGAGGAAATAGCATTTTGGAAATCCAAGCAAGGTTCAAGAACTTGCCAGAGCCTGTCGGGATAATGGATGCAACATTTCCTTTTGGAGATATTGCCAGTACCAAAGGCCTCAGTGGAGAAAAAATGAAGCTCACAGAGGTTAATGACTGGCTCAGGAAGTGGGTGAAGAGAATGGGTTGGGGTGTTAGGGAACTGGAATGGAGTTTGGGAGGATAAGGGACTATATGCCAAGGACAGGTTTCATCTTGCCCCATTAGGGAAGGAAGTCCTTAAACAGGGATGGCTGACTACATACAAGAAAGGTGGGGTTTAAACTTGTAAGGGGAAGGGATAAGGAGGGGCTGACAGAAGCCTCCCTCCAGATGAGGGAGTAGCCTTCAAGCCCAAGGGGAGGGGAAACAGACTGGAGGTGGAGGTTTCAGGGGAGGATGGAAGCATAAGGAATCTGGGTGGGGTTCGACAAGGAGGATCAGGGATAAGGGGTGGGGGTTAGTGTTAGTAAATGCCAGGAGCTTGGGAAACAAGTTGCCAGAGTTCCAGGCCATGCTGTTCGAGGGGGGTGGATGTGACGGCAGTCACGGAAACGTGGGCCAACAAAAACATGACTGGGACCTAAATGTGCGGGGGTACACTATGCTTAGGAAGGATAGAAAGGAGGGAAGAGGGGGTGGAGTGGCTATGTTCATTAGAGATGACATAGAAATTGCTATGGTAGAAGAGGCAGAGGGAAACGTGGAGGTCTTATGGGTCACCTTACGATCCCAAGCAGGAGATAAGGTCAAGCTGGGAGTAGCATATAGGCCCCGGGATGAGTGATGTTCTAGAGGATGGTTGCTGGACAACATCATTGCCCAGTGTGGTCCAAAAGGGAAGGAGTGGTGTTGATGGGGACCTTAATATGCCAGGTACAAACTGGGGAACCATGTCCTCTAAGGTGGCCAAGGAGCAGAGGCTGCTGGATGGCTTCCAGGATGTGTTCTTAACACAGCATGTGATGGAGCCCACAAGGAGGGCATGTCCTGGATGTGGTTCTGGCAGATGGGGATCTGGTAGGGACATGGTTGTACAGGACCCCTGACTGGGAGTGACCACAATACTGTCTGGTTTCAAATAAGCATTGGGGGAGTGGGGTGAGATCTAGGACACTGGCAGTGGACTTCAGGGGGCAGACTTTATGGGCATGGGAAATATTCTCAAGGATCACTTGAAGGGATTACCTCAATGACAAGTGTGGAAAGGAGATGGGAGGTCATAAAGCGAGGGACTTCATGAGGCAGTCAGGATCTGCGCTAAGTTGAAACGTAAGGAGCAAGGTCACATAAACCATGCTGGTGGTCCAGTGAGGTCCAGGTAGCAGTCAGGAAAAGAAGGCGGCTACAAAAATATAAAACAACAAGAGGGATAGGGATAAGGAAATGTACCAGCTTGCATCTAGAAAAGTCACCCGTATGGTGAGGGCAAGAAGTCAGTAAAGAGCAACGGCTGGCACAGGGGATACATGGAGGGAAAGGGTTCTTCCGTACATTGGGGAGGCGGAGAAAACTAAGGGCCATCTCAGCAGATTGAGATCAGAAGGAGGGTGGGTGGAAGAAGAGCGAGGACCAGGCAGAGGTATTTAACCAGTACTTTGCCTCTGTGTTCACTAGGGAGGCGATGGGATATCTACAAAGCAAGGCACAAAGGGGATAGAAGCGCGGAGTGGGATCAGGGAGCAACAGAAATGGAGCAAAAGGGAGGAAAGGTACCCAGGGTGTCACATCTGGATAAGGATAAAAAGACCAGTAAGGTGGAGGACGGATGATGCCATCCCGTCAAAAGGGTGTGGTTGCCCTCAAGGCCCTAAAGAAAGACAAATCTCCTGGGCCGGATGGCATTCATCCGAGAGTACTATGGGAATTGGCGGACATACTGGCTGCACCCCTGGCGGAGCTTTTCAGCAGGTCACTTGAGACAGGGAGGGTACCTAGGGATTGGCGAGAGGCACATGTGGTACCAATCCATAAAGGGGGGGGTCGAGGGAAGTACCAGGTAACTATAGACCCATCAGTTTAACCTCGGTGGTGGGAAAATTAATGGAGAGTATACTAAAGGAATGATTGGGGGTTTACTTGGAGGAGGTGGGAGGTCTGGATAGTCGGCAGCATGGGTTTGTGCCAGGTAGATCATGTCAAACCAACCTTGTGGAGTTCTATGAATGGGTAACATCAGAACTGGACAGGGGTAAGCCTGTGGATGTATTATTCATGGACTTCAGCAAGGCGTTTGACTCTGTCCCCACAATGGTCTGGTGGAGAAACTGATGGGGTTAGGAGTAGGCCTTTGATGGTCAGATGGATTGAAAACTGGATAGCTGGACGCACTCAGAGAGTAGTGGTCTGTGGGGAGCTCGAACCCTACAGAGGTTGGTAGTGGGGTACCACAGGGCTCGGTCCTGGGTCCAATCCTGTTTAATGCATACATATCGGACATCAGGGATGGTATAGGGTGTGAAATGAGTCTCTTCGCGGATGACTCCAAGATGGGAGCAGTAGTTGAGGGAGAAGAGGGGAGGTTGGCCCTGCAAGGGGACCTGGACACCCTGGAAAGCTGGGCTCACACATGGAAATTAAATTTCAATATCACCAAGTGCAAGGTGTTGCATCTTGGTCGGGGAAAACCTAAACACAGGTACACCCTGGGAGGGGAGGCGCTGGAAGCCTCAACAGAGGGAAAAAGACCTAGGGATCATGGTGGATACATGTATGAATAACTCTGAGCAGTGCAGGAGGCAGCTAGCAAGGCAAACAGGATGTTGGGATGCATCGTAAGGGGATCACCTCTAGGAGCAAGGAAGTGATTCTGCGCTGTACAATGGACTGGTTAGACCACACCTTGAGTACTGTGCAGTACTGGAGACCACACTTGAAGAGGGACATACAGCTCCTGGAGAGGTACAGAAGGGGCAACAAAGATGATACGAGGGCTGGGGATTTGACTTACGAGGACAGACTTGAGGAGCTCTGCCTGTTTTCATTGGAGGAGAGGAGAGACAGGGGAGCATGATTGAGGTCTTCAGCACCTCAAGGGAATAAATAGGGTAAACATGGAGGGATCTTTAGACTAAAGCAGGGAGGTATCACCAGAGGGCATGGTTTGAAGTTGGAAGGTGGAAGGGTGAGGGGAAAGAGGAGGAGGTTTTTCACTGAGAGGGTGGTGGACCCTTGGAATGCTCTGCCTGGTGAGCTGGTTCAGAGATCCACAGTGGAGGGCTTTAAGAGAGTGGGACAGACACAGAAGAGTGGATGTATCAGATGATAGCCTGTCCCGGGGTGGGGATGGATGATAGGGTTTCTGGAGCACAAGGGATGGGAGGGTCTCGGCACCCAACTAAGGATCTAGGTTCGAGCAGACTCGATAGACCATAAGGCCTAATCTGCTGGCAAATAGTATGTTAGTATAATGCATATGGGGCACAAAAATCCTGGCACAATGTATCATTTGGGGGGGTGAGGATATAGCATGTACCAAGCAGGAAAGGGATCTTGGGGTTATCATCTCTGATGACCTCAAGGTAGGGGGAAACAGTGTGACAAGGCAGCAGGTAAAGCAAATAGGATTCTGGAATATATAGGCAGGGGCATCACCAGCAGGAAAAGGGAGGTCATAATTCCGCTATACAAGACACTAGTGAGACCCCACCTGGAGTACAGTGTACAGTTCTGAAGACCATATCTACGTAAGGACATAGACAGGGTAGAGAAGGTTCAGAGGAGGGCAACAAAGATGGTGCATGGATTGCATCACAAGTCCTATGAAGACAGGTTGAAGGAACTGAACATGTACTCCCTGGAGGAGAGGAGGGAGAGAGGGGATATGATAGAGACATACAAGTATCTCACAGGGAGGAACAGGGTGCAGGAATCACTATTTTTAAATGAAAAAGATGTTCCAGGACTAGAGGGCATGGGATGAAGTTGGAGGGAGGACGATTCAGAGGAAACATGAGGAAGAATTTCTTCACAGAACGGGTGGTGGACAAGTGGAACACCCTGCCAGAGGAAGTGGTGGGGGCTGAAACAATCACGGGATTTAAGAATGCATGGGATAGACATAAAGGAATTCTGGAGGTCAGGGGTAAGGGGCAACAGACTTCTAGGAAAACATAAACTGAACTTACAAGCTCAAATGGGCAGACTGGGTGGGCCATAGGCCCTTATCTGCCGACACTGTCTATGTATCTATGTGTGGGTGGTGCCTGGGCCATCGGAGTAATGGTCCAGTATTGGGAATGTGAGGCCAGATCCCTGTGGCCCCCATCGCCTCCCTGGTCCTCCGAGGATTTTCCTGTAAGTTTCCCCACAGGAGCGCAGACATGCAATGACATCATGGCACCTGTCTGCCGATATCCGCTGCCACTCCTGCCCCCATTACGGCACCACATCCCTGCCCTGCCCCCAGTTTCTATCAGGGGCTGCTAAGGGGTGGTGCGAGCTCTGGATCCCTTCCCAGAGATAGGAGGGCAGTCCTCCAGACGCTCAGTCCCTTCCCTTCCCTTCTGACCCCCAGCAGCCTGAGTCCATTCCCGAACCCGGGTCACCGGCATGGCACAAGGTGTGGCGTCCTGCGCCTCAACCCTCAGAGCCACTGGGCCGGTTGGGACAAGTCCTCTTTAATGTCTTTATACTGTAAGTGACATTCACTTGTCACTGTCCTTAATTTGTCCCCGACTACCCAATATTAAAAGCTATATCAAGCTGCCTGTAACCTCTTCACATGCTGACATTTGCACTAGCTAATATGATAATGCGTCATCAAGCTACCTATGTACTCTTAACAAACTAATATCTCCCTAATCACTGACAAGGCTAATTTTGTTGCTTCAAATGTAAACATGAAATGACTTAAGTGACCAAGACATTCTACTGTGTAAACCTGTGTACCCCATTCTTGATCTACCATTGTAATCTTATCTAGGTTTATTCCAAGTGATGGCAAACCTGTATACCAAGCTATGACTGTATTGTTTGCTGTGTTACAGTGGTGTGTTTGACGTGGAACCTTTGTAAATGAGGTGCCTCAGCTCAAAGGTGTACTTCCAAATAAACAAATAAATAAATAAACATTGCACAGAAGCGGGGAATAAGAGCTCGGGGGTACTAGGGGACACTGACCAGGAGCCTAGAGATGGGGCAGATGCCATCTGCAGAGCCGAGAAGGATAAATAGAAGATAAAAAAAATGCACAGAAGTTGGAAGGGAAGGTCTGCCTCTTTGCAGATACCATCAAAATCTGCAATAAGGTGGACACTCCGGGAGGGGGTCTGGAAAGGATGAGCAGAGACCTGAGAAAACTAGAGGAGTGCTCAAGGGTATAACAGCTGGATTTCAATGCAAAAAAGTGCAAAATAATGCACTTACAGCACAGAAACCCAGGAGCAGAGTACAAAATGGGTGAAGTGGTATTGATGATTACCAAGCAGGAAAGAGACTAGGAGGTAACCATATCGCATGACCTAAAGGTGGTCAGGCAGCACAACAAGGCAGTAAGGAGGGCTAGTTGGGATGCTGGGATGCATAGGGAGAAAAAACACCATCAGAAAGAGGGTGGTGATGTTGCCTCTGTATAGATCACTGGAAAAACCCCACCTGGAGTACTATGTCCGGTTCTGGTGATCACATCTTTTGAAGGCTATAGATAGGAGGTGGTCCAGAATAGGGTATCTAAAATAGTGCAGGGTCTGCATCACAAGTCCTACAAGGAGAGACTGAAGGATCTTAATATTTACACCCTAGAAGAGAGGAGGGGGATATGATAGAGACCTTTAAATACCTCATGGGGAAAATAAGGTACAGGAGGGAAGTATTTTTCAGAAAAAAAGCTGCTCAAGAACAATGGAACATTCTATGAAGCTGGAGGGGGTAGATTCAGGAGAGATGATAGAGGAAGTACTTCTTCACAGAAAGAGTGGTGGATTCCTGGAACAGCCTTCCAGCGAAGGTGGTGGGGGTGAAGACAGTGGGGGAGGTTCAAAAAGGCATGGGATAGGCATAAGGATACCTCAATAGAAAGAAACAGGGGAGGAAGAAAGAGGGGGAGATTAATCAAGGTCTGCGATGATATTGTAGGTATGAAATAAATGGGCAGACTGGGTGGGTCAAGTGGTCCTTACCTGCTGTCAAATTTTATGTTTTTAGGTAGTTTCCACACTAAAGAGGAGATCCTGAGGATTGCTTGGCAAAAAAGAGAAGACAGATAAAATGGGGCACATTTATCTCTTGACCAGGATAACCCTCTTAATATCTTAAGGAAGCAGTTGCAGAGCATGAATAATTTTAAAGCTCTCCGACTCAAGCAAATTCAATTTTGAACTCCCTGTCTTGCCAGGATGCCCGTTTGCTGAGAGGATGGGGTGCACATCTACTGTACAATACACCAGCCGAAGCCACTGCTGCCCTCAAAGATAATGACATACCTCTGGAACAACGTAAACCTCCCCAACAGCAGAACTGAGCCTAGTCTAATAGTGCAGATTGGTCGGTAGTAAGTGGACAGTCAACCAGAACCTCGGGACACAGAGTGGCACAACATACTATGGAACAGATGTGGGCCTTCTTCCAGCAAGTCCTTCAGAAGGCTTCACACACATTTAGTCAGCACCAACATACTTGAACTGTGCATTGAATGAACGATAATGGATGACTGATGATGCTGGAAACCAGCAGAGATTATGAGCAGGAACACTGAACTTGGTTGACCGGGAGTTCAAGCTCCCTATATGACTCCTATTAGACATTAATGGGTGTATTGCCCCCAGCGTGGCTTTCCTTGACCTCTGAGGCTGAAAATGTGCTGCCAAGCTCCTGTGTTTTGCTACCCCTGGACTTTTGTATTTTCTTCCAGATTTGACACTGAGAAGGGCTGCAGGGGTAGCGTGGATGATCGAGCAGCCCAGGGATAAGTACCAACCATAGATTACTATGGGGGGAGCCTGGAGCAGGTCCAGATGATGGACATATGGACATATGAACTTGGCAAATACAGGGCAGGGAGTGAGATGGAAACATATAGACTTTTTCACAAGGCAGAGATGACCCAAAATGTAGGGGTACCAGAGGTTATGGGCAAATAGTCCCAGGAGAGAGGATAAACTCTCAGCCCATCACACTAGGGAAGGTTTTCCAGTTTTAATTTAGAATATGAGTCATGGTTGGGTAAGTTACTCTGATGTTGTGTGCACTACTCTATCTAAGTGGCTGTATCTACTGAGGGCAAAATGAGCAGCACTGATAGGTCTTGCATGAGGGTGGTATCACATTCTGCCATATGGAAGCAGTGCTCTGAGGTGGGGGGGTGGAGGCACGCAGGGGAGGGGGGCTGCCCCCCCATTGGACCACCTCTGAAGAGAGGTGGCCAGCAGGGACACTGGTGCCAGCCATGGTGTCTGTGGGGGCTCCACAATTTGGCTGTCTGGGGTACTCTCCCTTACTAAGAACTGGCCTGCTTACTATACTTGGCTCATTAGGTCCTATCTCTTCCATGGTTCTCACATGCTCAGCCACTGCTGAGGGACACAGCAATTTTGAGGGGTAAAGTGAGGGATGTCCCTCTTAATCAGGGACAGTTAAGAGGTATAATCCCTATCTGTCCTCCTTCTGCCATCATGTCACCAGGCTCACTGTACCTCCTTCATATCCAAATACTGGCTTGGTTCACTTCCTTCTCCTTTTACCTCTCCTCTTCCAACTGCCCCCTGCTTCCTGTTCCCTCCATTCAACAAACCATCACACTTTTGCCACTCCTCATCTCCGCTCCTCTGCTGGGTAATCTGTCTTCTCCCATCAACCACCCTTACTTTGGAACCAAATCCCCCCCCCCTTCCTTTGACTCTCCCCATTCCCTTGGCTCTCTCAGGCACCAGTTGAAACTCCAACCCCTCCTCACCTGTTCCTGTTACCTTACTTCCTGACACCCCCTAGACCAAGCCTTAACCATCCAGGTAAGCAGCTGGCTGGGTCCCTGGTTCTGCCTTGTCTTCACTACCACACCACTACAGCCTTCTCCCTAAATCATGAGATCAGGCAACAACTCACCCTTCGGGTCAATCACCTGTTGTCAACAGTGTTCTTGTTCATCACGTATTACTACCACTTCTGAATGTGCACTTTTTAGGTGTTCTTTTTGAGCTGCACTACACTTCATTCTCTGCACACACATAATTTTTGTGTTTGCTTGCACACACGTGCAAGAAACACATTGCGTCAGCTTCCTTCAGAAGTGGGTTGTGGAGGTGTGGCAGTGCTGTGGCAAATAGCAGCAGTCTGTTTTGGGGCTGGTCTCTGCCACGCCAACAGAGGAGCATGCTGTTGATGGCAGTAGTTAATGAGCGTGCCACTATGCTCAAAGAAGTTGACCGTTGCAATCAGGGAGTGCTTTGACACTGAACAATCGGCTATGTTTGTAGGGCAGTCCCTGCCTGCAGCAGCCAATTACAGCTGCATTGTCTGGTGTCCCCTTTCAATAAACATGGTGGCGGCTTCTCTGTTAGCCTCTCAGAATCCCCACGAAACTGACGGACAGTCACCACCCACCTCTCCCAGTCCCTGTTAAAGTTGACGGGGTGCCCAATCCCCCTGTTGGCATGCCCCCTTCCCAGTTCATTTGCCAATGGAGTAGCCCAATCCCTGTTGGCATGATGCCCCCTCATTTGTTGTATGCCAAGGGGGTGCCCAATCCCCCTTGGCTCATGCACACTTCCCCCCCAAACACACTGTATGGCTGATGGGGGTGCCCAATCCCCGTTGGCTCCAGTCCCCCTCAGCAAAAACCCAGGTAGCACACTGGGAGCCCAACCCAGCGTGCTCATGTGCTCTCCCCAGCACACTGTATGGCTGACAGGGATGCCCAATCCCCATCAGCTCTACTGCCCCCCAACAAACATCCAGGCAGCATGCTGAGAGTCCACTGCAGCGTGCCAAAAGTCAGCGGTGTCTTTTTAAAATTCCTGTAAAAAAAAAAAAGCGGTCCCTCGTTGACTCTCTTGCTCCCTCCCTCCCCCCCAACCTGCAGTCACCCTTTGTGCACCCCACCCCCACCCCCACCCCCACCACCCCATACCTACCTCTGGAGCCCAGCGCAATGATCTTTGGAGGACCGGGAACACTCTTCAAAGCCAACCGCGAACTGAAGAAATGCTGGTAAGCTGTATAATGGCATACATTTGTTTTTAACTTATGTGGATATCTCAGCCAATTTTTCAAATTTTGGCACCAAATTTTCAACATGGGGTTCTTTGGACCCCTTCTCATGAATTCAGTCACTGTCATGGAGTTATTCGGTCCCAAAAGGTGATTTTGTGGTCACTGCGTGGAATCACCTTTCAGGACTGAGTAACCAAATGACAATGTCACTGTTGATAAGGTGGGTTCTCAAAAAGCCTATGTTGCAAATTTGGTGAAAAAATTCCAAAAAAATGACTGTGTTACGAGCGTGCGTTGCACAGTTTCCACACACATTTGTAAGTTCACAAATTTGTAATATTTTCATTCCAGATTTTCAACATTGCTATTTTTCCACATCTCCTTATGAATGGTACAGCTGTCATTTTTCACATCCTGGCTGAAATGGGTTTTCGCACTTCCGGCGCAGAATAGTGTGGTCGCTTTGGGAAATCAGTGTTCAGGACAGATTAAGAAAATCACAGTGACACTGTTCATGTGCAGAGGTCCTAAAATGCCTATGTTGAAAATTTGGTGACAAAAGACCATAAAATTACTATGTTACAAGCGTGCATTGCGCAGTTTCCCCACACGCTTGTAACTTTAAAAATTTGTAATATTTCCACTCAGAATTTTCAATATTGCCCATTTTGCACACCTCCTTATGAACAGTACAGCTGTCATTTTTCTCATCTTGCCCGAAATGTGTGTTTTCACATCTGGCGTACAATGGCACGGTCACTGTGGAGAATCAATGTTCAGGACAGATTAAGAAAATCATATAACACTGTTCATGAACAGAGGTCACAAAATGCCTTTGTTGAAATCTGGTGAAATAATTCCACTAAATGACTGTGTTACAAGCATGCATTATGCAGTTTCCACGTACACTCGGAAGTTCGAGCATTTTTAATATTTTCACTCCAGATTTTCAACATTGCCATCTCTTCACACCACCCTATGAATGGTACAGCCGTCATTCTTCACATCCTGCCCGATCTGTGTTTTCGCACATCTCTCGCAGAATGGCACGGTCGCTGTGGGAAATCAAAGTTCGGGACACATTAACAAAATTACAGTACCACTGTTAATGAGCAGAGGTCCCAAATGCTTTCATGAGGTGGGGGGGGGGGGTCACAAAAAGGCCATGTTGAAAATCTGTAGTGCAAATACCAACACATGCCTGGGGCATTAGGATTTCTAACCATAACGTCCCACCCTGTGCAGTCTGACAGGCATCAGGGGTGTGCCTTTGGATTGCCAGCTGTAATGCTCATGCCATTCCACCCCCACCCTGAAACCAGGGACAGGCATCGAGGTGTGCATTGGATGTTTCGGCCCCAGACTTCACCCCATTCTCCTATATTTCACCCATTTCAGCGTATGTCCTTATGAAGTGGGGTGACTGTGAAGCCAAACACCCCAAGGCACACCTCAACACTTGCCAGTGTCTACAGGATAGGGTGAGGTGAGGTAAAATGCCATGAGCATTATGGGCGATGGCCCAAAGGCACACCCCAATGTCTGTACGATCTCTGCAGGGTGGGGGTGGGGTTGGCGTAAGTTCAGTACTTCACTGCCATTCCTATTCTGCATCTGTTTAACCTCTGCATGTCCAATGCTAATATCAGCAAGCAAATATTCAGCATTGACAAATGCATGTTTTGTATTTATTTCTAATTTTGTACAAACTTTTTATCAAATGTTGATCCACAGTTTTACATTTATGTATCGGCGCATTCCAAATTTCATGCAAATCCATGGCTTAGTGGAGCTTGGCTGTTGAAGGTGGAGGTTGTGCTGCACTTTGCTCTCTACTTTGAGGAGGAAAGGCTGAGAAACAGGGGAGTTTTTGCTTGTTTTTATTAAGAAGAGATATACCACAGTTTCCTTAATTTTCTGCTCCCTTTCCAGAGCATCTTATATGCACCACTCCAGGGTTTCCCCCCTAAGTGTTTTGTGTTTTGTCCCTGCAGGAGTTGAGACCTTGTGGCAGAAGACGGTGGTAGAGAACAAAAGGTTCTCCCTCCCCGGTCAGAAGAACGGGACTCTGTATTAACTGCAGGAGACAAGCCATCGTTCGGACTAACTGAGAGGCACTTTTAGGAAAGAAACCCCCGACAAATAAGATTTTTGCTTCTACTGCAATTTAAAACTTTGCTGAAGTGAACTTTATTGTTGTTAGTGTAATACTCTAGAGCTATGTGCTTCCTTTTAAAAGGAAGATGTTTTAAAAGTTCAGTGGCAAAAGGGGGTTTAAGTTAAAATGTTGAATTTGTTGTGACATTTCTTTTAAGATTGTTTTTTGTTATTTGTTTTTGCCATTTTGTTACACTTGTATAAACTCTGCTGGCAGAATTGGGTGGCAAATTAAAGAGTAAGTGTGTTTGTAATCAGTTAATAACTATAGGATTAATCAACATTGTAAAGAATTTTGGTGCGAATTAAGATCGGGTGTCAATCTGATAATCAACTTGAACAGAGTAGTAAGCCGCTCAATTGTAATAACTATAATCGAGTTCAGCTGGTCCTGCACGTTACCATGTTTTGTATGTATTTTTCTAGGCACTGAACTGCTCGAGTTGCAAACTGCTTAATTACTAAGATAGAATTAATCTATTTTAGCTTGTTTGCAAGATTGCACGTTTGCATGTTTGCATGAATTTCCTTCAGTATAAATACACCTTTGTCAGGCTACTCTCTTCAGTAAAGTCCTGACTTTACATCGAGGGGTTTTCCACGCATAGGTTGAGAAGAAGAGAAGGTGTGCAAGGTTTTTATTGTAGTAAAATATTCATGTATTGCAGTTTGCATTTATCGCTGTTTTTGAAAAACGAGTATCCTAATTTCTCTCGGCTTGTACACTGTAGTATATGCTGTATGTAGCTGCGTGTTGCTATGTGTAGCTGCGAATAAGGGATGGTTTCAACTACTTGTGGCAATTTTTGTATTTTCTGGAAAGTAAGCGGCAAGCAATTTTGCGTGGAAGTTGTGAAAAGAAGTCCAGAAGTAGTTAGGAGAAGCACATAAATGCTAGACATGCTGTATCCAATTATTATTGGGTGGTTATGTTTTTCTGTGCAGCAACAGCTGATTTCTTTTACACCAGTAAGTTTATTTTTTTAGTTTATTAAAAGTCAATGGTTAAAGCATTTAAGTAGTGGGAAATAAAATAAGTTAAATATTTTACATTTAAACATTTTATAGAATGAGCACTATTTAGTTTCTGTTTTTCCTTGTAGTGAAGGCTGCTGCTACAGAACTGGGTATAAACTGTGAAGATTTTGGACTAGCAATCCCGATTCGACAAGAAACGTATGGTTGGATTATTTGGGCATTCTATTGGTATAGTATCGTTTTACTGCAACTGTGTGGTCGGGTGAAAGTATTTGCATGCTATAAAGGAGTTACTGAGGCCATGGAGAAACAGAATCTTTGGACATAAACTTTCTTTCTAGCAGGATTATTGCATCTTAATCGGGTCACCTGAGGGATTGGGGCAACCAAGTGAACTGTTTGAAGGAGTTGTCATTGTTCTACGTGGACCTGGGTGAAATTGTTTTTTGTCTCGATTTGGATAATTTTTAGTACTAAATATTATATGATAATTTTTGGTATTGAATGACAATATTATTGACAATATTATTGCTAAGAGTTTGTTATTATTTTCAAGGTACAAGATATAAGATGTAATAAGATACAACAAGATAGAGCATCAGCCTTGTAGCACAAACAGAGAGTTGACTTAATTTGTAGGACTTTTTGTGTCTATATTATTCAACATTAACACCAACATATTAACTATGATCACTGTTGAATTGTGTTCAAGTGAGAATTAGTTTAATTGATCTTGGGAGGTAGTTTGTTTCTTTTAATGCTTTAGCATAAATATATTGCACATATATTGCGCTTTTTTTTAACTTGAGGTTTAGTTATTATATTTTATTATATTTTGTGGTTTTATGTTTTTTATTAGAAAACAGTAAAAATGCCTGCAGTAACAAGAAGTGGGAAAGTTACAACTAGGGATAATCAAGATATGGACAAATTATGTAAAGGTAAAATACAAAAGCAGAAGGGCTTACCATTAAATCTTGGGACACTGAAATAAGCTTACTTCCTCCTACCCCCACCCCCTAGAATTGCCTTATGACTATCCCGTGCATTCTTGAATTCCACCACTGTTTTTGACTCCACAGCCTCCTCAGGAAGGCCGTTCCATGTATCCACAATCCTCTCTGTGAAAAAATACTTACTCACATTACCTCTTAGCTGTCTCCCCCTCTATCTTCAAATTGTGCCCCCTTGTTCTTGCACACTTCTTTTTCTGAAAGATGCTACCCTCTTGGACTTTGTTGATTCCCTTGAGGTACTTGAATGTTTCTATCATGTCCCCCCTCTAGACACATAGTGGATTTCCTGCAGGGGGAGGGTCTCAAACAGCTTGTACAACTATCCACAAGAGACAGGGCTATCCCAGATCTAGTAATGACTAATGGGGACAGGATCACAGAACTCTAGGTAGAAGGTCACCTGGGGGCCAGTGACCATCACATGGTATGGTTCAGTTTGGCCACTAGAACTAAATCATCCCATTCCAATGCAAAAATATGGGAGTTCAGAGGTGCTGACTTTGATAAGATGGCCAACAGAGTTAAGCTAGCCCTGGCAAAAAGAAATACAGGTGAGAGGGTACAGGCAAAGTGGGCAAGTATTAAGGATGCAATACTTGAAGCAACATCCCATTGTGTTAGAGAGAAAAGCAAGAGCAAAAGGAGGAGAAAACAACTTTTGTTCTCAAAAACCGTAGTGGAAAAGGTCAGAGCCAAAAGACTGGCCTTCAGGAAATATAAGGGAATGCAGCAGGACAAAGATAGAGAGGCAAACCAAACTTCCCTAAGGGAAGCAAGGAAGGCAGTAAGGTAGGCAAAGGCCCAAACCAAGGAAACACTAGTACAGACAGTAAAAGAAGGGGACAAGACTTTATATATATATTAGTGAAAGGAGAAAATTCAGAGGGGGTATTGCTAAGATCAAAGGGGATAAGGGGTAGTGTGTGGAGGAGGACCATGGAAAAGCATCTATCCTAAATATACTTCTACTCAGTATTTACTGAGAAGGTAGGGCAGGGCCCACAGCTCTGCACCATGGACACAGGGGGAAGGAGGGAGGTGTGCACAAGTCCCTTCACAAAAGAAAGGGTCCTACAAGAGCTCGCTAAACTCAGGGTGGACAAGGCAATGGGACCTAATGGCATACATCCCAGGGTACTAAAGGAGCTAAGGGTGGAACTAGCAGAACCATTATCAGAACTGTTCAGTGAGTCTCTGAGCACAGGAGAGGTCCCAGAAGACTGGAAAAGGGCTCATGTGATCCCGCTCCACAAGAGTGGTAGCAGGGAGGAGGCAGGGAACTACAGACCAGTCAGTCTTACTTCAGTAGTGGGCAAGATCATGGAGGCAGTCCTTAAGGAAAGGATAGTGCAACACTTGGAATCCATAGGAGCACAGGATCCAAGACAGCATGGGTTTACAACAGGAAGGTCCTGTCAAACTAATCTCATAGATTTCTTTGACTGGGTGGCCAGAGTGGTGGACCAAGGGGGTGCAGCTGATGTTGCTTACCTTCAGCAAAGCTTTTGATACTGTTTCACATAGAAGATTGATTAATAAGATGGGTAGGCTTGGGGTGAGTCAAACATTGGTCAACTGGGTGGCAAACTGGTTGGAGGGCAGAAAACAGAGTGGTGGTAAATGTTATACAGTCAGAAGAGATGCAAGTCACAAGTGGGGTACCTCAGGGATCAGTCCTGGGGCCAGTCCTCTTTAATATCAGTTGTCAGTGTCAGTGGCTCAGTAGGTAGCACACACACCTCTGAGGCCGGGAGATCAGAGGGCTGTGGGTTCAGTTCCCACATCTGCCACTTGGGTTAATATCTCAGTACTGACACTGTAGTTCAGCATGAGAGGGGGTGCTGCACTTCTGAGGTGCTGTCTTTCAGAAGAGACATTAAACTGAGGTCCCATCTGTCTGGATTGGTGGTAGTTCAGGTGGATGTTAAAGATCCCATGGCACTTATCGAAAAGAGTAGGGGAATTTTTTATTAGAAAACAATATAAGAAAAACAAAACCAAGGAATACACAACACTATGAACAAAAATACTCAGTACTCAGGGAAACAAAAAAAGAAAATCACAGCAACCAGTTTAAGTATGAAAAGGAAAAGATGTGTACTAAAAAAAATTGTTCACCATATATGGAAACACCCCCCCCACACACACACACACATATTTGACATTGGAAAGAAAGAAAAAGAAATCCAGACAATATAAAATCCACACTCAGGTAACCCTTCAAACAAAATGATCAGTAAATACTCCACCAAAAAGCACACTAAAGGCGCAGGAAGAGTTTCTTTTCTAAACAATAAATTCTAGAGATTTCAATTCTGATATGTTCTTGAAGTGCCTGCAAAGCAATCGATTTCTGTTGTAACACAAATAAACATCTGTTATGCCAGATGCACCATTTGCAGACAGCAAAACCACCCGTAAAGTACCTGGAAAAAAAATCTTCCAATTAGTTCCAAATTCCCCATAAACCAATTCAGCATACGTCAAACTGGAAAATACAGGTAAGCCCCATGAGTGACTCAATGCAGACCATAAAGGGGCAATATATGGGCATTCAGAAAAAAGGTGTTGCATAGATTCTATTTTACAAACACAGGTATCCCGAATACAGTAACGTTCAGACAATTGTTTATGTTTCTGATTTCCTTTGACGTTCAATTTATCATGACAACATAACCATAAAATATCCCACATCTTTGCTGGAATTCTGCTATCTACTAATTGTTTGACCAAACACTGTGAATCACCAGGTACTGTAAAACAAGGCGGTATTAAGAACATGGTGTGTAAAATGGAGGAGTATAAACGTTTCCTATTTCGCAACAATTCTACATCGGGGGACACTTTCCAAAGTTTAAGTTTCTTAAACACTTCAACCAGGTATACAGAGGAACCTAATGGAATCCTTGTAAAGGGTTTCCAAACAGAACCTGCCATTTTCCCAAAAATATTGTGAACGGGAAGCCAGGCTAATGGCCCAACACTCTGTCTTGTTGTCCAAACAAGGAAAAAGGTTAGCATGCACAAAGATATAAAAATTAAAAAGCACCAGGTTTATCATCTGCAAACCCCCTTGTTTTATGGGCCAATAAGTGACTGATCTCTTAACAGGGTTCAGTCTACTACCCCAAAGTAGTTGAAAAAATAAATTATACAGCCGGGCCTCGAGAAAAAAAGGAAGAGGAAAAATATAACTAACAAGCAAACAAAGAGGCAAGATACAAGTTTTGAGTAAAAAAATTTGTTTCCTCCGGGTCATAGGGAATCGCTTCCACCGAACAATTTTAGATTCTGTGACCTCCATAGCCGAACACCAATTATGTGCCGCTGCATCAATTGGACCAAAAACAATTCCCAAAATGCAAATTTTCTGGAAATGAACAGCAATCCCCAATCGTAGCCAATCTATCCAGCAAAGGAATGTGCACAGCACATCCCACACTTTGGGGTATTTAAAGTGGAACCAGAAATCCGGGAAAAGAATGAACAATCTCAATAGCCTGTTCCCCAGAGCGGGATCAGCTACCAAAATACAAACATCATCCACGTAAGCCAAAACACAGGAAAAACATGGTCAGGAGCCATGGAAATAGGGACGAATATCAGCCTCCCTCCTAACATCCCAAGAAGGGTCAATGGAAAAGACGTATAACAGGGGACTTAGAGGACAGCCTTGCCTGACCCCTCTCTTAATAAGGATACGGAACCTCTTAAGCCATTGACCAATGGCGTGTGTAAGCTGATCTATACAAACTTTAATCCAACTCTGCAAAACCACAGGGACCCCGTGATTTTGCAACACAGAAAATAAATACTCATGTGGCACTCGGTCGAATGCTTTAGTTTGGTCTAAACTAAAAACATAACCTTGAGTGGTAGTACCATCAAAGACCTCTCTCAAAATTTTTAGGTTGGAGATCATAGAACGACCCGGGATTGCAAAAGTTTGCATGGGAGAAATTACCTGAGCCGCTACCTGAGCTAGCCTATTAGAGACTATTTTGCACAAAATCTTCCAATCCGAATTCAATAAACTAATCGGTCGCCAATTATCCAGTTTAGTTTTATCTTGTGCCTGTTTATACAAAAAAATAAGATAACTATCGAAAAAGTCATGGGAATAGGCAATAAGCCGTGTAAAATAATATTATAAACTTGAGTTAAATATGGTAGCAATAAGGACTTAGTTTTCTTATAAAATTCATTTGGAATCCCATCGGGTCCAGGGGTAACTGTATTTTTCAGAGAACAGATAACTGACTCAACTTCTGCACAGGTAACCTGCTGATTCAATGGTAGAATAGTCTCTGGGGAGAGACGAGGAACGTCAAAGGAATCCAGAAAACTGTCCCAGAAAGGTGAATCATAAGCCAGCCCATATAATGAGTTAGTATGAAAAGAAACTTCCTCTAAAATATTATGATTATCAGTTAACAGGATACCAGAATGTGAAACCAAAGTAGACATATATTTAGATGCCACCTGTTGGTGGCTACTATCATATGGATTAATAATTTTAGCAGAACCCTTCCGGCCATATTTCTGTTCCAGGAAAAGTGATGTCGATCTCTGATACTGAGAGGCCTGTATCTCTGCTTTAACCTGTTTGATTTGGTCTGAGTAGTCTAAACCCCATTCAGATTGCCACGATAGCAGTCTTTGTAGGTGACGCCAGTACTTAAGATACTGAAAGTATCGATCAGAAGATACTTTTTTAGAGTAATGTTTACAAAATTTTGTGATTTCAACTTTAGTACCTTGCCACCAAAAAGCCGGATTGTCATACAAGGCAAAAACAGAGATCTTATCCTGCAGAAGCCTAAACAGGCCTTGCCACCCACCATCATCAGTCAACACAGAAGTATTCATTTTCCAAAGGTATGAGTTACAGGTTTACTAAGGGAAAACCAGTATGTAACAGCAATAAACAGTGATCTGAAAATTCACATGGTACCACCGAATACCGTACATTATTTAACCAGTGGGAGATAAAAAATAATCAATCAGTGGAAGATCTGCCTCGATGAAAAGTGTGTTCTGGAGGGCAACCCATAAGAAGCCCATCACGCAAATCAGCAGTAACAGTATAAAGTGTTAAGAAAATTGGAATCTGAATATAATTTCTGAGTAAGGCCAGTTTTATCGGATAATGACAATATACAGTTAAAATCTCAGCCAAAAATCACAGATTTGGAAGTATGAAGAAAGCAGCTGTATCTGTTTCAGCTGTAGAACCCTCTGGTCTTAACTTGAGGGTTATAAATATTAATAAGTCTCCATTCTTGTCGGTGTAAAACAACATCCAGAATCAAGACTCGTCCTTGAATTAAATCAAGTAACCTAATGACCTGAATGTCAACCCCCTGAACCAATATCCCTACTCCAGAACACAACTCTTCAGCAAGAGACCAAAAGGACAGACCATTTCTCCAATCCCTAGAGGCTTTCCTAATCTCCTGTAAAGAATGGAGCCTAGTATCTTGTAAAAAAATAATGTGCAAGGGTAAAGACATGAGAAAGGAAAAACGCCTGGCGAAACTTATCATTCTTAAGACTATTCACATTTAGGCACCCAAAGAGATAAAGTCCCCATCGTGGTGAAAGAGCTTGAGATCACGATTTTTCTCCGACCCTTACCAGGAGATTTAATCTTACATCTTTTCTTTTTACTCAATTGAACTTCCCCCAAAACTTGCTCAGAGTCAGTGAGGTGCTCAACCTGAGACAATGCAATACAGCAGGCATCAGAATCCTTCTCGGCATCCACAGTTTGCTTTCGCTTAGAAAAAATCGCAAACAGGTTGGAAACCATCAAGTCAGAGGGGGGAACCACAGTAGACAATGGCACTCCTTTCATAAGAGAGCTCCTTGTCAATCTCCTGTTTCCCACTGGGACCCAGTCAGAATCCCCAGGGGGTGGCATATTGTCTTTCCGAGAAGGGAGCTCAACAGCACCAGAGGTGGAAGCCTGAACTTCCTCCACAACAAGGGAGGGAGGATGAAGCCTGGGGCAGAGGACAAGGGTCCTCCGGCTTTAAGGGTGTACTGGAGGACGACACATTAAGAGGAGGAGGTTCCAACCCAGTACTCCCAAGGGAGGAGGGAGAATTAACAGGGAGTAGGGACATCCCTGCAGTATCAAAAGGTCGAAACTGGGGCCTTGCCTGAGCCGACTTCTGAGCTTGAGAAACCGTCTCATGCTGGGAATCAGGGGGCCGGTCAGGGTTAATATGAGAGGCCCATGGACAATCCTTAAAAGAGTGAGAAGTTTCCTCACACAAATTACAGTATTCAGGGCGTGGGCAGTTGATACTGACATGTCCAGAACCAAGACATGTAAAACATTTCAGTTGATCGCAGGCACTACTGAGATGTGTCTGGGCACCACACCTGAAACAAGATTTTGGCTGCCCTGGATAGAAAACAAAATCACGATCCCTACCCAAGTAAAAACAACTGGGCAAGTGTTGAATAGACCCATTAAGGATATGCAATTTAACTTGTATTTTCCACCCCCCCTGTCCAGAAACATTCTGAATTGAGAATTGGATCTGGTGAAACTAGAACAGAACATTTAGAAGACAACCACCGTATGATATCTTCTATAGCCACCCCCTCATTTTTAAAGAAAACCATAATAGATTTTACAGTAGGCTTAGTAAGGGGAATAGAAAAAAAAGGGGCCCATAGAGGGGTATGTCTAACAGCATGATATCTGCTCCAAAAAGCATCCAACCCAGAAGCATTCTTAAAACTGACATCAAAGTAATTATCACCAGAGGTATGTATTAAAGCATAAATGTCAGAGGGGGAGAAATGGAGACTTGATTTAAGTAAAGTTTTCCCTACATAAAGATGATCGGGGAAGACGTCCAGGCCACCCCTATAACGGAGGCGAACAGCATTACGCCGCTTAGCCTGTTCAGGAGGAGAATGATATAAACCAGCAAAAGTTTTAGTCCGGGAAGGCCCCAAAGCCGTGACAAAGTCTTTAGGAGCTGAACTCCTATCACTCTTCAGTTCAGGGGCAGGAGAAGGGTCAGGTAGGGAAGTAGAAATGGGCAATGAAAGAGAGCACACTCCAGTCTCTACTAGGTCAACCTGGGAAGCAGCAGGAGGAATAGGAATAACAGCAGCAGGCAGGGTGGAGGAAGGCAATACAGTTCCGCCAGTGAGCGAGTCAGAGGCTTGAAATAATCCCGGTGTAGAGGCCTGTTCTTTTTCTGCCTGCCAGGATGGTGATTGTGATAAAGTAAACCCCGAAGGTACCTCGAGTGGGTCCGAGATATCCAATAGATCTCCCCTGGGAGCAGGGCCAGGCCGAGCCAGAGAAGTCCAAGAGTCATCTAAAGGGGAATTTTCCCAACCTGCACCCCGAAGCACTTCTGCAATAGTGAGTCCAGAAGCCGATAGGTGTGAATCAAACCCACCACCAACTGGGCTAGAGACAAACAAGCCCGGTACACCAGGCTGGCGTTCCCCCACAATATTAGCAGAAACATCCTTACAAAGTACAGTACCTTTCCGACAGTCAGACCCTCCTGGGAGAACTGGAGCAGGCAATCCAACACTGGGTACTAGGGGTTGCAATGCTTCATTCTAACCCCATCCAAGTCCCGAGGTGCACAATCAAGCAAGCAGGCAGTGTGGGGGAGCCTAGAGGAGACTTCAGGCACTTGCAGACCCGCAATTCGCTGCCAGTCTCCCCGACTCCCGGCACACAATCAACACCGCAACGAGAAACTGCCATCATTTCCTGGTTCCTGCTGGGCTCCCGTAGAGCACTCAGCATCTTTTGCGTCGTCGATTGACTGAGCTTATCACAAGGAGCCGGACCAGGAGAAGACCAGTAACACACCGCCGAGGAGGAAAAACCGGGTCCCGGGGAACAAACAGCCGTAGGAGAAACGACAAAGCTCGCCTTAGAATCTGTAGGTAAGTCCCAACCAGGCACAACCACTTTCGGAGAAAAAGAGTCAGTATGCATACCAGCATCAGTCAGGCAGCGGGAGTTCACATCCGTAAGGCAATGAGAATCCTTCTCTGGTAATCCATAAAGTACAACGGGTACGGTCTCCTGAGGCTCAGAGATAGGGAGGGAGACCAACTCCCCTATCTCCCGCATGTCCTCTTGCTCCGTCTCGGAGCCCCAAGTGGCCATCGCGACAGCCGTTCCCAAACAGGGCACAGCGCAACCACAACGGAGTAGGGGAATTTCCCCGGTGTCCTGCCAAATTTCCCTCATTCACTAAAAATACCACCAACAGCTTAATCTGGTTCAAGGTGAGTAAGCATTCATCTGTATCCCCCTCCCCCGAGTCGTGCCTGAAAATAAGCAGGATATGTCTAGTGCACTTACCTGGTCAACAAAAATTAAATAAAATAATAAATAAAGGACATCCAGAGTAAAAAGATTAATGAGGAAATCCCTGGGGGAGTTGAATGGGGTACAATTAGAGGATTTAATTAATGGTAGTGACAATGTAAATGATAATGAATTGCCACATACCTCTACTCCAAATGGAGACATTTTGAAATTTTTTGTGCAAATCCAGAATGGATGGAATAGAAAGATTAGAAAGTCAATCTGCATTTTATTTTCCTACACCTAAAATCATTACCAGTATGCCTGGGGAAGCAATATCACGTGAAGGTTCCAGTACAAATATAAGAAATGGGAAAGATGATTCATGCCTGAATAAGGAATTTAGTCCTCATATGAATGTATCTGCAACAATTAACAGTTTATATATGTTAAACAAAACAGTTAGGAACATGAGGGAATCAATAACAGAAGACTCAGAAAATACAGGTTGTTTGAAAAATCCTATATTATTAAATATAGGAAAACAAAGGGAGTCTAAAGATGAGTTAAAGTCAGTTGAGGATGTGAGTTGTTCATGGTCAATTAGTACATGTAGCCCAGTTTTTTCAGATACAGAAGGGCTGCCCGGTGAAGTAGTAAGAACACTCAGAAACCCACTTAATGCTAATGTGTTCCTGTACCAACAGTTGATGGAAATTAAGAAGGCCTGGCTTTCCTGAAAGGTATCAGCATAGAAAACAAGGGGATATTGGACCAACTGGTAAATAAACAGGATGGGGAGTGGTAGCAGACTAAGGAACAGTCAAATTTTGATAATATATCTAAACAATTTAACTATGATCAATCAAGAACAGAGGAAGTAGGGGTTGGGGTTTTGTCAAGTGAGGACTCCATGGAATGTGTATTGTTACTGGATAAATTAGTAAGGAACGATAGTACCTGCCTAGAGCTTAAGAATAAGTTTCCAACACTATGAAAAAAGGTGAGGATCAAGAAATCAAGTTAGCTGGAAAGCAAAAAAGTAAACAAAATGTAAATGACAAGATACTAGATAGTAGGGTCCTAGAAAAGAGCTCCACAACTGATAAAAAATGGAGGATGAGAAACTAATCATTATAAATGAGAAATTAGATGAACAGATAAAAGAAAAATAAGTATTAAATGTAGAGAATAAGGATACAGGCATAGAGGTTGTGAAACTAAAGAATGGTAAGAAAGGTAGTGACACTATGAACATACGAACATATGAAATTTGCCAGCAGATAAAGGCCTAGAGGTCTATCAATATCTATCGATAGAAAAGGGTGTAAAAGGAAGTTAAGAAAGAAAAAGAACAGAAATTGGAACACAGAACAACAAGTTGGAAGAAAGAAAGGTCACGAATTGGCAACAAATAACCAGAAAAGAGCAGATATAAGCATAGAAAACAATGAGGAACAAGAAACCCAGGAGACTATCACAGAATTAACAGTGGCTATTTCTAGGGAGGATAGTGAAAAAGAGGAGAAAAAAGAAAATATTGGTGTTAAGGGCAATAAAGATGGGGAACATGGTGAATATCAAAAGAAATGTAAGTTATTTTTAACAAAAATGTTAAAAACTGATTTTGTAATTCCTTTGTATGGTATGTCTTGTTTGCCAAATGAAATGGATAAGAATTTGTCTATGATGATCAAGAACCTTCTATCTTTAGCGCTTAGAGGAAGCAGACATGTCTTGGAAGGCATTAGTATAATTAGACCTATAGCCAAAACAGAATTGATATTGGCAATAACAGACCACTTCTATATTTTAAAAGCAATTAATAAAGTTTCAAAAGAATTGTGTAAGCTGGGAATTCAGATTAGTGAAATAGTACTGATGGGTGATCTTTTCCCAGAATTCTATGCTGTAGAAAAATCATTTGAAAACAATGACATTGAATTATTTATTTTTGATTTAAAAAAAATGCATTTAGAAAATAATAATAACTTTAGAAACAAATTGGCTATTACCCTAAATACATTGCTGAACACACACGTCTGCACTAATGAAATGATAAATGCAATTTGATGGGAAACAGATGAACAGATAATGCTGAAACTAAAAATAGGGAGGATGTATGAATTGTTACAAAAACAAGGGGCACTGGATGGGTTAGGTATTTATGTCCACTGTGAAACAACAACAAAGAATGCACAATGGCATCATACTGGGCCTGAAAGCAAGGCGTGGAAAGCTATGATTGAAACAGCAAATAGATATGAAGCTTTGATTGACTTGTATCATTGACAAATAATGGCTACTCAAGGAGGGTCACCACTGAGAAGGAAGGAAATTAGGATAGGACAAAGGATCAACATATTGTCTTTGAACATATCCAGATTACAGGATAGATTGAGTGATCCGCAGATGTAAAGATATCTGAATGATTACGACTTTAAATGCTCACAAGAGATGTGGATAATTGGTGATGTTTACCTGGAGGGTTATACATCTTGGGTGGGATATTCAAAAGGGTTGCACCATGCGCAACCCACCAAAGCTCCCCAGCGCAATATTCAAAGGGACAGTTTGCGCTGCGCACCTCGGTAATGTATGTAGTGCAAGGGCAGAGGCATGCCCATGCATATGCGGCACATTCTGATATTCAGCCCGGGATATGCGGTGCAGATGCTGGCACAACACTGCCTTGCGCCACTCAGGGGGGTGCAGAGTTGTGCCTGGTAAAACCAGGAACAAGTCCTGGCCACCCACAGGTGAGCTGCCGTATTTCAGGGTGCAACATGGCAGCCGCCAGCAGTGGCTGGCCACCTGCCCACCCAGAACACAGTCCACATGCCCCCTGCCCAGGAAGCATTGTGCCCCCCTCGCCCATTTATGGGTATAGGTATAGTACTACCATGGTGGTCCAGTGGACCGCTGTCCATCACCTGATCATGGTCATCCATATTAAAACTCCCTGGTGGTCCAGTGGTCCACTTCCCATCACCCGAGCATCTGTATTTTACATCCCTGGTGGTCCAGTGGACTGCCCTCTATCACCCAATTGTGGACATATGCAACTAATATCCCTGGTGGTCCAGTGGACTGCTCTTTATCACCCGATCATGGGCATATGTTTTAATTATCCCTAGTGGTCCAGTGGAACTCCCTCAGCACCTGATCGTGGGCGGAATCACCGAAAGACACCCTGGTGGTCCAGTGGTACCCCCTCCCCACCTGCCCGAGGCCCCTGCCACCCAGCAACCCCCCCAATCAGCGGCAAGCGGCAGCACCCTGCCCGCATTCCGCCCAGCCACCCGCCAACTGACAGCATACAGTGGGGTCTGTACATCTGATTAGTCTGATCAGGCTATTGAAGAGATTAAGGCCAGAGCCACATAGGGCCCAATATGTGAATGAATGCATTCACATATCAGGCCTGTGTAGTACAGTATGGTCTGCACACCTATTGGCCCACGCAGATGATGATGATATTTATGAATTGTGCTGCTGTTCTTCCTCTGTCCCCCTTCCCCTGATTGTACCTGGAAATGAGCTTTGGCTCTGTGAGAAGGAAGGAAGGAAGGAAGGAAGGAAGGAAGGAAGGAAGGAAGGAAGGAAGAAACATTTGAACTGTTTTTTTTTTTTTTGGAGCCTCCTATTTCTATCTTCTTTGTATCATTGCTAAATAGAAAAATGTTCTCAATTTTGTTTGTAAGGTGTTTTTGGATATGGTCAACGCAGAGCTCGGAAATTTCACTCCACCACAGTGGGTGACACCACCAGAAGTCCCCAGCTTCACTTTCTGAGTTTGCTTCTGAATCCGTGATTGCCAGCGCATGGGGCAACCCCTTAACAATGCATTTCAATGGGCATCACAAACTGTTTTTTTTTTTATCTCACTATTAAAATCAAAAGATATACAATGCAACAGTTAAAAAATATCATTATTTCAGCTCTCTTCATCTCTTTTGTTCTCCTCCCTGCACCCTCATCCAGCCTGCCACTCCTGGCTACTCATTGTGCTATTCTGCCATCAGTCTTATTCTTCTCTGCCCTTCCTGCCAACTGGCTCCCCAGGTTATCTCTGCATCCTTGGAGTGTCGGGCTCATCTCTGCTGGGGGCCCCCTCCTGGGGGGGAGATGAGTAGTATTCCTGGTGGGGTCCTCTGAGGCGTGTAGGGCTGGGGGGGCAGGAGCACTGCATTAGGGGAAGTGTGGCATGGAAGTACTAAGTAGCTGTCATACAGCAGGCTGAGATGGGCGCACTTTCCATTTTTCTGGGCCCCTCCCCACACCCAAAAGGTGCACAACGTGGCAACATTCTGGAGGCGGAGCCAGCAGATCTGTAGTCACGCATGCCAGCAAGGCTCCACACACCACCACCATGTGTCACTCTCTGAGTGATGCTCCACAGAACCCACTCCCAGGAGGACAGCATCCATGTGGATGTTGTATCACCCTTCCTGCCAGCTCCCGCTCCTGACATCCGGGGCTCAGGGCTCAAACCCAGGTCACCAGAGTGCCAACCAAGTGCCCCACCACTAGGTGCCACAGAGCCGGCTATCTAACTCTTCTTGGTGTTTTCATCTTGACAGCTATGGGCTGTCCTGGCCAACATCTCCATTAATAAAACAGGTCCATGTAGCAACCCCCCCCCCCAAGCTCTGCATCACCTCCAGAGGCATCCACACACCCATGGTGGTTCAAGAGGTGAAGATAAGTCTTGGCTGGATAGGTGATGGGGCTGGTGGTAGTTGCCAGAGGGCATAATGGAGAATGAATACAAGATATTAAAAAAAAAAAAAAAGAAATGGTGAATATTCTGAACCTTGTTACTTAGTTTTTAAAATAAAAGCCAGAGGAAACATTTTTATAATTGCAATAAAGCACCCAGGGTGCACATAACTGTGGGATAATGGTACTTCTCTGATGCCTAAGGTACTTGATGCTGGCTCATGCCGTTAACCTACAGTAAAACACACCAAATCATGCCTTATTACTTAAATAAAGTTAGTGTGTTAGGCATGCCCACCGCATTTTAGTGATAGAGACAAAGGGTTGAGAGGTATGGATCCCTATCTGGAAAGCACATGCTAGGTATGACTTCATCATAGCTGTCAAGATCTGAACAACAAAAAGAGAAGGATGAGGGGAATTGAATGATGGCAGTGGGTGAAAACCGGGCCATCGGAACTGGACCAATAAAAGCTGGACTGACTGGTTCAGCTGGACAGGGCGCAAGTTGTATGAATTATGCTGGTCTGGCTGTTACCAATCTAGTCTGGTTTTCACAAAAATATGAGCATGGATGAAAACCAGACAGCTGGAATTGGACCACACCAGACTGATAAAACCTGGACTGCCTGTCTGGCCAGACTGGCAACATTTCTACAACTTGCACCCAGTGCAGCTGGTCTGGTTTACCAATCCAGTTCTGATGGTTCAGTTTTCACCAGCTCCTCTGAAGGAGTGAAAATTTGTAACTGTCCCATTGAAATACATTGTAAATTGATTTATTATTTATTTAGTTTCTGATGCTCAGGTAAGTGCACTAAACAACTGAATGCCCATTTTTATGTAACCCTGGTGCCATTATACCAAGGGCTACTACTCTGTATTACTAACAACAGGTTGAGGGGCCTGGGTTCATAACTACCTATGGCTGAGCCCCTACCGGTAGTAGTGCTATAATTATGGTGCCTCCACCCTGAATAATGGTTCAGTGGGTAACTATCACAGTAGGTACAGCCTTCTGGGAAGCTAATACCACCCACAGTCCCGCCTAATGACCTTTTAGCAATAGCTGAACAGTCGCAATGCTTAACCAGTGAAATACAGCACCGGTTTACCTTTAACGATATGCTCATGCCCAACCCACTTACCAACAGGGTCTGGATCTCCGGTATGCACCCCGTGCTCTCCCTGTAAAAGACAGTTTCAATACACCCATGCACTGTAGGACACTCAGCGTATATCTTATTACTGCATGCAAGGCAATGATATGCTCATGCACAGGTTAAAGTCAAACAGTAAAATTATTTATTTGTGAGAAGTGACAAGGGAGGGCCTGAATCAAGCCGAGTTGTGAGACTCGAGTATTTGCTTTAAAGTAAAACCTGTATTCACAGTTATGCATGCACTGGGTACCCAGGATGATTGGTGGGCGCAGGCCTGCACGATGCCCGGGCGGCCGGCGTTGCAGTTCTGGTTGGGGCTCTTGAAGGAAGAAAAGCAGATTAAATGTGTATCCCCCCTACCTGCTCTCTATTTGCTTTGATCTTTGAATGCTTGTCTTTAGAATTTAGCAGCCCTGCCTTGGGGCAGTTTATGGCTTTACTGTCTCTGGCAGGCTGACTTACTTGGCTCCCAACTTCTGATAGCAAAAATTTCAAGCTGAGCCCCCCCTCCTTGTCTAGGGGTTAGTGTTACTGTCTACAAACAGGTATCTGCCTCTATCTCTGAAATCAAATAAAGAGGCAGAAGACACTGCAGAGCAAGACACTTCGGCACAGGAGCTAGCACAACAATACTCACCCAAATCAGGAACCAAAACTAAACAAGCACAAAGGAAATCCAAAACTTCGATCATAGGAGACTCCATGATTCGGGAGTTGATACCCATCTCCAGCCAGGGTGAAGGTCAGATGTCTCCCAGGTACATCAGCATGGAGAGACACTGACCGCATTACTAAAATTGTTCACAAAGCAGGAGAAAACATTGATGTCCTAGTACACATAGGGACTATGATCTTGCCAGCCGGTCAGTTGTGGAGACCAAGAACACCTGACTAAGCTGGGTGACAACTATCATCTATTTCGTCTGCATCTCCTTCTCTGAGATCCTGCCAGTCTGGGAGAAGGGAGCAGATGGACTGAAGGTCAGAGAAGGAGATAGGGGAGCTAAACACGTGGCTCAAGGACTGGTGCCAGGAAAAGGACACAGATTTGTAGGAACTGGCAACAGTTCTGGGAGCAAAAGTTCTTTAAATTTGATGGACTGCATCTGACTAAAGAGGGAGTCAGTGCATTGGGGCAGATGTTTGACGTCTTTGCAGAATATTTAAACTAGCAAATGGGGAGAGGGTGCAGCACCCCATACGTCGAATGGGAAGAACACCCTCCCCTCAGCTAGTGGTCAAACAGGAATTCAGCGTGGTTTGCTGCTCATTTGCATCACCAGGTAAGAAAAGGTTTGTCTCCCACACACGATGCACAGGGGTAATGCCAAACTCACCCAACAACTAACACACCAAAATCTGGCCAATGGAAAATCATGTACACAATGCTCACAGCCTGGGAAATAAGATCCCAGACCTGCAGGAAATAATGTCACAGGCTAAACTGGACATAGTAGCAATTAGTGAGACATGGTTTACCAGTAACCACACTTGGGAGACTTCAGTACCTGGCTATGTATTGTTCAGAAGAGACCGAGGTGTGTTGGGGAGGAGGGCCCTGTATGTTAATGAAAATATCAAAGCTACAGAAATTCAGAATACACATAAGGAGCCAGAAGAACTGTGGGTCACCCTGGAAACAGGAAATGGGACAGCCATAAGAACTGGGGTTGTCTACAGGCCCCCAGACCAGAGGAGGACATAGACACATTACTGTTAGAAGATATACAAAACATGACAGCTAAAGGGAGGTTCTGATAATGGGAGACTTCAACATGCCAGATACAGATTGGTCAATACCAGCAGGAACATCTGCCAGAACTAGACTCATAGTGGATTCCCTGCAGGGAGGGCCTCAAACAACTGGTACAGCAACCCACAAGAGACAGAGCTATCCTAGATCTAGTACTGACTAACATAGAGGATCACAGATCTCCAGGTAGAAGGTCACCTGGGGCCAGTGACCATCACATGGTATGGTTCAATTTGGCTACTACATCTAAATCATCCCATTCAAGGCAAAAATATGGGACTTCAGAGGAGCTGACTTTGATAAGATGGCCAACAGAGTTAAGCTAGCCCCTGGCAAAAAGAAACACAGGTGAGGAGGTACAGGCAAGTGGGCAAGCATTAAGGATACAATACTTGAAGCAACATCCCATTGTGTTAGACAGAAAAGGAAGTGCAAAAGAAGAAGGAAACCACTTTGGTTCTCAAAACAGTAGCAGAAAAGGTCAGAGCCAAAAGGCTGGCCTTCAGGAAATATAAAGGGAACACAGCGGATGAAGATAGGGAGGCATACCAAACTGCCCTAAGGGAAGCAGGAAGGCAGTAAGGCAGGCAAAGTCCCAAACTGAGGAAACACTAGCACGAACAGTAAAAGAAGGTGACAAGACTTTCTATAGATACATTAGTGAAAGGAGAAAGTCCAGAGGGGGTATTGCTAAGCTTAATGGAGAAAAGGGAGCATGTGAGGAGGAGGACCCTATAAAGGCATCTATCCTAAATAGATACTTTTGCTCAGTATTTACTGAAGAGAAGGTAGGGCAGGGCCCACAGCTCAGCATCATGGACACAGGGGGGAGGGAGGTGAGCACTACTCCCTTCACAAAAGAAAGGGTCCTACAAGAGCTTGCTAAGCTCAGGTGGATAAGGCAATGGGACCTGATGGCATACATCCCAGGGTACTTAAGGAGCAAAGGAGGAACTAGAGAGCCATTAGCAGAATTGTTTAGTGAGTCTCTGAGCACAGGAGAGGTCCCAGAAGACTGGAGAAGGGTTTATGTGATCCCGCCTCCACAAGAGTGGTAGCAGGAGGAGGCGGGAACTACAGACCAGTCAGTCTTACCTCAGTAGTGGGCAAGATTATGGAGGCACTCCTTAAGGAAAGGATAGTGCAACACCTGGAATCCATAGGGGCACAGGACCCAAGACAGCATGGGTTTACAGAAGGAAGGTCCTGTCAAACTAATCTCATAGATTTCTTTGACTGGGTAACCAGAGTGGTGGACCAAGGAGGAGCAGTTGATGTCGCCTACCTTGACTTCAGCAAAGCTTTTGACACTGTTCCACATAGAAGATTGATAAATAAGCTGGGTAGGCTCGGGGTGGGTCAGAAGTTGGTCAACTGGGTGGCAAACTGGTTGACTGGCAGAAAACAGAGTGGTGGTAAATGGTATACAGTCAGAAGAGATGCAAGTCACAAGTGGGTACTTTAGGATCAGTCCTGGGGCCAGTCCTATTCAACATCTTCATTAGTGACCTCGCAGATGGACTAGAGGGTAAGGCTTGTCTGTTTGCAGATGACACCAAGATCTGCAACAGAGTAGATGATCCAGATGGGGTGGGCAGAATGAGAAGAGATCTGATAAACTAGCAAAATGGTCAGAAGAGTGGCAACTGGGATTTAATGCAAAAGTGCAAAATCATGCACATAGGGAAGAGAAACCCTGAAGCCACTTATAGGCTGGGAGGAGTTGCTAGCAGTCACAAAGGAAGAAAGAGACTTGGGCATCATCATCACTGATGACCTAAAATCATCAAGCAGACCTCTAAAGCAGTAGGTAGGCTAGGGGTGTTAGGGTGTGATAGTAGGGGTATCACAAGTCGTAAGAGGGAGGTAATAATCCCTCTGTACAAGACATTGGTTAGGCCCCATCTGGAGTACTAAGTGCAGTATTGAGGCCACACCTTCACAAGGACATTAACCAAATTGAGGCAGTCCAGAGAAGGGCAACCAAAATGGTGCAGGGACTGCATCAGAAGACATATGAGGACAGATTAACGGAGCTCAATATATATACCCTTGAGCAAAGGAGGAGAGAGGTGATATGATCGAGACATTTAAACACCTTAAGGGCATAAACAAGGTGAAAGAGTCTAACATGTTTAAATATAAGAAAAATAGCAGGACAAGAGGACACAGCATGAGATTAGAGGGAGGCCAATTAAGGGGAATGTGAGGAAATTCTTTTTCACAGAAAGGGTGGTAGATGCATGGAATGGCTTACCACAAGAAGTGGTGGCTGAATACAGTGCAGGGCTTCAAACAGGCATGGGATAGGCATAAGGGAGCAATACAAATGACTATGAATAGATAGGTCACTGACAGAGCAAAGGCCAATGGCACATTTATAAGGTAGAAAAAAAAATGGGCAGACTGGATGGGCCTTGCGGTCCTTATCTGCCGTCAACTTCTATGTTTCTATGTTTCTATTCTGGCAAACTGGTCGAGCAGCACAATAAACTTTTAAAACATTAGCAGGATTTTTACAGTACCTCAGTCCTTTGATTCAAATGAAGCGGGATTCCTAGCGGTGGCTGGGGCCCGCCAAGGCACATCAGATGTCTCTCTGCAAACCTCAACATTTCTGGAATGGCCCCCTTGATGGCTTCGCTGTCCTGTAAAATACTTTAGAAGGCAGTGCATGGCAAACAGTTGTTGTGTTGCTTGCACACATGTGCAAGAAACACATAGCTTTCAGCAGTCAGGGACAATGCCTAAATGCGTCAGGAAATTTGGGCCATGTCACCATGCAATCAGCTGTTTTGGTGCATTACAAGCTACCAAAACAGCTGATTGGTGTCCCCATGGCAACGGCTTCTCCGTCGGCCTCTCACAGTCCCCAGGAAGCCGATGGAAAGCCTCCGTCCGTCGCTCAGTGAGCCTTCCTGGTGAAACATTTCAATAAAATAAAAATAAAAAGGCAGCTGGGATGGCCAATCCCCCTCTCGGCATGTCCCCTTCCATTTCAGTTTGCTGATGAGGGAGCCCATTCCCCGTCGGCATATTGTCCCCCCTCCCAAGTTTGTTGTGTGCCGAGGAATGCCCAATCCCCCTCGGCCCTTGTCACCTCCCCTGCACTTATATTTGCCGACAGGGGTGTCCCTCTCCCTGTTGGCATGCCCCCTTCTTGGTAATTTTGCCAGCAGAGGCCCTCTCCACTGGCATAATGCCCCAACTTCTTGTGTGCTGAGGGGGTGCCCAATCCCCTCAGCTCTTGTTCCCCCAAAGCACTTGGTATATGCCGACAGGGTGCCCAATCCCTGTTGGCTACAGACCCCCAACACTCAGGTGGCTCGCTGGGAGCCCACCCCGGCATGCCAAAATTAAATGTCCCTGCAAAATAGAAAACCTTCCTGCAATTTTTTTTTTTTTTTAAATAAACTTGAAAAACTAGAAAATGGTCCTTCGTTGATTCCGGTGGTCCCTCTCACAACCCGCACCCACCATCTGCATACCCCACTCCCCACCCCTCACCCCATCCTTACCTCTGGAGCCCAGCGCGATGATCTTTGGTGGACTGGAACATGTCTGCACTCTTCAAAGCCGATTGCGAACTGAAGAAATGCCAGTAAGCTGTATAATGGCATAAATGTTTCTTTTTTTAAACTTTGGTGCATATCTCGGCCATTTTTGGGAATTGTTTCACCAAATTTTCAACATGTGGTTCTTGGGACCCCCACCTCATGAACTCAGTCACTGTCAATTTGTTATTCAGTCCCAAAAGGTGATTTCATGGTCACTGCATGGAACTACCTTTCAGGACTGAGTAATGAAATGACAGTGTGACAGTTCATGAGGTACGCCCCAATAAACCCTATGTTGAATATTTGGTGAGAAAGTTCCCAAAAATGACTGTTTTATGAGCTTGCATTGCGCAGTTCCTACGCACGCTCGTAACTTCGAGCACTTTTAATATTTTCACTCCAGATTTTCAACATTGCCATTTTACCACACCTTCTTATGAACAGTATAGCTGTCATTTTTCACATCTTGCCTGAAATGTGTTTTTGCACATGTAGCGCACAGTGGCGCAGTCGGTGTGCAAAATCAATGTTCAGGACAGATTAGGAAAATCATAGAGACACTGTTCATGAGCAGAGGTCTTAAACTGGCTTTGTTGAAAATTTGATGACAAAAGTCCATAAAATGACTCTGTTACGAGCATGCATTGTGCAATTTCCACGCACCCTCGTAAGTTCACAAATTCGTAATCTTTTCAGTCCAGATTTTCAACATTGCCATTTTTCCGCACCTCCTTATGAACATTACAGCTGTCATTTTTCACACCCTGGCCAAAATGTGTTTTCGCACTTCCGGCGCAGAATAGCATGGTCGCTGTGGGAAATCAGTGTTCGGGATAGATGAGCGGAGGTCCCAAAATGTCTATGTTGAAAATCTGCTGTAAAAAATCCCAAAACTAATTACATTATGGGTGTGCATTGTGCAGTTTCTATGCACATTTGTGACTTCACCAGTTTTTTTATATTTTCACTCCAGATTTTCAACATTGCCATTTTTCACACCTCCTCATGAGCAGTACAGCTATCATTTTTCGCATTCTGTTTGAAATGTGTTTTCGTAACTGTGGCACCGAATGGAGCAGTCGTTGTGCAAAATTACCTTTCGGCTAATGAACTGATAGTGTCACTGTTCATGCAGTGGGTCACAAAAAGCCTGTGTTGAAAACTTGGAGTAAAAATACCAAGAAACGCCCTGGGTGTTAGGGTTTTCGACCATAACGCCCTACCCTGTAGGGACTGACAGGTGTCAAGGGTGTGACTTGGGATTGTCGACAGTAATGCTCATGCCATTCCACCCCCACCCTACAGCCAGTGGCAGGCATCGAGGTGCACCTTGGACCCTTTGGCCCCAGAGTTCACCCCATTCTCCTATACTGCACTCATTTCAGTGTATTTCCTTATGGAATGAGGTGAGTGTAAAGCCCGAACACTTCAAAGCACACCTCAACACTTGTAAGTGTCTGCAGGGTAGGGTGAGGTGAAATGTCGTGACTGTTATGGGCGATGACCCAAAGGCACACCCCAATGCCTGTCCATCTCTGCAAGGTGGGGGTGGAGTTGGCGTCAGTTCAATATTTCACTGCCATTCCTATGCTGCATCTGCCTAACTCCTGCACTTCCACTGCTAATGACAGCAAGCAACACTTGGCACTGACAAATGCTTGTTTTTGTAATGATTTAGCCCCAAACTGAAAATGGATGCAACAGCATATTTATATGTTTTTTTTGAAAATAGAAAAAGGCTCAGGCCACAGTTCGTCCTCAGAAGCACAATATTTACAGTTCATTTTGCATTTGAAAATCCATCAGACAACGGCCGCTGGCCATGGCTCCATACTTGTTACTGGAGGATCAGGGATTTGAACCCAAGGCCAAACTAAATACTTTTTCCCTTTGGAACTGTTCCGGGCTCCTACATTTTCCTTCTGACATACCCAAGGTTTGTCCCAAGTGTGGGGACAATTTTCTCCCTCACAGAAATTTAAGGAGGCTTTTACCCACAACTTTGAGCCTTAGGGGACAATTTCCCCGCACAATCTCTGGGCAGTTCCTTTCACACTGAATCCTGCCTTTGGAAGCAGGTAACATAAATGCAGTACATTCTTTAAATTTTACTGGGGCTCTAGCTGTTAACTGTTCTTAAACTGGGCATTACTCCTTTCCTTGAGACCACCCACCCCCGCAGATCCACCGGCAGGGTTCGTGCATGGGGGGGGGGGGATCTACTATCTCTGTGGTAACCAGCAGTCCCTCCTCACAGAAATAGGCAGCCATACCTTAATGAGGACACAGATGAGTGATAGGGGGAAAATCTGCCTCCTTTTACTCCCCTCCAGAGACCTCACTGTCACATTGGTCCCTGGGCCCTCCATGGCAGCCACCTCGACCACCAACAGTTGTGGAGCCAGACCAGGCTCCTTTTCCTTCATCACTGCTGCTTCTGCTTTTTCTTTAACTACCCCACCAGTGGGAAGGTAGGTGCCCCTTGCTTCTGTTTAGGGACTGGGGGCAATCTGTGGCAGTGGATATCACCAATGCATGAATCTCAGCTCCTTTAAACACAAACTATGACAGCACTTGTTGGCCAGTGCCTACTGTGACTGCTACACTTAAATTCCCTGCTCGCCCTCTTGGCCTCTCTATTACTTATGCACTCTCACCACACCTCACTCTCTCCTTATTAACTCCTTCCAATATCTCACGTCAGCCACCTCAGCCTTCTGCCGTGTCCCCTCAGATTTCCCTCCTCCCTCTCTTCATTCCCTCTCACATCTTTGTCCCTCCCCTCACCTATTACCCCCTGCAGCTCCTAGCTTTTATATTCTCTCTCTTCTTTCTCCCCTAGCCCTCCTTAACTCCCTCATTTCTCATTTATCTCTCCTTTCTCCTTCCCCCACCCATCCCGTTACCCCCAGTTACATCTCCCATCCCTTCTCCCCTCCATCATCACCTACTCCTCTCCTTCACCACCTACCTTATCCCTCCAATCCCCCACCCCCTTGGTTCTTGCCTGTCCCCTACTACCTTATCCTCTCACCAACTACCTCTGGCCCTCTCATGCACTTGTTAGATCACCTGACAAAGCCTTTGGCAGCTCATGCATTCTGTAATGTTTTACCTGTTACTAATTCTTTTGTCTTATCTTGACAATACAATTACAGTACATGAGCTGCCAGTGGCTTTAACTGTTATCTACCTTCCTGTTCTTGTCTATTCTTGTCCATTGTCCAAGACGTGGAACCTTTGTAAAAGAGCACTGTTTGCTCAAAGGTGTTATCCAAAATTGGCATAAATAAATAAAATAAATAAAATCTCCCCACCTCGGCCACTGGCCTCCTGGTCCTGACCTCTAGGACTTTCCAACCGGCACTGCCGCCACACGTCCGCCCTCCTCCAGATCCCTCTCAATGACTCCTCTCCCGGCTTTCAGCCTCATGCCTATTGGCACTCTTTTTTTCCCCTGAACACCCGCACGTGCCACAAGTGGTGCACGTATCCTGCATCCCAGATGCCGCAGTGGCATCACTCGTAACTCCCGTATTTGGCAAGAAGTTAGACTTTCCCCTCACAGATAGGCTTCACCTCCTGGGAAGCTCCCTAAACTGGCTAGCCATGGCTGCTGTATCCCATGGGGTAATGCACACTCTCCCACAGGCCACCACATCCAGGATCCACCAGTGTGGCTGCATAATAGCAACCCTATTTGAATTAGGTGGATATACACCCACCTACCTAAAGCTCCCTGGTTCCACTAAGGGGCTGGCAAGTCGACCTGACTTCCCAAAATGGATTGTTGGTCCATCAAGCCGACATCCCACCCAACTCACCCCCACCCCGGGACACCCTCTATTGTGTATTCCTGCTCCAAAATTTCCCTCATGGACCTTGTTAAGTACCCACATAGGCCTATATGGCACCCCAACAATACTTTCAAAACACATTTTCCAACACATTTTCTTTTCAGCACAACATTCCTATCAACTACTAATACTTCTAGGCTATTTGACACGGGTGGCGGACTAACCTCTACACTGCCGTTATGCTTCCACTACTTCTACAGGGCTAAACTACTGAACTGAATTTTACTGCTAGGCTAACTTGACACTGTTTCTGTTTCTGCCACTTTGCTGGTCTTGTTCCCTCCGAAGAAATGTTTGACAAATAGTCGAACATTTTTATAAAAATAAGTACAACAAATTATATCTAAAACTAACCTACTTCTAAACTTCTAACATGCTAATCTACTTAAATAATGAGAAAGGGGCACACTTTTACCCTGCAATTGTCCTTTCAAAAAATGCATTGGTGCACATTAAAGTCTATGGATAACTGCCTCTGTTAAATTGAGTCCAAGCAGTCCTGTTTGCAGTGTGTTTAATTACATGGGGTCCCTACTTAACAGTCCTAAAATGCTATAAGCATAAGGTATAACACAGTCCTGTCCTGTTTCTAAGAACTATATAGCTAAGATTTACACATTAGCAAAACATTTACTTTAGTGTAATACATAAACATAAAAACAATTACAATGGATTTTAAGCTATCAACTCTTTTTTTTGTTTCCAGCCTTCAAACTCAAGCTTTATCAGGCTATGTCCATACTAATGGCAATTGTCTGTTTTTTTGTTTGTTTGTTTTTTTAAATAAAATTAAACAGTCTCACCAAGTAGTTGCAGTCCCTGAAGGCACAGTACCTCAATGCCAGTGGGCACTGTTCTTTTAGGGGGTTTTCTTTCTCTGGGGGTCTTGTATTTGGCAGATGGGTCCTCAGGTGCAAAATAGAAACAAGGATCCCGTTTGGTGCACTCTGCCCTGCAGCTGTCGTGGCTGACCACAGAATATTTGATGTAGTGTCTCATTCTGTCCTGCACTGAGGAGAACATTTTAAACAGAGTCATTCCCTCCCAGTCCGAGGAGGTGCACATGGATCTTGCCAGGGAGGTCACCTTGTTTCAGTCGTAGGCCGAATCCTGGGGGTCCACTTTATGCCTTAGATGTACCTTTTCCATGGCTCCTTGAAAAACCCAGTCTGACCTTCTGCACTCAATTAAATCCCAGGTTCTCTCACTCATGTATGGGTAGTTTGATCCCAGGGCACTCCAATGTGAGATATCTCCTTACTCATTTCTCTGCCTGGCTCCAGCTGGGTAAGATTCTGATGCTGGGCCAAGGAGCCATTCCTTTTGGCAACCATATGCCATCCTTGTAATTTAGCACAGTAAGGTCCAAATGATGTCTGGCACCCATATCTGCCAAGTGTCTTTTGCAGATTTCTGGGAGCAGGAGGGTGGTCTTTAGCACTCCAAGAATTGGCATTGCATAAGATGTTGGAATATCCCTTTCGATTACCAATTCCTCGAACATCCTGGTTATAACCATCGATGGCTGTTCATAAATGGAAATGACATCAGTCGGGTCAATCATGCTCTCTTCCTCAGAACCAGTGTTCTTTTTGATTGATTCTGTTAGGACACCAGGGTCATCAGCACCTGGAGCTTTTGTCTGCGCTGTGGGGAGTGGGGGTTGTCTTTTTAAGGGCTTGGCCTCTTTCAGATTCTTTGGCAGTGGTTTAGGTCTCACCATGGGTTCCTGGGTGAGGTCTAACTGCAAGTGATGTTCTGCTTTTGTCCTGCGAGCCTCACACCACAGCCTCAGAGGACTCTGAGTGCTTGGTTCTGTCCCTCACATACCCTGCAGCAGTACACTTTATCTCTAAGGTCCACCCTTGGCCCCTCCCTCTGCCACAGGGAAGTTCTTGGGCACTTGGCAGCAGTACATGGCTGGGCAGATGGCTAGGCCCTGGTACCACCTCTGCCTTGGCTTCCGGTAAACTGACCGCTACCTCCTCCCACTGATCTAATGGCTCCACTGTGGTGGCCTCACTAGCAGCATGAGAAACTTTTTTCACCAATTGCAGCCATTGTCAGGGCGCAGTGGTCAGTGGCACAGGGGCCACATAGCTTTCTTCCTGCACCTGCACATTAGAAGATCCAATCACCTGAGGAACATTTCCACAAGCACACAATATACAGACAGGCTGCCTTAACACCCTGCTCCCACAATGCCCACAGTAAATGCACTACTAACCCGAGCCACTCCTCTCGACCATACTCCACTACCAGTTTACCAGTCCCTCTGGCACATTGATGGTCCGACCTCCAAACCCGGGTGCAAACGCCATGCTTAGTTTCTCCCAATGTCCACTGCCTGTAATTATTCCAGATGGAATCATTTAGTAATCAACCTCCACAAAGTTCTCACAACCTTGGCAGTTGTTCTAAAACTTCTTTTCTTTCCCTTAACAGTAAATCCATTAGTAAGCTCTCCACCATGGGATGTGGAAAGAAACAAACATTTTTTTTTTTTTTCAGCAGCAACATTCCTTCCGCCACAAAGGTTTCCAGCGGTCTGAACAGAGACCACCTGACCTTCTTTTTTCTAGTACTGGCATCTCATTAACAACATCCACCAGTCAGCTCCCTGTATTCCTCATTAATTATACATTAGTCACATTTTCACACATGGGCTCTAGTCGCCATCTTGTCTTCTCATGAGGCACTGCATCTGATACTGTCTCTAAACTGCTACAGAATGCTTGGGCCTAGCACTTTTGCAACACCTCAGAATTTCTCCGCGTCATGCCAGGTATGCTTTTTAGTGCCTCATCAAATCCCAGACGATGCCCCCATGTTTTATAACCCCTCTACCTGCTCTCTATTTGCTTTGATCTTTGAATGCTTATCTTTAGAATTTAGCAGCCCTGCCTTGGGGCGGTTCATGGCTTTATTGTCACTGGCAGGCTGACTTACTTGGCTCCCAACCTCTGATGGCAACAAGTTCGAGCTGAGCCCCCTTCCCCAAAAGGACAAAAGGAGGCGGCTAATAAGAACACCACTGGAGCCACAGAAGTCTCGTCACGTACACAAAACCTCCTTTGGAGCTGGGCTTCTACACAGTGCGCCAGTAAAAAAGACCATTAATCTTGGTCATTTAAAAATACTTTAATACAAAAAGCTAAAATAACATAACAAGCAGCACCCTCACCACTGTGGCACGCACGTACCACATGACCAACGCGTTTCACATCACTCTGACGCTTTGTCAAGGCTAGATACATGATAACAATCTCTTCCTTATTAAGTGCCTTCTTAAAGGAACAGTGAAACTTAAAGGAACAATAGTTTTACTGATGGCACTTTAAATCATAAAGTGCCATCAGTAGCATACTAAATAAGACCCTCAGTGAAACTGCACACAATCTATCAATCAATATAAAGTGTATATCTACTAAACATCACAATACATTTGCATTTATACATCCTATATCGCAACAATATCTAAATAATATAAAAAATTAAACACAACAGCATTTGTAGTATCATCAGGTTGTTCATATTTCATTTAAAATTTTAAATTTTAAACTATGCAAGGGACATATCACTTGATATGCAGGCTATTATACTATAAATACAGGTAAATAACGAGAATAAATTTACTAGAAGTCTATATCTATACAACTCTATAGAAATCTCACCATAGTACAATCTACAAAATAATATACTAAGTCATTATTTCTTAAATCTATAACACAGAATCACATAATCAACTCCTGTTCCTCACTCTTATCGCATATGGTATACTATTTCATTATTACTTTCTCTTTCTTAAGAATGGAACAATACTGAAGCTAGCATTTAAACCCTCAGCTCCATTTGCTTTTAACAAATATTGCCATTTGCTTTCTGCTTCCAACAATTTATCTAAATCACCTCCACGAATGTTCATGGACACCTTCTCAAGTCCTTGAAACTTGAATTTATGCTCACATCCATTATTCATTACATGAACTGCCAAAGCATTGGTTTTATCCTTTTTTCTATGCTTCTCATGTATTCAGACATCTTATATTTCAGGGGTCTTTTCGTTTTCCCCACATAGAAATGTTTACACACACAGCTGGCAAGGTACACCACACAGGTAGTAGCACAATTCACAAAATGTCTAGTTACTTATTTGTACCTGTGACCGGATGCTCATAAGAAGTCCCTGTCTGTATATGTGTGCGAAAAGAGCAATTCTTGCAGCAAAAAGTTCCTTCGGGTAACTTTGGACGTGAGTCTTTCACTGGTGCCATACAGTATATAAATTTCATGTAACAATATTGGCAAGTCTTTCCTCTCTTGTATACCACACGAGAGCACTACATAGAAACATAGAATTTGATGGCAGATAAGGACCGCTTGGCCCACCCAGTCTGCCTATTTTCCTACCTAATGGATAAGCTGCAGATCCTAGTTAACCAGCAGCCTACTTCTTCCTACCCCCACCCCCCATAATTGCCTTATGACTGTCCCATGCATGCTTGAATTCCACCACTGTTTTTGACTCCACAACCTCCTCCGAAGGCCGTTCCATGCATCCACAACCCTCTCTGTGAAAAAATACTTCCTTAAATTACCTCTGAACTGCCCCCATCTTCAAATTGTGCCCCTTGTTCTTGCATACCTCTTTTTTTGAAAGATGCTACCCTCTTGGACTTTGTTGATTCCCTTGAGGTACTTGAAAGTTTCTATCATGTCCCCCCCTCTCCCTCCTTTCCTCGAGGCTATACATATTAAGCTCCTTAAGTCTCTCTTCATATGTCTTCCGGTGCAGACCCTGCACCATTTTAGATGCCCTCCTCTAGACAGCTTCCATCCTGTCACGTCTTTGCGGAGATTGGGTCTCCAGAACTGCACGCAGTACTCCAGATGGGGTCTCACCAGCTGTCTGTACAGAGGGATAATAACTTCTTGTTTTCTACTGGTGATGCCTCTCCCTATGCATCCCAGTATCCCCCAGCCCTCCTTGCTGCCCTCTCACATTGCTTGCCCACCTTTAGGTCATCTGATATGACTACCCCGGGTCCCTTTCCATTTTTGTTGTTGCTAGTATCTCACCCCCCATTGTGTACTCTTCCCCTTGGTTTTTGTTTCCCAGGTGCATTACCTTGCACTTCTTAGCATTGAATCTAAGCTGCCATACATTTGACCATTCCTCTAACCTTGCCAAGTCCCTTCTCATCCTTTCCACCCACCTTGTGCATCAACTCTGTTGCAGATCTTTGTGTCATCTGCAAGAACATACTTTTCCTTCCAGTACCTCTGCAATGTCGCTTATAAAGACATTGAAGAGGACTGGTCTCTATACTGAACCCTGCGGTACTTCACTAGTAACCTCCCTTTCTTAGAGTGGACTCCATTTACTATTACTCTCTGTGTCCTATTCTCCAGCCAATTCTTTACCCAGGCTGTCATCTTGGGACCCACTCCCAGGCTGGCTAACTTGTATATTAATCTTTTGTGTGGGACTGTGTCAAATGCCTTGCTAAAGTCTAGGTAGGCCATGTCCACAGCCCCTCCCTGATCTACTACTTTGGTCACCCAGTCAAAGAAATCTATCAGATTCTACAATTGTTTTCACTCTTGGTTCTAATGACAATAAATTCCAGTTTTTGTACAAAATCTCTTGAATTTTACAACTCTGAGGACTGTACTGTGTAATGAAAGTAAGACAATTTGAGTTTTGTGGTCTTTTAACAGTTTTTTCAACATTTCATTTCGATTTATCTGATTCACTGTCTCATCTGCTTTTTCAACCACAGCTTTACTATAGCTTTTTACAACTTCATAACCAGGCACTCACCACCACCAATGAACACTGACACTGCAGTATATATAAAAGGTTTTTTATTTTTAAAATAACATGCCTGACGCATTTCTGGTCTCATGTATTTCAGCCTTTGTGTGTCTTTAAGACATAATAGGGTGATCTGTTTAAGTGTTATGTAATAAACTCTGTGAGTACTCATTGGCTGTTTTAAAATGTATTAATGTGACATCACAGTGGTATTTGTATTTATGAGAGTTTGTCATTATGTGTCTTTTAGCCTTTGAAAAAGGGTCACTGAGACCAGAAACGTGTCAGACATGTTATTTTAAAAATAAGAATCCTTTTATATGTAACCCCCCTGCAAATGGGGGTTCCCAAAAGACTTCCAGGAGCTTGCTTGAATGCTCCAAGCCTGAATGGTGTTTGGCATTTAAGCCATTTATCAGTGAGTGTTTTTAGAGCCTCTGGTACTGTCTCTTTAAGAGCTGTCTGCTTGCAGACATAATTAGTTTGTATGGGGGACTGTGCTTCTCTGAGTACCATTCGAGCTGCTGCCAATTCACTTCATTTTGCAGTCACTAGGGTGCAAAGGGAACCTATCTGAAAGATGTAACTGTTTGCCAGAAATTATTTAGAGTAATAATGAAATTACAGTTTGTCTAACCTGCTTTCTTTGCAGTCAGAACTGTGTCTGCTAGTTCCCCATTCTAGTTTTGAACTGCTGAACTGGACCAATCAGTGTGGGGTAAGCTAGCTCTAAATGGTGCCTTGGACTTAATCAGAACTTGACTCATAATCTGAGCCAGCCACAAGAGGATTGTATGGGCAGTGACTCTGGGAGATGTAGTTTAGACTTCAGTGCCTTTTTGGACCAACAGCAGCAGTCTATTGTGAGTGACAGCCAATCCAGTCAAGAACTGGGAGGAACTCAAAGGAAGTGCCAGTTTTGTCGGTTGGAGTTTCAGTTGAGCTTTGGCAGTGAAGAAGAAGGAGCCCTGTGCTTTTTCAGTGTGCAGTTTTAGTCAAAAAAACGTGTAAGGCCCAGAGTTCCGGTCTGCAGCTTGTGTAACAGCTTGTTAGGACTGAATCCGTCCTGTGAAAAGAATCAAAGGATCTCTGAAGAGTAGAAACCAGGCTCACCCTGTAGAAGACTGGAGGAATTGCTGAAAATTGCACTCGGTCTGTCAGGAACTGAATCTGCTGTGTGTTCTCCCGGGTATTGTGCAGTAATTGCGATCGGGATACAGATGCAGCCTGCCTGGTATAGTGCTTTCTTTTATATGGATGTGTGAAGAGGTTTGTGTACCTCAAGTGAGCCCTGCTGACATTGAAGGACCCTATCTTATTTGGAGGTCGTGAGTACTAATTCAGGGTGCTCCCTGTTGAATTGCCACATTAAATCCAAATGGAATTACTGTACTGCTGACTGTTTAATTCTCCTTTTCTCTGTGTGAAAGGGCCCTACCAACTGCCACGGTTTGGACTAGCCACTAGGGCTTGGGTACCCAGGACAGTAACTGATAGGGATAGGCCTGTGCCACAGAGCCATAAAGTAGATTATTAGAGTGATAAGCTAATTAACCTGATTTCCCCTGTCCTTGTTATATCCCCTAAATAAATCAGAGCTGCTTGTTTCAGCAAAGTTATACTGCCTGAGGTATTTGTCTATGTTAAAGTACTGTACTGTGATTGTTGCACTGTATCTCATTTCACAGGAGGTCCCAGTGCGGAACCAGACCTGGGGTAAGTGTATACTGTGAAGGTAATTCTGATATATTGTGTGGGCCACTAGTGGGAAGAAAGGGGTTGCAGTGTCCCAGAGGGCTGTGACCAAGTTAGTTTAACTATTGCAAACCCTGACCTCTGGGTGGAGGCACCCGCCATTGGATCCAGGCCCCTCAACCTGTTAGTGGCAAATCAGGCAGGGGTAGTAGCCCCTGGGATAGCGCCATCTAGGGGTTACATATATATACTGCAGCATCAGTGTTCATTGGTGGTGGTGAGTGCCTGGGTATGAAGTTGTAAGAAGTATTGATTTACCAAGTGCACCCCATCTGAGTGTGATCCCTTGTTGTTTTTTCCAAGCTTTACTATAGCCTCTAGCATAAAATCTATCTGTTAGTTCCTTGCTATCATGTCTGAACCTTTCATCTATATCTGTGTTTCTTTTAAGATGTATAAACTGGCCCTTTGGTATATTATTTAAAGTATGCCTCAGATGGCAACTGTCAAATGCCAGTATTGCATTTTTAGACATCTCTTTTCTAAAAAGACTTGTGTCCAGACCCCCCTCTCATTCTTTCCGATAGTAAGGTCCAAAATTCAATACTATGCTGGCCAATTTTTTGTGTGAATCTCAAATTAGGATTTGTTGATTCCAGGTACACAACAAATTCATTTAAGGCTGATGGGGCCCCCTTCAAATCAGCAAAATGTCATCAATAAAACGTCCATACAGGTTTAAAAACTCCTTGTATGGGTTCAATTCTGGCATAAGTTTTCTTTTTCCCCAGTGAGCCAAATAGACATTTGCATAATTTGGAGCAAAGGAGGCCCCCATCACCGTACCTTTTGTCTGTAGATGAAACTGTTCATTAAACACAAAACAGTTACAAGATAGCACTGTCTCCGTTAAATTTAAAAGAACTTCCACAAACTCATTTGAGTATTCTATGTAGGTACATAAAGACTCTTGCAAAGCTTCAATTCCATCTCTGTGAGGAATGTTGGTATACAGTGCACTGTCTAATGTTACCAAAAATCTTCATTCTGGACCATCACATTACTCAAAATCTGTAATACATGTGTAGTATCTTTAACATTTTATGGCCAAAGGGCAACCAGTGGTTTTATATATTGATCCACCATTTGGACCAGTGGCTCAGCCAATGAGCCTATACTGGAAACAATCAGGCGAACCCGGGGCATCAATCAAACCTTTGTGGATTTTAGGTAGGCCGTATAATGTTGGTCTCACAGGATTTTCCACACATAAAAAATCATATGTTTGTTTATTGATCAGACCATCAACCCAGATTTCATACAAATATACATCTATCTGGTTTTTAAAGTCCATTGTCATATCCCTTGGTAACCGTTTGTAAAAGTATCAGACAGTTGAGTAAGCATTTCATTTTCATACTTTACTTTGTTGAGGATCACAATGGCTCCTCCTTTTTCTGCCTTTTTAATTCTGATTTTGGCATTCCTAGATAGATTTTGTAGTGCCTCCCTTTCTCCTCGAGTATAGTTGTTATATCTCGGGTCCTTCTTTTTCAGATAGGAATTGAAGTAAATCCCTTTCACAAGTTTTCTGGAATGTGGCTACTGCTGCGTAACTTGGGGGAATAAAAATGGATGTCTTTTCAGAATTTTATTACACTCCCCAGGAGTACTATCAATTCCGTTTTCCTCCAAAGTCCCATTTGTCTCTCCACTCTCTTGTTCCACAGTGTCATTTAACTGGGTATCTTCTTTATAATATAATACTTTCAAATCCAATTGCCTTGTAAATTTTTGTAAATCTAATACAACATCAGATTCCTTCATGTGATTTACTCAGACCTTTTCAAGTACCTGTTGTTACATCTCAGTTAAAACATACTCTGACAAATTGACCACAAGTGTATTCACTGGTTCCAGTATGTTGCCCTCCACTGATACTTGACTCATCCCCTGTTCTAACGGCCTCTGTATGATCATCCTCTTCCGCCCTTTACCTCTTGTACCTCTCCTAGTTCTCCTCCATCTGTTTGAAACCTCACAAAATGGGGGCTCCTTCTCAAAGTTTTCTTTACTTTAGGCATTTCTGGCAAATTAGGGTAATGAATTTGTACGGGATCCTCTTGCTTCTCTTGCTGTAGAGGTAGTGGTTGTTCTGTTCCTGGGACTGTATTAAGGCCTGCTGGTTCGGGGATGGGGGTCACTATTTCCTCCCCCTGTTCACTAAAAAAGGCCTATGAGCCATTTCTTCACTTCTGCTGTTATTTTGAATCATGCTCTCATTTTCATCATTACCTCTTTCATCCGATTCTGACCCCGAACTGCCTGTGTAGGTATCAACGGGCTCCCCAATTCTTTTTAAAATGGATTGTGGGACAGTTTTAAAACTTTTTTCTTTTTCCCCCACACAAAAATTCTACCTTCCAAGTAGTCTTTATGATCTCTTTTGAATTTATGCTCTTTGACCTTTTTAATTCTTACATCACATTTCTTAATAGTCAATTCCAGTCGCTCTTTGTTGTGTTTGAATTCAAAATGAGTCTCAAATTGCTGTACATCTCTCTCCCTTGCAATAATGGTTTCCTTTATCTCTCTCACTCTCTCTTGTCCTTCATCATGTTTTAAAACAATATGTATCCACCCAGAACTAGAATCAAGGCAATGTGTTTGCCAGTCTGTTAAAAAATGAACACGTTCTTGGCCAAAAGCTGGCTGTTTAGTAAAACGGAGACCACGTGGAGTTCTATTAACTTTCAAATATGCGTTTAAAGACACTCGCTGCCAGTATAGTCTGTGTGCTTTCAAAATTGCTCTCTCAAGCTGAAGGAATGCTTCTTTTATATTCATAGGCCCCAGCCCTCTATCCCCACTTGCTGCACCTGCCTCTCTTGTCTAGGGGTTGGTGTTAATGTCTCAGGGGAGGGGGAGAGATTCTGGCAAACTGGTCGAGCAGCACAATAAACTTTTAAAACATTAGCAGGCTTTTTACAGTACCTCAGTCCTTTGATTCAAATGAAGTGGGATTTCTGGCGGTGGCTGGGGGCCATTAAGGCACATCAGCTGTCTCTCTGCAAACCTCAACATTTTCAGAAGGGCCCCCTCGATGGCTTTGCTGTCCTGTAAAATATTTCAGAAGGCAGTGCATGGCAAACAGTTGTCTTTGTAATGATTTAGCCCCAAACTGAAAATGGATGGCTCAGCGTATTTGTATATTTTTGGAAAACATAAAAAGGCTCAGGCCACAGTTCGTCCTCAGAGGCACAATATTTACAATTCATTTTACATTTGAAAATCCATCAGACAGTGTCTGCTGGCCATGGCTCCACACTTGTTACTGAAGGACCAGGGATTTATTTATTTAGTTTTTGATTACCGGGTAAGTGCTCTAGACAAAGAAATTGCCTAATTTCAGTCACAACCCAGGAGAGTTGCAGACATAGGTAAAAGCACATCACATCACAGTGGTTACAATTACATAATACAGACTTAGGTCAAACACATTACAGTATAGACAGACACGGTGATACCTACTGTACAGGAGAAATTAGACATTACACTAGGCTATCCATAGAGACAGGGGAATACACATTACAGTTTCAAGGAGATAGACCATACGGTATAAGTAAATAGAGAAACTATTCTAGACAGTCTCATGGTGGGATACCTCACAGCCTGTCCTTGCCTGCTATCTAAAAGCGGGCGAGAGTGACAAGTGCCTGAATAGGTACTGAAGGGACATGCAAAGGAAGCCTAACTAGGTGAACCCAAGGCCAAACTAAATACTTTTTCCCTTTGGAGCCATTCTCAGCTCCTACGTTTTCCTTCGATCCTGTCAGGATCCGTTTTCTGGCATACCCAAGGTTTCTCCCAGGCATGGGGGCAATTTTCTCCCTCACAGAAGTTTGAGCGGGCTTTTCCCCACAACTTTGCGCCTCAGGGGACAATTTCCCCTCACAACCTCTGGGCAGTTCCTTTTTCACTGAATCCTGCCTTCAGGGGCAGGTAACTTAAATGCAGCACAGTCTTTAAACTTTATTGGGGCTCTAGCTGTTAACTGTACTTAAACTGGGCATTAGTCCTTTCCTTGAGACCACCCACCCCCGCAGATCCACCAGCAGGGTTCGTGTGTGGGGTGGGGGTCTACTCTCTCTGTGGTAACCAGCAGTCCCTCCTCACAGAAATAGGCAGCCATACCTTAATGTGAACACAGATGAGCGATAGGCGGAAAATCTGCTTCCTTTTACTCCTCTCCGGAGACCTCACTGTCACATTGGTCCCTGGGCCCTCCATGGAAGTCACCTTGACCACTGACAATTGTGGAGCCAGACCAGGTTCCTTTTCCTTCATCACTGCTGCTCCTGCTTTTTCTTTAACTACCCCACCAGTGGGAAGGTGGGTACCCCTTGCTTCTGTATGGGGGTTGGGGCAATCTCCCCACCCTGGCCCTGACCTCCAGGCCCGCCCTGCTGGCACTACCATCGCACAACTTCCCTCCTTCATATTCCTCTCAATGACTCCTCTCCCAGCTTTTGTTGGCACTCTTTTTTTTTCTGAACACTCACATGCGCCACTGGTGAAGAGCGCATCCTGCCTCCCAGATGCTGCAGTGGCATCACTCGTAATCCCCGTATTTGGTAGAGGGGTTACAAATGCAAACTATGTAAACCCAGAACTGATTTGTATACAGAGCCGGATGGCTCAGTCTGTAGCTAAACACTGTAAACTGGTAAAGGCAATCAGATGGTGCCGTAAATAATTAATGCTGATGTGTTGCAGGGGGCTACCCTGGTTTCTTGTACTCACTGTACCCAAATGGAAAAATGGTAGGATGGTCAAAATGAAGACCTGTTGTTTATTCAGATGGCGGATGGGGACTGGGACCGAGATAACTCACCTCCACTTCACAGCCTTTCCCACAAGGTGACCGCAACCTACATTAAACTGTGGTGCAGGGGCTGATTCCCCAAATCTGGTCTCTTGCTGAGATGGTGCTGACTTTGGTACAGGACAAGCTGCTTGGGTCCAACTGGCATAGGCCCAGGTGAAAGTTCTTGGAAAGTTCATTTCTGGTAACTTTTGCTGGTGAAAACCCTCCAGATGGTGCTTGGCAAAGTTCATTAACTTCTAGAACAATTCCCACCACTCTAACAGGAGTCACTGGATAGCCCACCGGCCCGCTGGTGCGGGGGTAGGGTACCAACCTGCGACGCCGGTGACCTGGGTTCGGGAACAGACCTGGGATGTTGGAGGGCTGGCTGGGGGGGGGTGAAGGATTGAGTATCCGGTGACTGCTCTCCTTCTCCAGTGGTGGGAGGGTGGCAGAGTGTTTGGCGCTGTGTAGACACCTAGTGGAGGCTGGATGTACCACACGCGCTGAAGTCGATACGTTCGGAGGGGTTGGGGCAGATGCTGGCTATCATTGCATGTCCCCACCCCCATACACCGGGAAAAAAATGCCACTGCTTCCGCCTCAATGATGCCTACCTCTCTGCTCCAATTAGCTCCCAGGCCAGCTTCCTGGCCTATCCTGATGTTTGCAGTACTTAGGGGTCAGTGCCACAACCCCACCCTGGGGGGTAAGCCAGGGGGTACCGGGGAGTTGCGGCTCATGTGGGACTGGGAGCGGCGAGGTTCATGACTAGGCTGAGCTACTGGTGCTGATGGCACACTAAAAGTACAGTAAATTTAAAAAAAAAAAAAGGGAGTCACTGGATAAATATCTCCACAAACGAGGTAGGCCACCGCTGCATGGCTGAAGAAACAACAAACTTTCTTTTCAAACAGTTTCTGGCCAGTTTTTCCCTCAGCAGCTTGCTGAGAAACCTCTCTAGGTCTGCTGGCAGGGAGTTCCCAGGTTCTGATCCCCTTTTGGACTGGAGGATGGCTCACAGTAGGCAATACAGACCTCTCCTGTAAAAAGGCAGGACAGAGCCACATAGTCTCCTCTCTCCTTGATGTCTCGGGCTGAAGAACCCTGGACAAATAACAGTTAAGGGCTAAGTCCGGTTTTCCAGCCATCCCATTAGCTGTCAAAGCTGTCAATCACAGTTTCTGGCTTTCAGTTAGCTGGAGCTTTAGTGCCCTAACATTACCTCTGAATTTCTCCCAAGAGTCTCCATCATTGTCCCGTGAGTCTCTTAAATTCTGGCTTCTAATTGGATGTTAGACCTCCAAGATGGTGGCTGCTGATAAAGTTTTAATGCAGTCAAAACAGTGTCCCACCTTGTAACCCCAGGTGCAGCCAGAACAAATACATTTTTAACCCCTAGGTGGCGCTATCCCAAGGGCTACTACCCCTGCCTGCGTGGCTAGTTGCAGGTTAAGGGGCTTGGGTATTGAAACAGGCCTCCACCTGGAGGTCAGGGTTGTTAGTGGTCAAGCTAACCTGAGCACAGCCCTCTGGGACACTGTAACCCCCCTCTTTCTCCTCTAATGGCCTGAGCAATATACAATAATCACTTTCATAACGACCCTTATACACCATGCAATTACCCACACTGTTTGCACTTACCACCAGGGCTGGTTCCTCTAGCTCGACCCTGGAGACCCCCTGTAAAACAAGGTTATGCACAGCAAATAGCAACAGAACAGTACTTTTAGCACAAACTGGAACCACAGTCAGGCTAAATGCAAAAAAGTTAGATCCGATTTATTCAGGGGACTTGAACAAGGGAGGGGGTGTAATCAAGTTGATTTGCTTAAAGGCTATATCAATCAAACAGTCATGCATGCACTTCAGAGTCCCTACACAGTCGCACACACTGGGTACCCAGGTAGGAGGAAGGTGAGCTAGCCAGGATCATTGCCCGGGGTAAGGCGGCATCACAGCTGGTTGGGGCCCTGTGATGGAAGAAAGCAACATGCACAACACACACTATTTGTAATCCCGAGCCGGAGGGCTCTGTTCGTGACAGAAAAAAACAACAAAGCAATCAAATGACAGCACTTTAGATTTAGCTGTTGTTACAGGAAGCTACCCCGATGTCTACTCATGATACACGATGCTGGACACAGGCAGGACGAAATCGAGACTGCAGGTTGTTGAGCTGGAGTGCCAGAAGAAGCAGGGCCCACACAACTCACCGAGATGTCATTCCTGTTCAAAGTGTTGAGCAGGGGGCTGATCCCCAGGCAGGTCTCTCATCGATGGCTTTCTCTGTGCAGCGGGTATTCTGGCTGGGCCAGTGTGGCAAGGCCCAGGCCGAAGGGAGATGAATATGGATTCAATCTGTTGGAGCTGGATGCAGCCTTCAGCAAGCAGAACACAGTTCAACACACAGTGGGGAACCAAATCACGACCCACTATCAGCACATAGCACATTTACATGTAAGAAATTCTACTGTATCAGGCAGATTGCTATCCGGTCGCAATTACAGGGTCTCTGCACAAGCCGGGAGTTCAAAGGTGGCTGGAAAGCCTGACAGGCAGATCACATTCAGCAAATCTTCGGTCTTCTTCAGGTTAAAGCCTGGTCACAGTTCTGTGGCTTTTCTCACTCTCACAATTTGGATTCAGACCGAATAAGCTCTATTTTCCCTCTCAGGGACAGCAAGCAGACAGGCCGGCCAAAACTCAGCCCTTTCACAGTTCTCCTGCGTAAATTACACAGGGGCTGCTACTTGAATCACTCAAGCTGTTACCACTTTCACTTCCCAATTCAGACTGACTCTAGCTGCAAGCAGCCTGGGACTTTCCCCAGGATCCAAAAGGTTTGGTTGGCTGATCTATCTGTCAGTCAGTTCAAGGGCTCCCCTCCGGCAGTCTATTTTGGCATAAGTAAAAACTACAATGCCTAGAAATTTTGCTCCACAAGACCCCTGGGGACAGGCGCCATTTTAGAGTCCCCAAAGGTATTGACTGGCAGTCCAAAACCAACATGGTGGTGCAGTACATAAGGTCCATGCTGCAAAGAAGGCAGGTTAGACAAACTACAATATCATTACTATTCTAATGGATAATCAGCAAATAAGTACAGCTTCTAACAGAGGAGAGCTCCCTCTGCATTAACAGCGATGGCAGAACGGAGCGATTATCTGGTAGCCCGGGCAGGACCCGAGCATAGAAACACTCAGCCCCACTCCCAGATTAATTATGACTGCAATCTAAGCAGCTCTTAAAGAGACAGTAAAAGGAGGCTTTACAGGCACTCTCTGGCAATACATTTGAACTGCTAAAACGCAGGACACCAGCCTGCCAGTGAGCATTTAGGCCAGCTCAAGGAAGACTTTTCAGGAACCCCCCATTTGTAGGGGGGTTACACCTTTCCCTGCCTGGAGAAAACGGCATCTGCATCAAGTTTGTACCATCATAATATTGAAAATATATGCGAGACATTTAATATCTGCTGCATCAGTTAACGTAAATTTATACCTTTACTATACATATTCACTACACTTCACAATACTATATCGATAATGACAATGCTTACGCATGTTTCATGCATGCGATACTGATTCCACTATGATTAACATACTTGTAGCATCACAATACTGATTCATGTTATAACTTCCTGTACATTAAACAATGTAGGAGAGGGCTCTTCCCTATCAGCTAACTTGGGGCTGGATGGGGCAGGGGCACCATACTGAGAAGGAAGAATAATCAACCTGGAATTGGCCATTAAGCTCAGTTTGGGTAGTGAGCTCTGAGAAATATAAACACCTTTGTGAACCACATTGAGAGGCAAATCCACTGGCCTCCCAGGAGAATCATAACTGAGGCGCAATACTGGCTTGACAGCTTGGCCAGTCTTTCTGGGGGGAACAGCCACAGTCTCTGTACTTTCAGCACTAACTTTGGAGCTTTTGTCATTCGTGAGGGGTGCCTCTGCATGGATGGGAATATCTAAACCTGGAGCACTGTCAGCTCCTTGCTCTGTATGATCTGTTCCCACAGCACTTTGCTCATTATTATCTTCTAACGAAGGCCCAGGTTGCTCATTTTGAGAAGGCTCTGGCACAATTAGGCTTTGCGGCACTGAAGGGGGCTGTCATCACTCTCACATTGTTCTTCAGGCTCTGGTGTGTCACCAGGGAGACTCAGACTATCAGACCCTTCTTTGGGCAATTCACACAGTTCCACAAAACACAGACAGTCCGCAACCTCAGACGTAATACTTTGCACTTCACTTTCAGGGAGCATTGGCTCCAAGGATGAAGCTGAGGGGTTAGGAAGTCCAGAAGGCCCAGCTTCATCCCCACAATTAGTCATAGGGTTACCTAAAAACAGCTGAGTCACTTCATAGGAAGGGTAATAGGTATTGTCACACTCACTATCATCAGAGGTGGACTGATAGTCACTATCATTCTGGGCCTGCTGCGAGGGAACCCTTAAATCTGTAACTACTGGGGTAGGTTGACTCTGTCTCTTTTTTGCAGCAGCACGAGTCACTGGCCCAGGGGAGGCAATGTCTGCTGGCACAGCTTCAATAATAACTTGGTCGATAGGCAGCAAGTGGTTACGGTGCATGGTCTTGACAGCTTTGGAGTTATTCTCTGGGCGTACCTTGTACACTGGTAGATCATCCAACTTTACAACTACTACAAGAGGAAGATGGTGCCACCTAACAGCAATTTTGTGCTTGCCATGTAGTCCCAAATTGTATAACAACACACGGTCTCTGGGCCGTAGCTCTTGAGCCTTTACTTTCTTATCGTGCCTCTCTTTGTTGGCAAGATTTCTCTTGGTGGCCATTGTCTGGGTCAATTGATATGCATGGTTCAATTGAGCTCTCAGATTCTGTACATACTGCAATTAGTTTTCGGCCCGGACCCCGTCTGGAGAGACCCCAAAGCAGAGATCAACTGGCAGTCGGGCCTCCCTCCCGAACATGAGATGGTAGGGGGAGAACCAAGTAGCATCATTTTTGGTGCAATTGTACGCGTGTACAAAGGTGCTAATCTGCTGGCTCCATTTATGCTTGTCTTTTGGATGGAGGGTGCCCAGCATGTCTAGAAGGGTGCGGTTAAAATGTTCTGGTTGAGGGTTCCCCTGTGGGTGATAGGGGGTGGTTCTTGACTTCCGCACCCCCCACAGAGAGAGCATTTCTTTGGTTAGTCTACTTTCAAAGTCTGTGCCTTGGTCAGAGTAGATCTGCTGGGGGGGCACCATAGCGGACGAAAAATTTTTCCACTAGTACCTTGGCCACAGTAGAGGCCTTCTGATCTTTAGTTGGAAAAGCCTGTGCATACCATGTGAAATGATCCATAACCACTAACACATTTCCAATATTCTGTTGATCAGGTTCTAAGTACAAAAAATCTATGCAGACCAGTTCCATGGGGGCACTGGTAGTGATATTGACAAGGGGGGCAGCCCTCTGAGGCAGGGCTTTTCTTTGGAGGCAACTACTACAGGTCTTTACATGGTGCTCAACATCAGCCCCTATCTTGGGCCAGTAGAATCGAGATCGTACCAGGTCGAGTGTCCTGTCAATACCGAGGTGCCCCATGTGATCGTGGAGGGACCTCAGTACCGAGTGTTTAAAGGCCGTGTACAGGACCAATTGTTGCTTGTCTACTTGACCACTACGATCCACTGTCTCTCTGTATAACAACTGATTGAGTAACTTCAACCTGGGACCTTCTTTAAACAATAGGGCAGTTCGCAAGTCAGGGGAACGCAACTTAGACACATCTTTCCCCGCACGCAGGGCATTAAGTGCGGGTTGAATCATAGGATCTTGGGATTAAGCCGACTGAATACTGTCATTGTCAAATTGAGGTAGTGCACCAATATCTGGAGCAGAGAAATGGCAATAGGCAGCCGGTATGCAGGTATCAGGAGGGCCCAAGCAATCTACTAAACAGTCCACTGTGTCCGCAGACATCTGTTCATCTCTGTCAAACTTTTGGCACAATGATCAGATGTCTGGTTCAAACAGCCTGACTCAATCACTCTTGGAAGTGGGCCTTCGTGACAGGGTGTCAGCATCAATATGGTTCAGTCCTGGTCTGTATTCAACAGCATAATCATAGGTTGATAGGGCAGAAAGCCACCGGTGCCCAGTGGCGTCTAACTTAGCTGAATTCTGTACATAGGTCAATGGGTTATTGTCGGTCTTCACTAATATATTTGCCCCATAGAGGTACTCATGAAACTGGTCAATGATGGCCCATTTTAGGGCAAGGAACTCCAGCTTGTGCACAGGATAGTTTCACTCTGATGGGATCAAACTCCTGCTGGTGAAAGCTACCGGTCTCAAACCATCCTCACGGTCTTAATATAGCACAGCTCCTAGGCCCTGCAGGCTAGCATCCATATGCAGCACATAGGGCTTGGTAGGGTCAGCATAGGCGAGGATGGGGGCCTGGGTGAGCTGATATATGACTTTGTGGAAGGCTGCTTCACATTCGGGTGTCCAGCGGGGCCCAAAAGGTTCACCTGTACAAAACTACACTTCTTCTGGTTCTTTGACAGCCCCTTTTTTGTATTTACGGTTGGTGGGGGGGGGGGTAACCCTGGGTAACATTCAGGAGCAGGCGAATCACCTTTGAATAATCTTTTATGAACCCGCGGTAGTAGCCACAGAACCCCAGAAAATATTGTAGCTCTTTCAAGTTATGGGGCTGGGGGCAAGTGGACAGTGACTCAACCTTACTGGGATCGGTCTCTATCCCTTCCGCAGATACTATGTACCCCACATACTTCACGGAGGTTTGAAAAAATTGGTACTTGTCGATGGACAGCTTGAGGCCAAAGTCTTCCAATCGGTCCAACACTTTAAACAGTCGGGTCTCATGCTCCTCTAATGTGCGTTCAAACACAATGACATCATCTAGGTACACTAGACATTCCAACAAGTTCATATCTCCCACCGCATGTTCCATCAGTCACTGAAAGGTGGCCGGGGTTCCCAAAATCCCCTGTGGCATTCTCAGGAATTCGTAGAACCCCAAAGGACAGATGAAGGCTGTTTTCTCACAGTCCTCTGGGGCCATCGGAATCTGGTAATATCCGCTGCAAAGATCCAATACCGAGAACCATTTGCTCCCATTCAAGCAATCCAGGGCATCTTGTATACGGGGCATGGTGTACTGATCTGGGATGATCCGCCAGTTCAGGGTTCAATAATCAACACACATCCTCTTGGACCCATTCTTCTTACGCACGACCACAATGGGAGAGGCATATGGGCACTTTGATTCTTGTATAACGCCAGCAGCGAGCATTTCCTGCAGGTGCCTTCTAACATCATCTATGTCTGCTGGGGCGAGGTGTCGGGATCTCTCTTGAAATGGCCGGTCATCATGCAGTCGTATGTGATGCTCTGCACCCTGGACACACCCCACGTCCCATTCTTTTAATGAAAACACTTGCTCTCTCTGGGCGAATTTCTTGCTAATTCTAGCCTTCCATTCAGCTGGCAATGGGGAAACACTGAAGTCAAATAAGTCCGAGGTCACTCTTTCCTTTTCACCAGAGAACTTGTTGCTGGGTAATATGGCAGTGTCTGAGCAGTGTACTGTAGCTAGGGTGCACCCTATGTTCAACTGGACCTCCCGATCTGACATATTCTGAATCTGGACCATCACTCATCGTGCATAGGCTTGGACATGGGCAGGCAAAATGCTGGGTTCAACCAATAATCCCTCTGGCAACTTTCCATCACCCGGTGCATCCAACATTAATATTTTATTTCTCACTTCCTTTCTAATGCGAACCTCTCCCTGAATGGTGTACTGAGCATTGGGAGGGAGTACCAGAGAATCAGGATCTTTCTTCCACACTATCCCCACCGGTTCATCTCCATCGGCTTCGGTAGTCCACTTTTGCAGCTCATAGGCTCTCTTTATCAGGGCTGGGATTCTCAGTGCCCTCTAGTCCATTTCCATTGTTTTTCATGACACAACTGCGCTAATCTTCCAAACATATGGGCGTTGGTTCCAATGAGCAAGGGAATCCCATCATACAATTCCATAGGAGGGCACACCAGGGCTAGTGCCTCTACTTGTTCATCTACACCAGTTACAGTCACAGGGAAAGACAACCAGAGCCTGACATATCCTAGGTTGGGATAAGACTTGTCGCTCAGGCCCCACACATGCAAACCTTCCAGAGATTGTAGTGGCACATCAGATAAGTGTTTGTCATACCAGTCCTGGAATAAAATGGTCACTTGCGACCCGCTCGAGCACAGCCTGAGCATGGATACCATTAACAGTCACAGAAGTCTCCATCAAAGGGCCCACTATTCTGGACCAGTCTGAAGAGACAGTAGCAGAGGCCTGGACAGACGATTTAGTCACAAAGAAGTTTGAGGTAGGGTTTCTCAATCCTGCACTGCAGTCATTTCTGATGCTCCCCGGCCATGGTCTCACTTTCTGAAGTGCCCCTTGAAGTTTGTATACAATTTTTTCTAGGTCTTTTGGGGACCGGCATTCCCTCTTGATGTGCCCATCCTTCCCACAATTATGGCAAAATATACCTTCCGAGGTCTGGTGTGGCTGAGGCATCACATTGGTAGCTGAGGCGCGGGTACTACCAACAGAAAACCTTGGTTCCACCTCTTTCTGTGGTGTGACGAGCAATTGGAGACATCTCATCAGTTCTCTCACTTCCATAGTCAAGTCATCAATTTTTGAGCTGCTGTCAGCAGGAGATGCCTGGGTGTGCACCCTTCCCACCATAGCAGAGGCAGTCGGATAAGGATCGGGGCCTGTACCCGCAGAAGCAGCCTTCATAAAGAGACTGTTTTTTGTTTCTCTGAACTCCCTTAGCAGTTCATCCCATGGCGGAGCATCTGTAGCAATTCCTCTCTTGCTGACCCCCCCCCCAGGGCTGGCATTTAGTTCTTGGATTCCATCATGTGATTCCTGTAATTCCAAGCCATCAGCTACTGACCCCGCACCTGAAGCAGGGGTTGCGGCATTTACGAATGCGCAGGGCTCTGAAAAATCTTCCTCCTCCTCAACATCCCGTACCTCCTTCATCAACACATGGAAGGGCAAGGGACCAGATTTCCTTTGGTGCAGTTGCAATTTGAGCAACACCCAGCTGGAGTGCCAGGTAGTGCAGAGTATATGATCCAGTCTTACCCGGTCCACTTCACTAGAGGCCCAGCCTCCTTTCCGAAAAATGGTTTGTAGGATTCCCTCTAATCGATCCATGTAGGCAGATAACAATTCCCCCGGCTGTTGTTTAACCTGTTTAAGTTTCCACTTCAAGGCCTCAACACTAGTGGTGCCCCAAACACATTTTCAAGGGCGACTATGTACTCTTGGGCTTTGGCATCAGGGTCAGAGGACCTCAGGGAGTGAAAAGTTCGTAGGTCGAGTCTCTGAAGGCTGTCTCCCAGGCGGGCTCTTTTTTCAGCCTCTGAGCATTGCCAGTCCTGTACCGCAAGAGTAGAAGAGTCTATCCAGGTCTCCAGGTCGAGTTCCCCATTAGGAGCAGGGCAGTTGCCAGAGAATACCTTGAGTTTGCTGTAACGGCCATGACTACTGGCTGGCTCAGAGGCAGGTACAGAAGTTGATAAAAGAATAGGTGCTGGGGCGGGTGTGGACAGCGGAGAAGTGACACTCCCAGGTGGCAGGAATTATTTTTTAAACTGCTCCACAGTTTTACCCTCCTCCAGTAACAGCTTGGCAAACATCTCCTCAAAAGACTCAGATAATGGTGGGGGCTCATCCTCTAAGGGATCCTTGTTATCACCCTCCAGGTAGCTGGGAACCCTTCTGGAGTGATAGTCTGGGACACCTTTGAACCGTCCAGAGGGTCGCTACACTTCACCAAGGCCATGAGAGTTTGGTTAGTTAAATCAGCCTGTCGACCCACCACTACAGCTTTTTTCAAACATTCGACTTTAGAAAGTGCCCCTTCAACAGTGTCCTTACTAATGCCCATAGGTATATCCAGCATTAGCAAAGCATTATGGAGGTCAGTCTCTTGCCCCGTACACCATCCCGCCAACTGGCGCACAGCCACTTCTGTTGGGGTAGCCATTTATGTTTGACAGTAATTTGTAACTTCAGCCATTAGAAGATACAAAATCCCAGCGGCGTGCCTCCAAGATGTAACCCCTAGGAGGCGCTATCCCAAGGGCTACTACCCCTGCCTGCGTGGCTAGTTGCAGGTTAAGGGGCCTGGTTATTGAAACAGGTGCCTCCACCCAGAGGTCAGGGTTGTTAGTGGTCAAGCTAACCTGGGCACAGCCCTCTGGGACACTGTAATCCCACTCTTTCCCTTCTAATGGCCTGAGCAATATACAATAATCACTTTCATAATGACCCTTATTCACCATGCAATTACCCACACTGTTTGCACTTACCACCAGGGCTGGTTCCTCTAGCGCGACCCTGGGGACCCCCTGTAAAACAAGGTTATGCACAGCAAATAGCAACAGAACAGTACTTTTGGCACAAACTGGAACCACAGTCAGGCTAAATGCAAAAAAAGTTAGATCCGATTTATTCAGGGGACTTGAACAAGGGGGTGGGTGTTATCAGGTTGATTTGCTTAAAGGCTATATCAATCAAACAGTCATGCATGCACTTCAGAGTCCCTACACAGTCGCACACACTGGGTACCCAGGTAGGAGGAAGGTGGGCTAGCCAGGATCGTTGCACGGTGTAGGGCAGCATCGCAGCTGGTTGGGACCCTGTGATGGAAGAAAGCAACATGCACAACACACACTATTTGTAATCTGGAGCTGGAGGGCTCAGTTTGTGACAGAAAAGACAACAAAGCAAGCAGATGACAACACTTTAGATTTAGCTGCTGTTACAGGGAGCTACCCTGATGTCTACTCATGATACCCAATGCAGGACACAGGCAGGATGAAATTGAGACTGCAGGTTGTTGAACTGGAGTGGCAGGAGAAGCAGGGCCCACACGAATCACTGAGGCGTCATTGCTGTTCAAAGTGTTGAACAGGGGGCTTATCCCCAGGCAGGTCTCTCGTTGATGGCTTTCTCTGTGCAGCGGGTATTCTGGCTGGGCCAGTGTGGCAAGGCCCAGGCCGAAGGGAGATGAATATGGATTCAGTCTGTTGGAGCTGGATGCAGCCTCCAGCGAGCAGAAAACAGTTCAACACACAGTGGGGAACCAAATCATGACCCACTATCAGCACACAGCACATTTACATGTAAGAATTCTACTGTACCAGGCAGATTGCTATCTGGTCGCAATTACAGGGTCTCTGCACAAGCCGGGAGTTCAAAGGTGGCTGGAAATCCTGACAGGCCGATCACATTCAGCAAATCTTCGGTCTTCTTCAGGTTAAAGTCTGGTCACAGTTCTGTGGCTTATCTCACTCTCACAATTCAGATTTAGTCCGAATAAGCTCTATTTTCCCTATCAGGGACAGCAAGCGGACAAGGCAGGCCAAAACTCTGCCCTTTCACAGTTCTCCTGCATGAATTACACAGGGGCTGCTGCTTGAATCACTAAAGCTGTTACCACTTTCACTTCCCAGTTCAGACTGACTCTAGCTGCAATCAACCTGGGACTTTTCCCAGGATCCAAAAGGTTTGGTTGGCTGATCTATCTGTCAGTCAGTTCAAGGGCTCCCCCTCCAGGTCTATTTTAGCAGCAAAATGCAAAAACTACAATGCCTACAGAATTTTGCTCCCACAAGACCCCTGGGGACAGGTGCCATTTTAGAGTCCCCAGAGGTATTGACTGGCAGTCCAAAACCAACATGGTGGTGCAGTACATAAGGTCCATGCTGCAAAGAAGGCAGGTTAGACAAACTACAATATCATTACTATTCTAATGGATAATCAGCAAATAAGTACAGCTTCTAACAGAGCTCCCTCTGCATTAACAGCGATGGCAGAACGGAGCGATTATCTGGTAGCCCGGGCAGGACCCGAGCATAGAAACACTCAGCCCCACTCCCAGATTAATTATGACTGCAATCTAAGCAGCTCTTAAAGAGACAGTACATGGAGGCTTTACAGGCACTCTCTGGCAATACTTTGAACTGCTAAAATGCAGGCCATCATCCTGGCAGTGAGCATTTAGGTCAGCTCAAGAAAGACTTTTCGGGAACTCCCATTTGTAGGGGGTTACACATTTTATTTACAATTCTCCCATGGGCACATAGCCCCAACTGTGTTCTTTCACATAAACCCACTTTTTTCAATTATCCCCCTTGTTTAGCTGTCACTGCCACCATAATACTGTACCCCTAGGTGTCAGGCAGCAGCTCAATATGTATGAACCCTCTGCCTTAGCCCCAATGTAAACTTCATTTAAAAAAAACAAAACAGTGGCTCCTTTGCCATAGCATTCAGGTCACCGGCCCCTATTTAGGTAACCAGGGCACAGGGACCATGAAATTCCTCTTCGGACGACCGCAAAAGCAAGCAGTCGGCACATCAAAGGCGCCGCTTGCACCTGCGTAATCCCCGCTTGCATCATAGTGTGTTTGCAACAGCAGGAGATCACACTTTAATGTTTTAAGCCCAAACAGAGCTAAAATAAAGCTATGGGTTGCACTGGGGTAATTACTGGGGCACCAGAAGCAATCGGGGAAAATGGGGGATGCCAGCAGGCAAATGGGAGATTGGGAGAGCGTGAGGACCTGGTGGCAATTAAGGTAAGCCCCTGTGGGGATGGTTACATTTAGGTACCAGGGAGAGTGTATTAGTAGGCATAAGACAATGAACAGTGCCAGATACAATGCAGTATACAACTTGAAGGCGGAATCACAAGATTAACTACTTACATTAAAAGAGGAAGTAGTTTGATTAGTCCAGGAGCTAACGTTAGGTCAAAAATGACCACGTAGCACACCCAGTATTCAGAAGGTCTGTCACTTGGTCCAGCTAGGGGAATAACTAAGGAACATTTATAGACCTGTTGTACTATGGATTTGTGGTATCACTAATTAGCTACGCTGGCATGAATTGGACGGAGTGTATAGCGGTCTCAGTACATGGGTATATGGGATTGTCCACATGATAAATTGATTGCAGTAGGATCACCAAATTTGTTGTACACATTAATCTTGACATACTCTGGCTGTGCAACACACATCTGGGGTCAAAGGTCAAGGTCAGATACATATCATAGGGTTATTGTGATAACTCAAGAACTGCTAATAACAGGATCATGCAATTTGATATGCATGTTCATCTTGACATTTCCTAGACGAGCTGTATATTTGGGGCTACATGGTCTAGCAAGTCTGTTCGAGTGCGCAGCTAGTACCCCACTTACAGCTGCCCCTCCCCCCTTGACCCCCCCACACAGATGAGTGCCAACTGACCTTGAACCAGATTAAGCTGCAGGTGGCATTTCCAGTGAATGGGATATTTAGCCAGGACACTGGGGAAATTCCCGTACTCTGTAGACGGGTGGTGCTGTGTCTGCAGGGAATCCCTCAGTCGGATGGAGGAGGACAATGGAGGAGGACGTGTTGTGGCTGGTAAGCCTACAAGTTTAAATGGGGAACATGGTACGGCTGGAAAGCACCCTCTGGGTGGCCAGCATATCGTACTTCATCCCCCGCTGCTTGCTGCAGTAGAAACGGGCGGAGGATCCGTCAAATATGGGGACATTTTTAATCCTTCTACTGCGGTGATACCAGGTTCTACAGGAGGTTCCAGAGCAGGATTCTTGCCTGTAGAGGGAGATGAGGATATCGATGCAGTGGTCCGAGCGAAACAGGACCTACTACTACAGGCAGAAGCAGATTATAGAGCAGCTAAGCTGCATGCAGAGGAGAAAAAAAGTTAACGCCCGGTTCACGGTTTACCATCACCTTCTACGGCGTCTATGGCAAAGGTTTTTGCAGCAGACCCTTTGGCAGAGGACAGTACATCGCTGGAAGTTCCACGTAAAGAAACAGGGATGAGTAGCTACTTACAACACGATCCTACATGGTCCCCGGAATGAGCGCTGGAACGGGCAGGTTGGATACAAACGGAGACAGGTCAGTGGGTTGCGGATCCCATTGTTCCACTTCCGGGTTCGGGTGTTGTTATGGAGGTACTGGGGGGGACTGTAGATGGTCTCCTCCACGATATAAACAGGTCCGGTGAAGCTCTGTCTTGTAAAACACATGAGCTAGCCTTAGATCCTGTTACAGGGCACATTTCACCGTTACCTACAGCAACAGATACAGAGGTGGTTATGTCACTCTTTCCTATTTCGCAATTGGACTCTTTTTCCCCCCTATATTGTCTCCCTCACAGCAGGGGCCCTCGGAAGATACACCTGTTGCTAAAAGTTCCCCCCAGCTGGAAGAAGCATTGGTGACTCTTCCTGCAGTATCTCCTGATAGTATTCCAGTACCCCTGACCTTGACTGCTCCCACCTTTGCTGGTCTATTCTAAAAACCTGTCTCTTTAATGCTTGAGAAATGTGGTTAGGCTGCGGTTTTGAGACCCGAAGACAATATGCCAGATCGATTCTATGTGGGGAAAGTTTTATTAAAGTAGATGTTGGGTTTTTCTCCCTCTGAGGTGTATGCTTTGATTCACACACCAGGAGAGTCTACTTATGACATTAGTTTTCGTTCCCCAGACATCCTTAATCGTATCTGGATGAAGTATGCCCTGTTTAAAACAAATCCAGCCCGGGCCCATTTTCAGGCCATACCCCTAACAAAACAAACTTTTAAAGTAATTACTGTCCTATTTAGGAATGAAGGGGTGAATATTATGGACATTATTTACTGGCTTGAGAACGATGTCAAATACAGGGGACTCCGGAACCAATTTTTGACTCTGAAGGATTTTTGAACGGAGGATGGAGGTATAAGGTGGTCTTACCACAAACGGAGGATGGGCTTCAACATCTCCCAAGTTGTTTTTACTTGGGATGAGATAAGGGCTTTATCTTTTATCCTGGACAGCCACGACATTGTTATAAATGTGGTTCCAGCAGACATTTAAGCAGAACTTGCGACACGCTGAAGTGCACACAATGTGAGGAACTGAGACATGTTATGACTGATTGCCATCATCCTCCCAAATGCAGTCTTTGTGAGGAACAGCATTCCTTTTTGGACTGTCCCTGGGCAGCCCACAACGCTACTGATAGAGATTATACCACCCAAGAGTTTTATCTGAACGTGACTTTAAAGACAGCTGTAAAGCAATATGGCCCCCCCCCCCCACCTAGTAGGGCACCTTCCGAAAGACCTATTGGTCCCCCTTCTGAGGTTTTACCTACAACAATCTCTGTTTCTCAGTTACCTCCATCTGAGGCAGAACCTTTGGTTTTAGAGGTACCTAATGATGTAGGTTCTATGCCTCCCCCCTCCCACCAGAAGGTGCCTTTACCGTAGTTCACAATCAGAGAAGGAGTTTACGGAAGAAAGCTGTGGCACCTGCTTCAGAAATCTTCCAACTCCCTGTGCAAAATACTTTTTCTACCTTACAGGTTGAAGATCCTGAAGTAGGAACAGAATCAGATTCAGTCTCAGTTCACTCCTCCCAAGCTGATGGAGGATCTGATACTGAACGGTCTACAGAAGATCTGACCACCCTTCCAAAAAGTAAATCTAGAATGGGTTCCCGTGAATGGGTTAGGAAAAAATCCTGATGTTTTTCAGTCTCTCATGGTTTAAATTGAGTCCTTAATGCTAGTTCTTAGGGCCCTGTTTGTTTCTAACTGCTATGAATGAGCTATTTAACATCAAAATGGCCTCCTTAAATACTAACAGTATTCAGTCAGCAAGGAAACAACTCTTGATTTATGCTTTGTTTAATTCTATTTGTCATGATGTGGTGTTTTTTCAGTATACTAGGTTGCATAGTAGACAAGAGATGGATAGAGCCTCTTTGGGATGGAAATGGGGGGTAACCCACTGGTCAATTGGAGATTACATTTGTTGTGGAGTTGGTATTTGCATAAATTCTCCCTTGGCGAAGTCTATACATGTAGTGGACATAGCCCCAGGCCGTGCTTTATTGTTGGATGTTATGGTAAATAATTCACACTGCCACTTTATTAACGTGTATGCTCCACAAACAAAGACGGCTAGAATTGAGCTTTTCCATATTATATAGCCATATTTGTTTACCACTCGTTATGTTTTTCTAGGGGGTGATTTTAATTGTGGGCTGTACTTAAAGGACAGAGGCCCTCAAACCCAAAAACTATATTGTGATACCAACTGCTTAGCTGCTTTGATTTCTCAGACTGGTTTGGTAGATGCTTGTGGACTTTTTGGACAGCCAGATAAGACTTATTTCAGAGGTAACCTAGCTACCAGAATTGATTTTTGGTTTATATCACCTACCCTGGAGATTATAAATGCCAGGAACCTTCCTGTTGTCCCATCTGATCATGCCATTATGAAACTGACGGTCTCCAATTATGATGGTATACAGCAAGGGCCTGGGTATTGGAGGTTGAATTTGGAATTTTTGTCTCTTCCAACCGTTAAAGATGGTTTTACCTCCTTTTTAGAAACATGCAAATCAGTTAAAATCTTATATGACACCTCACAGAAATGGTGGGAGGATACAAAAACGGATATCAAGAGATATTTCCAACACATTGGCAGATTGAACAGAAAATTTAAAAGAGACCAATATTTAATTTACAAGTCACATTTTCAGAATTTGTTTTTTCATGCCTCCCAAGGAGATAAAAAGATTCTTGCAGATTTAGCGGAAACTAGAAAAAAAATGAATGATCTACAATATGATAGACTTAAATTCTTGGAACAGGAATGGAAGTTTGGAACCCAGGGATCACAGGATTTTATGAATCCATATCAATTCTGTGCTCAACAGCAATACCGGAAATGGATGTCTATAGTTCGGGATGCTAAGGGCTTTCTTTGTACCACTAGAGGTGATATTATGACAGCTGTGGAGGAGCATGTGCATTCTCTTTTTGGTTATCAGGAGTCCTCACTTGATGGTCATAAGGCATGGTTAGAGAGAGATGTTCCCTACCACAAGCCTTGTTATCAGATCAACGGTTACTGGCATCACCACTTACCCAATCTGAAATATTGGCCACTTTGGCAATGGTTAAAAAGAATTCAGCACCAGGAAGAGATGGGATCCCATATGAATTGTATAGTGTGATTCTGCAATATTTGCTACCTGAATTTTTAGAATTATTTCAGGACATGATTTCTTCGGGAAAATTGCCTGATTCCATGGGTAATGGGTTAGTTATTTTTATGTAAAAATCCGGGGATAGGACAGATCTTTCAAACGGTCGCCCTATTACATTATTAAATATTGATTTTAAATTACTGTATATACTAAATTGTTAAATAACAGGCTGTTGCTTTGTGCATCTACACTTATACATCCTTCCCAGACTTGCACTATCCCTGAACGGAGTATTACGGATGGCTTAATTTTGTTAAGGGAAATTTTGTCCCGAGGGGAGACTGGAGAATTAACTGGGTTTATTCTTAGTTTAGATCAGGCCAAAGCTTTTGACAGGGTGAATCATGACTATCTTTGGGACTGTTTGGCTAGTTATGGGATTCCTGCTACTTTCATATCCTGGATAAAATCTTGCTACACTAATGCTAAAGCCTTAGCATATTGTAATGGATGGATTGGGAGGACATGTAAGGTCACCCGGGGAGTTAGACAGGGTTGTCCCCTGAGTCCCCTTCTGCATCTTTTTACACTTGATCCTTTACTTCGTCACATTAATGACAATATTGCTATCCAGGGGGTTTCCTTTTCTAGTACCACAGAAGAAATAAAGAGTATTGCATACGCAGATGATATCTGCTTTGTTGTAGGAGATTTGACATCGGCAGTTTTAATGGGACAAACACTTTTGGAATTTACAGAATCCATGGGAGCAAGAGTTAATTATATGAAAAGTAAGTGCCTTCCCTTTGTCGTGGGACAATTTTTAGAACCTACTTTAATTGGGATCCTGGTTGTAACAGGGACCTGCACAATACTAGGACTTTTTTTTGGTTCCAGGGATCTGGCTTTCTTAAATTGGTCCTCCAAATTGGACATTGCACATGAGAAAATTTTACATTGGAATAAGTGGAGATTGTCTAAACTAAAACGGGTGTACATGATCAAGACCTTTTTACTCACAATTTTTTTGTATCTTGCTGCAGTTTTCATTCTGCCCCCTAAGCTAGAAACCCTAATGTATGGTTGTTTTTTTTCGGGCATTTGGGGTAGCAGACTGAATCCTGTTAAGAGATGTTTACTGTTTCGAGACAAAAAATTGGGGGGACTTAAAATGATTAACCCCATTGCATTTTTTTTTTTTTTTTTTTTTTTTACAATATTTGCTAATATTAACTTGAGACCACTGTTGTTAAAATCTGAGGGTATTTGGATTCCATGGGTTCTGGACTCACTGGCGGGGATACTTCCTTTCTGGCTCCCTCATTCTTGCATTCCAAAACAGCAATCCTGAGACTTTACGGGTATGTTTCGGGAAAATAAAACTTTGGAGTCTAGTACCAGAACATTTTTTCCAACAAGATCGGAAAACATTATATGCCTACCTTATATCTACTTTCTTTCAAGATACAGCTTGTTTTGACTCCAAACCTATTTTTGATAAATTGCTGATTGGGAAAATGTTGACATCCACCCGTATACCTGTTTATATGTGGGATGTTATGTGGCTTTCTTTACATGGGAAACTCAACGTTAAAGGAAATCTAAAGCATAAAAGTGTGGAGCACTGTTACTGCCCTAGGGAGACTTGTTTGGAGACTGTGGAAACTATGGATCATTTGTTTTTATTTTGCCCTTTTGTACAACATTTTTGGAATTTTTTTACAGGGGAAGTGGCCTACATCACCCTTTTATGATTTAACCCCAGAGATTCTATATTTAGGCATTCTTCCTTTTAAGTGGACTAAACATGACAGGGTTACACTCTGGTTATTTTTGGTTTGTTTCACTTTTTACATATGGCATGTGAGGTGCAGGCTTATACTTCAACAAACATTGTACACAGAGGAGCAATTATTTCACATGATCTCTACTGCAATTCTTTGTCATAAACATTCAGAAAGCTAGTCAGTGCCACCTGAAATCTTTCAGTCTTGGTGGCACAGTATAGACTGGCAGATTGTTAGGAAGCATTGTTTGTGGCGAGGCCTATTTTTTTGGTTTCGAGTATGTTGTAAATATTTTCTAAATAGATAGGAATGCTAGTATGATGTATAACTATATTTTGATTTTGTATGCTGTCGATACTAGTCAGTTTATATGGGTGTTTTCCAGGGAAGGGAAGTTTTTTTTGTTTTTTTTTCTGATATGTAGCGGTGTGTGTGTGCAGGGGGGGAGTTTTCGGTTTACTAAGTATGTATGGGGTAATATGTATGATGTAATACTATTTTATGATTTAATCTTATTCCCATTTCTTTTTTTTTATGTTTTTTCATGACAAGAATGCTGTTTTGGCTATATGTTATTTTCAATTATGGGTAAATACGGATTATTTATGTTTGAGTTTCATGTATTCTGTAATACTTATTTTTGTTTTCTATTTATTTCATTTGATTTTGTATGATGCAATACAATTTTGTTTATTTTGTTTTCAAGTGTTCAATAAAAAATTCCCCTACTCTTTTTGCTAAGTGCCATGGGATCTTTAACATTCACCTGAACTACCACCAGAAAAGGCAGATGGGACCTCGGTTTAACATCTCATCTGAAAGACGGCACCACAGAAGTGCAGTACCACCTCATGCTGCACTACAGTGTCAGTATTGGGATAGTAACTCAAGTGCCAGGTGTGGGAATTGAACCCACAGCCCTCTGACAGCCTTCTGATCTCCCAGCCTCAGAGGCAAGTGTGCTACCTTCTGAGCCTCTGACACTGCTTGCTGAGCCACTGGCACTGGCTCTTCATCTTCTGCCTTCAAAGCACATCAAGAGGACTGATTGGAGCAAATGCGTGAACTGTTTGCAATGTGACAGAAACTGGTATCTGAAATTCATGGAGGCCACACAACCGAGAAAAAAAGAAGTCCATGAAAGACTTAAGTCTGACTTTAACGGGCTCACTGAACTCATTATTGTATGGCACAGAAACTGTTAGGCCAAATATACCAGTGCACGTAATCTTAAATTCGTGATGAAGACATCCTTAACTCTTACTCCTGTTCTTCTTGAGATCAAAAAAATGAAAGGGGAAGAACTACCTACTGTCACAAACGCACTCAGCAGGTCAGGCCCTCTGCTCCCACAGTGCCAACCTCCGAGTGCAGTATTGTGAACAGGTAACAGAACAGGGTAATCCTCCTGTCTGCTTGTGGGTCCAAATCACCTTTAGTCTCAAGTCCTGGGGGGGATTCAAACTGTGAACCTTATGCTAGCATACCCAAATGTACAGGCTCAGATAATCTGCTCTTTGGGGGGATGCCAGATATCTTTCGCCTAAGGGCACCTAACCAGGTATCCAAAATGAATCCTTAAAGCTCTATAAAAGACCTTAGGTATCCTCTTACCTTTTTCCAGTTTGGGTAGCACCATCAAGCTCTGAACAGTTGTCAGATTTAACCATCTATACATCACATGCAAAAAGGAACTTCAAAGACACACCCAGGCAGTCTTTTTAAATGAAAGGTTTACTTAAAAATGGATAAAAGTATGTAAAATGTAAACATAGAATACTATATCACAAAGCATACAATCACTTAAAAGAAAACAAGGAAAAGTACAAACAAAAACTCCTACCACAATACAATTAGACTTTTCTATCTAATGTATTACCTCTATACAGTGCTTAAGTTAGATCAGAGAACTTGTTTCTTAAGAGTCCAACAAGAAATGTGTCACTAAGTTTAGCCACAGTATTCAGTTTAAACTGTCTCTCTCCACCCCTTTTGTGTGTCATCTAGCTCCTCCTTTTTGAACATAAAAAATATACAGTCGATCTTTCTGTCAGGAGATATTTTAAATACTGTGACTTCAGCAAAAACAAATTTCCTAAATTATGCCAATCTTTAAATCAAGCCTTTCCTTTGATCTTGAGCAGTTCCTCTTCCCAGGCCACATCAAAGGATTTTTATCACTTTTCCATATCTCACTTAGGTGCAATATAGCTTTTTAACACCAGTTGATATTAAATATTCTTCCTCTTAAGACGTCATAAAAGTTTATGATCTCCATCCTCTAGCAGACTCATAAAGTCCCATTTCATTTCCACTTCAAAGTAGCAACAGGCCATAAAATGCAATATCTCAAGGAAGTTAATTACATTACAGAGATCTGCTGGTTTAATATATATCCTGTCATTTTAACCGAAACCTGGGGGGGGCATCCCACAGGCTGTCTCATGACAGACACTCACATACCACATTCTATAAACAAATATCATAGAGCAATCATAACCAGCTGGCCAAGTGTCACACCTACCACTGCTAGATCAGCAAGGTCCCAATCATATGGTATGGACTGGTCAATGTGCATGTTCTGTCAAAAGAAAACCCACAAGAAAGTCAAGAAAATATTCTCAGTTGCTACATTTTCTGCATGCAAGACTATATAGCAAACTACAGAGGAAAAGGGAGCTGCTGAAATGTTCACCAACATTCGGGATGTTGACCTAATTGCTGCAGAGGCAAAATATCACTAAATATGCAGAGCTCTGTATGTAGCAAAGTGAAATGTGAGCTTTAAGTCATACAGAGAACCTGCTGATGAGGACTTGTACTCTCGGGCATTCCGTGAGCTAGTGACAGAGATACAACCAGGTATTAATGCAGGAAGGGCTTATACCATGACATTTCTAAGGAAGCAGTTTGAAGACTCAGGCTTAAAAGATCTCCTCATAGAGTCCAACACATATGGCAGCAGCACAGCTTCTGCTCTGCTTAAAGGAAAGTCATATAATGGAGGGGTGAGAGCCCACAAATTAGTAATGGAAGCAATGTTACGCCTGCAATGGCAGTCATTCTTGTAATGGGTTCAAGACAAGGGAGAGTATCAGGACAGCCTGAATGCCACAGAAGTGGAAAATCTCAACAGTAAAATCAAGGTGTGCAGAAACAGCGCTGAGAGGGGTGAAATGCTGTGTGAGAACTTCAGGGAGTTGTGCAGAGACCTGAATGAGCTTCAGCAGCTGTTCACGTCTTCCAAAGTTGAAAGCTAGCTCAAAATCACATCTCTTTGCTTTCGGAACTCATATATTCAGATGGTACAACATTTACCTGCGTTCTTTCGAGCTGGGAGAAATGGGAACTGGCTGTTGCATTTGTCTTCTACTGCTGGAATGGTGCCATACTTCTTCTCCATGGACAAAATCAATTGTGCAAGATGGCTGCCCATATATCTTGCAGACATGAACCAACTCCCAAGTACACACACCCAAGTGCATGAAGAGTTCATGAAAGAAATCACTCAGTTAGTCACTCAAGTCAACCATTCAGTCAGGTAGGACAAATATGGCCCTAGAGCAAGCTGTTAACCTTGATTCCAAGAAACGAGGGTGCATCATTGGAATCACTCAACAGCCAGGAGCTCTAGGGAGATGGTTTCTTACCAGCCATGAGAGAGCAGCCATAACAACTGCCACAAAGCACATGTGTGGCTTGGAGGAGAGTGAAACAGTTGGCACTCATAAGGAATTAAGGACCCAGTGACTGAAGAGGGATGAAGCTGATGTGCAGAGGTTTCTGTTGGTGTTCACAATGAAACTAATGCCAAACCCATTCACTCTTCCAGATAATTGTGACAGCGAGTGTCTCCCACTTCTGAACATTGCAACTAGAGTTGTAGTACCAGCTAAAATGACACACAGTCCCGTGTGCGCTGAAGATGTTACCCCTAGGTAGCGCTATCCCAAAGACTACTACCCCTGCCTGCTTGGCTAGTAGCAGGTTAAGGGGCCTGGGTACTGAAACGGGTGCCTCCACCTGGAGGTCAGAGTTGTTAGTGGTCAAGCTAACCTGGGCACAGACCTCTGGGACACTGTAACCCCCCTCTTTCCCTTCTAGTGGCCTGAACAATATACAATAATCACTTTCACAATGACCCTTATTCACCATGCAATTACCCACACTGTTTGTACTTACCACCAGGGCTGGTTCCTCTAGCTCGACCCTGGGGACCCCCTGTAAAACAAGGTTATGCACAGCAAATAGCAACAGTACTCTACTCTTGGCACAAACTGGAACCACAGTCAGGTTAAATGCAAAAAGAGTTGCATCTGATTTATTCAGGGGACTTGAACAAGGGAGGGGTGTAATCAGGTTGATTTGCTTAAAGGCTATATCAATCAGACAGTTATGCATGCACTTCAGAGTCCCTACACAGTCACACACTCTGGGTACCCAGGTAGGAAGATGGTGGGCTAGCCAGGAACGTTGCCTGGAGTAGGCTGGCTCGCAGCTGGTTGGGGCCCTGTGATGGAAGAAAGCAACATGCACAACACACATTATTTGCAATCTGGAGCCAGAAGGCTCAGTTCATGACAGAAAAGATAACAAAGCAATCAGATGACAAGACTTTAGATTTAGCTGTTGTTGCAGGGAGCTACCCTGATGTTTACTCATGATACCCAATATAGGACACAGGCAGGATGAAATTGAGACAGCAGATTGTTGAACTGGAGTGCCAGGAGAAGCAGGGCCCACACGAATCACCTAGGCGTCATTCCTGTTCAGAGCATGAGCAGGGGGCTGATCCCCAGGCAGGTCTCCATCAATGGCTTTCTCTGTGCAGCGGGTAGTCTGGCTGGGCCAGTGTGGCAAAGCCCAGGCCCAATGGAGATGAATACGGATTCAGTCCGTGGTAGCTGGATGCAGCCTCCAGCAAGCAGAACACAGTTCAGCACACAGTGGGGAACCAAATCATGACCCACTAACAGCACACAGCACATGTACATGTAAGAAATTCTACTGTACCAGGCAGATTGCTATCCAGTCGCAATTACAGAGTCTCTGCACAAACTGGGAGTTCAAAGGTGGCTAGAAATCCTGACAGGCCGATCACATTCAGCAAATTTTCAGTCTTCTTCAGGTTAAAGCCTGGTCACAGTTCTGTGACTTAAATCGTCCTCACAATTTGGATTTAGCCGAATAAACTTCAGTTTCCCTCTCAGGGACAGCAGACAGGCAGGCCAAAACTCAGCCCTTTCACAGTTCTCCCACATGAATCTATGCAGGATTACTGCTTGACTATCTCGATCTGTTACTCTTTCACTTCCCAACTCAGATCTTAATTGAAACTGCAAGCAGTCTGGGACTTTCCTCAGGATCCAAACGGTTCAGTTGTCTGATTCCTGTCAGTCACAACAAGGGCTCCCCCTCCAGGTTCATTTAGGCACCAAAAGCCCAAAACTACAATGCCTACAGAATTTTGCTCCCACAAAGCCCCTGGGGACAGGCTCCATTTTAGAGTCCCCAAAGGTACTGATTGGCCCATTTCAGCAGTCCAAGACCAAGATAGTGGAGATAAACAGAAATGTCCATGCTGCACAGAAGGCAGGTTAGACAAACTGCAATATTATTACTATTCTAATAAATGATTGGCAAACAAGTACATCTTCTAACAGAGCTCCCTCCCAGATTAATTATGACTGCAATCCAGGTAGCTCTTAAACAGACAGTACACAGAGGCTATACAGGCACTCTCTGACAATACACTTAAACTTCTAAAACGCAGGACACCAGCCTGGCAGTGAGCATTTAGGCAAGCTCAAGGAAGACTTTTTGGGAACCCCCATTTGTAGGGGGGGGTTACACCCTTCTCTGCCTGGAGAAAACTTGGTGTCCGCGTCAAGTCTGTACCATCACACTATTTAAAATGCAATATAAATGAGACATATATGACATTAGCATGCTATGCAAATACTATCTGATACATCAGTTAACATAAACTTGTCACATTACTATACATTTCAACATACTTCACAATACTATATCTGTACTGACAATACTTATGCATGTTTCATACAGGTGATACTGATTCCACTATGATTAACATGCTTGTAACATCACAATACTGATTCATGTTATAACTTCTTGCACATTAAACAATGTAGGAGGGGGCCCTTCCCTATCAGCTACCTTGGGGCTGGATGGGGCAGGGGCACTATACTGAGAAGGAAGAACAATCAACCTGGAATTGGCCATTAAGCTCAGTTTGGGTAGTGAGCTCTGAGAAATATAAACACCTTTGTAAACCACATTGAGAGACAAATCCACCGGCCTCCCGGGAGAATCATAACTGAAGCGCAATACTGGCTTGACAGCTCGGCCAGTATTTCTGTGGGGGAACAGCCACAGTCTCTGTACTTTCAGCACTAACTTTAGAGCTTTCATCAGTAGTGAAGGGTGCCTCTGCACAGATGGGAATGTCCAAACTGGGAGCACTGTCAGCTCCTTGCTCTGTAGGCTCTGTTTCCACAACACTTGACTCATTTAGAGAAGCTACACTTAATTAGGCTTTGTGGCACTGAAAGGGGGCTGTCAGCACTATCATATTGTTTCTCAAGTTCTGGTGTGTCACCAGAGAGACTCAGACCATCAGACCCTTCTTCAGGCAAGTCACACAGTTCCCCTAAACACAGGGAGTCTGCAGCCTCAGATGTGATACTTTGCACTTCACTTTCAGGGAGCACTGGCTCCAAGGATGAAGCTGGGGGGGGGGGGTAAGCAGTCCAGAAGGCCCAGCTTCATCCCCACGATTCTGCATAGGATTTCCATGAAACAACTGATTCAGTTCATATGAGGGATAATAGGCATTACCATAGTCACTTTCATCAGAGGTGGACTGCCAGTCACTATCATTCTGGGCCTGCTGTGGGGAAACCTTAAATCTGTAACTACTGGGGTAGGTTGACTCTGTCTCTTTTTTGCAGCAGCATGAGTCACCAGCCCAGGGGAGACAATGTCTGCTGGCTCAGCTTCAATAATAACTTCGCCGATAGGCAGCAAGTGGTTACGGTGCATGGTCTTGACAGCTTTGGAGTTATTCTCTGGGCGTACCTTGTACACTGGTAGATCATCCAACTTTACAACTACTACATGAGGAAGATGGTGCCAGCTATCAGCAATTTTGTGCTTGCCATGTAGTCCCAAATTGTGTAACAACACACCTTCTCCGGGCTGTAGCTCTTGAGCCTTTACTTTCTTATTGTGCCTCTCTTTGTTGGCGAGATTTCTCTTAGCGGCCATTGTCTGGGCCAGTTGATATGCATGGTTCAACTGAGCTTTCAGTTTCTGTACATACTGCAGGTATTTTTCGGCTCGGACCCCATCTGGAGAGACCCCAAAGCAGACATCAACTGGCAGTCGGGCCTCCCTCCCGAACATGAGGCGGTAGAGGGAGAACCCAGTAGCATCATTTTTGGTGCAATTGTACGCGTGTACCAAGGTGCTAATCTGTTGTCTCCACTTATGCTTGTCTTTTGGATGGAGGGTGCCCAGCATGTCTAGAAGGGTGCAGTTAAAATGTTCTGGTTGAGGGTTCCCCTGTGGGTGATAAGGGGTGGTTCTTGACTTCCGCACCCCCCACAGAGAGAGCATTTATTTGATTAGCCTACTTACAGTCTCTGCCTTGGTCAGAGTGGATCCACTGGGGGTCACCATAGTGGATGAAGAATATTTCCACTAGCATCTTGACCATGGTAGAGGCTTTTTGATCTTTAGTTGGAAAAACTTATGCATACCATGTGAAATGATCTGTAACCACTAACACATTGCCAAAATTCCGTCAGGTTCTAAACACAAAAAAATCTATGCAGACCAGTTCCATGGGGGCGCAGGTAGTGATATTAACAAGGGGGGCAGCCCTCTGAGGCAGGGCTTTTCTTTGGAGGCAACTACTACAGGTCTTTACATGGTGCTCAACATCGGCCCCCATCTTGGGCCAGTAGAATTGAGATTGTAGCAGGTCGAGAGTTCTGTCAATACCGAGGTGCCCCATGTGATTGTGGAGGGACCTCAGTAGCAAGTGTTTAAAGGCCATGGGCAGGACCAGTTGTTGCTTGTCTACTTGACCACTATGATCCACTGTCTCTCTGTATAACAACTGATTGAGTAACTTCAAGGGGCTTTCTTTAAACAATAGGGCAGTTCGCAAGTCAGGGGAATGCAACTTAGACATATCTTTCCCCGCACACAGGGCATCAAGTGCGGGTTGAATCATAGGATCTTGGGATTGAGCCCACTGAATACTGTCATTGTCAAGTTGAGGTAGTGCACTAATATCTAGAGCAGAGAAATGGCAATAGGCAACCAGTATGCAGGTATCAGGAGGGCCCAAGCAATCTACTGGACAGTCCACTGTGTCCGCAGACATCTGTTCATCTCTGTCAAACGTTTGGCACAATGTTTAGATGTCAGGTTCAGACAGCCTGACCCAGTCATCCTTGGAAGCAGAGCTTCGTAACAGGGCATCAGCATCAATATGGTTCAGTCCCAGTCTGTATTCAACAGCATAATCATAGGCTGATAAGGCAGAGAGCCACCGGTGCCCAGTGGCGCCTAACTTAGCTGAAGTCTGCTCATAGGTCAATGGGTTATTGTCGGTCTTCACAAATATCTTTGCCCCATAGAGGTACTCATGAAACTGATAAATGATGGGTGATGGCCCATTTTAGGGCAAGGAACTCCAGCTTGTACACAGGATAGTTTTGCTCCAATGGGGTCAAATTCCTGCTGGCGAAAGCTACCGGTCTCAAACCATCCTCATAGTCTTGATACAGCACAGCTCCTAGACCCTGCAGACTAGCATCTGTATGCAGCACATAGGGCTTGGTAGGATCAGCACAGGCGAGGATGGGGGTGTGGGTGAGCTGGTATATGACTTCGTGGAAGGCTGCTTCACATTCGGGTGTCCAGCAGGGCCCAAAAGGTTCACCTGTGCGAAAGTACACTTTCCCTGGTTCTTTGACAGCCTCTTTCTTGTATTTACGGTTGGTAGGGGGGTAACCCAGGGTAAGATTCAGGAGCGGGCGAATCGCCTTTGAATACTCTTTTATGAACCTGCGGTAGTAGCCACAGAACCCCAGAAAACATTGTAGTTCTTTCAAGTTATGGGGCTGGGGTCAAGTAGTCAGTGACTCAACCTTAATTGGTTTCTATTCCTTCTGCAGATACTATGTGCCCCACGTACTTCACAGAGGTTTGAAAAAACTGCCACTTGTCGATGGACAGCTTGAGGCTGAAGTCTTCCAATCAGCCCAGCACTTTAAACAGCCAGGTCTCATGCTCCTCTAATGTGCGTCTGAACACAATGACATCATCTAGGTGCACTAGATATTCCAGCAAGTTCATATCTCCCACCGCACATTCCATCAGTCACTGAAGGGTTGCCAGGGTGCCTGAAATCCCCTGTGGCATTCTCTGGAATTCGTAGAACCCCAAAGGACAGATGAAGGTTGTTTTCTCACAGTCCTCCAGGGCCATCAGAATCTGGTAATATCCGCTGCAAAGATCCAATACCGAGAACCACTTGCTCCCAGTCAAGCAATCGAAGGCATCTTGTATACGGGGCATGGTGTACTGATCTGGGATGATTCGCCGGTTCAGGGTTCTATAATCAACACACATCTTCATGGACCCATTCTTCTTACGCATAACCACAATGGGAGAGGCATAAGGGCTCCTTGATTCTTGTATAATGCCAGCAGCGAGCATTCCCTGCAGGTGCATCCTAACATCATCTATGTCCGCTGGGGCAAGTTGTCAGGATCTCTCTCGAAATGGCTGGTCATCATGCAGGCGTATGTGATGTTCTGCACCCTGGACACACCCCATGTCCTATTCTTTTAACGAAAACACTTGGTCTCTCTGGGCGAGTTTTTTGCTTATTCTAGCCTTCCATTCAGCTGGCAACGGGGAATCACCGAAGTCGAATAAGTCCGGGGGCATGCTTTCCTTTTCACCAGAGTACTTGTTGCTGGGTAATACAGCAATGTCTGTGCAGTGTACTGTAGCTAGGGTGCACCCTCTGTTCAACTGGACCTCCCGATCTGACACATTCCGAAGCTGGACCATCACTCATTGTGCATAGGCGTGGGCATGGGCAGGCAAAATGCTGGGTTTAACCAATAATCTCTCTCTGGCAGCTTTCCATCACCCGGTGCATCCAACATTAATATTTTATTTTCCACTTCCCTTCTAATGTGAACCTCTCCCTAAATGGTGTACTGAGCATTGGGAGGGAGTACCAAAGAATCAGAATCTTTCTTCTACACTATCCCCACCTGCTCATCTCCATTGGCTTTGGTAGTCTGTTTTTGCAGATCATACGCTCTATCAGGGCTGGGATTCTCAGTGCCCACCCAGTCCATTTCCCTTGTTTTTCATGACACAACTGCACTACTCTTCCAAACATGTGGGCGTTGGTTCCAATGAGCAAGGGAATCCCATCATACAGTCCTGTAGGAGGGCACACCAGGGCTAGTGTCTCTACTTGTTCATGTACACCAGTTACAGTCACAGGTATAGACAACCAGAGTCGGACATATCCTAGGTAGGGATAAGACTTGTCGCTCAGGCCCCACACATGCAAACCTTCCAGAGACTGAAATGGCACATCAGATAAGTGTTTGTCATACCAGTCCTGGAATACAATGGTCACTTCCGACCCTCTATCGAGCACAGCCAGAGCATGGATACCATTGAAAGTCACAGAAGTCTCCATCGAAGGGCCCACTCTTCTGGACCAGTCTGGAGGGACAGTAGCAGAGGCCTGGATAGATGATTTAGCCACAAAGAAATTTGAGCTAGGATTTCTCAATCCTGCACTGCGGTCATTTCCGGCGCTCCTCGGCCATGGTCTCGCTTTCCAAAGCTCCCCTTGAAGTCTGTATACAACTTTATCTAGGTCTTTTGAGGAATGGCATTCTCTCTTCATGTGCCATACTTCCCACAATTATGGCACAATATGCCTTCTGGGGTCTGGTGTGGCCGAGACATCACCTTGGGAGCTGAGGTGGGGGAACTACCAACAGAAAATCTTGGTTCCACCTCTGTCTGTGGTGTGGTGAGCATTTGGAGACATCTCAACAATTTTCTCACTTCCATAGTCAAGACATCAATTTCTGAGCTGCTGTCACAGGAGATACCTGGGTGTGCACCCTCACCCCCATAGCAGATGCAGTAGGATAAGGATTGGGGCCTGTACTCGCAGGAGCGGCCTTCATAAAGAGACTGTTTTTTGTTTCTCTGAACTCCCTCAGCAGTTTATCCCATGGTGGAGCATCCGTAGCAGTCCCTTTCTGGCTGGGCCCCCCAGGGCTGACATTTAGTTCTCGGATTCCGTCATGTGATTGCGGTGATTCCAGGCCATCAGCGACCGACCCCACGCCTGAAGCAGGGGTTGCAGCAGCTATGACCGTGCAGGGCTCCAAAAAGCCTTCCTGCTCCTCAACTTCTAGTACCTCCTTCATCAACACATGGAAGGGCAAGGGACCAGATTTCCTTTGGCGCAGGTGCAATTTGAGCAACACCCAGCTGGACTGCCAGGCAGAGCAGAGTATATGATCCAGTCTTACCCAGTCCACTTCACTAGAGGCCCAGCCTCCTTTCCGAAAAATGGTTTGTAGGATTACCTCTAATCGATCCATGTAGGCAGATAACAATTATCCCGGCTGTTGTCTAACATCTTTAAGTTTCCATTTCAAGGCCTCAACACTAGTGGTGCCCCCAAACACATTTTCAAGGGTGACTATGTACTCTCGGGCTTTGGCATCAGGGTCAGAGGACCTCAAGGAGTGAAAAGTATGTAGGTTGGGTTCCTGGAGGCTTCCCCCAGCCCTTTTTTCAGCCTCTGAGCATTGCCAGTCTTGTACCGCAAGAGTAGCAGAGTTTGTTTTCCAGTGCTTGAGGCTCTGTTGCGCTCTCTGTGTTTGGATTTTGTAGCAGAGTCTATCCAGGTCTCCAGGTCAACTTCCCCAATAGGAGTATGGCAGATGCCAGAGAATACCTTAAGCTTGCGGTAAGGGCCATGACTTCTTGCTGGCTCAGAGGCAGGTACAGAACTTGGTGAAAAAACAGGTGCTGGGGCGGGTGTGGACAGTGGGGAGGTGACACTCCCAGGTGGCAGGAATAATTTTTGTAACTCCTCCACAGTTTTGCTCTCCTCCAGTAACAACTTGGCAAACTTCTCCTCAAAAGACTCAGATAATGGTGGGGGCTCATCCTCTAAGGGATCCTTGCTATCTTTGGTTATCACTCTTGAGGTGGCTGGGAACCCTTCTGGAGTGATAGTGTGTGGCACCTTTGAACTGTCCAGGGGTCGCTACATTGCAATAAGGCCATGAGAGTTTGGGCAGTTAAATCAGCCTGTCGACCCACCACTGCAGCTTTTTTCAAACATTCAGCTTTAGAAAGTGCCCCTTCTACAGTGTCCTTACTAATGCCCATAGGTATATCCAGTATTAGCAAAGTATTATGGGGGTCAATCTCTTGGCCTGTACACCACCCCACCAACTGGCGCACAGCTACTTCTGTTGGGATAGCCATTTATGTTTGACAATAATTTGTAATTTCAGCCACTACAAGACACAAAATCCCAGCGGTACCTCCAAGATTTAACCCCTAGGTAGCGCTATCCCAAGGGCTATACACCTGCCTACTTGGCTAGTAGCAGGTTAAGGGGCCTGGGTACTGAAACGGGTGCCTCCACCTGGAGGTCAGAGTTGTTAGTGGTCAAGCTAACCTGGGCACAGCCCTCTAGGACACTGTAACCCCCCTCTTTCCCTTCTAGTGGCCTGAGTAATGTACAATAATCACTTTCACAATGACCCTTATTCACCATGCAATTACCCACACTGTTTGCACTTACCACCAGGGCTGGTTCCTCTAGCTCGACCCTGGGGACCCCCTGTAAAACAAGGTTATGCACAGCAAATAGCAACTGTACAGTACTCTTGGCACAAACTGGAACCACAGTCAGGTTAAATGCAAAAAGAGTTACATCTGATTTATTCTGGGGACTTGAACAAGGGAGGGCCGTAATCAGGTTGATTTGCTTAAAGGCTATATCAATCAGACAGTTATGCATGCACTTCAGAGTCCCTACACAGTCACACACACTCTGGGTACCCAGGTAGGAAGACGGTGGACTAGCCAGGAACATTGCCCGGGGTAGGCCGGCTCGCAGCTAGTTGGGGCCCTATGATGGAAGAAAGCAACATGCACAACACACACTATTTGTAATCCGGAGCCGGAGGGCTCAGTTCGTGACAGAAAAGACAACAAAGCAATCAGATGACAACACTTTAGATATAGCTGTTGTTGCAGGGAGCTACCGTGATGTTTACTCATGATACCCAATACAGGACACAGGCCGGATGAAATCGAGACAGCAGGTTGTTGAACTGGAATGCCAGGAGAAGCAGGGCCCACATGAATCATCAAGGCGTTGTTCCTGTTCAAAGTGTGAGCAGGGGGCTGATCCCCAGGCAGGTCTCTCGTCGATGGCTTTCTCTGTGCAGCGGGTAGTCTGGCTGGGCCAATGTGGCAAAAGCCAGGTCCAATGGAGTTGAATACAAACTCAGTCCATGGGAGCTAGATGCAGCCTCCAGCAAGCAGAACACAGTTCAGCACATAATGGGGAACCAAATCATGACCCACTAACAGCATACAGCACATTTACATGTAAGAAATTCTACTGTACTAGGCAGATTGCTATCCGGTCGCAATTACAGAGTCTCTACACAAACTGGGAGTTCAAAGGTGGCTGGAAATACTGACAGGCCGATCGCATTCATCAAGTCTTCAGTCTTCTTCAGGTTAATGCCTGGTCACAGTTCTGTGGCTTAAATCATCCTCACAATTCGGATTCAGTCTGAATAAACTTCAATTTCCCTCTCAGGGACAGCAGGCAGACAGGCAGGCCAAAACTCAGCCCTTTCACAGTTCTCCTGCACAAATCTATGCAGGATTACTGCTCCACTATCTCGAGCTGTTACTCCTTCACTTCCCAACTCAGATCTGTACTGAAACTGCAAGCAGTCTGGGACTTTCCCCAGGATCCAAACGGTTCGGTTGGCTGATTCCTCCGTCAGTCACAACAAGGGCTCCACCTCCAGGTTCATTTAGGCACCAAAAGCCCAAAACTACAATGCCTACAGAATTTTGCTCCCACAGAGTCCCTGGGGACAGGCTCCATTTTAGAGTCCCCAAAGGCACTGATTGGCCCATTTCAGCAGTCCAGGACCAAGATGGTGGAGATAAACAGAAATGTCCATGCTGCAAAGAAGGCAGGTTAGACAATCTGCAATATTATTACTATTCTAATAAATGATCAGCAAGCAAGTACATCTTCCAACAGAACTCCCTCCCAGATTAATTATGACTGCAATCCAGGCTGCTCTTAAAGAGACAGTACACAGAGGCTATACAGGCACTCTCTGGCAATACATTTAAACTGCTAAAACTCAGGACACCAGCCTGGCAGTGAACATTTAGACAAGCTCAAGGAAGACTTTTCGGGAACCCACATTTGTAGGGAGGTTACAAAGATATTGGTAGGGAGCATATGGAGAGATTTATCCACGAACGATTGAACACTCGCACAAAGAGCTTTTGGGACACCTTGGCATGCCTGCAATTGAAAACATTTGTAACTGCAGCATAGAAAAAAACAGTTACAGTTAGAGATTAGAAAGTACAAATTGTTAATGCTGACTGAGAACTTTTAAGACTGATTGTTGCAGCAAAGTCCAGAAATGTTGACCTAAAAGAAGTTCTGACTGCTATGAACTCTCTGCTGTTCCATTCACCTTGGCACATTCAGATGGAACTTTCAGAAAGAACACTAAGAGTGCTTTGCTGCCTGAACTTGAGAAGGAAGTTGAAGTTCACCCAAGGCTCCCCCATTCAGATAGGCCTGTGTCTATAGCCTATATTGTGGATGGCATGGCCACTGTACAAATGGTCAAAACTGGAGGTGCAACTACATTTGGAGACTTAGCTGACAAGTACTGGGAGATCCTAATAGCGCCACTGAGTCAGGAGGGCTACAACAGAGTCGACACAGTTTTTTGACTGATATAACAGAAAAGAGTCTGTAAAAGCAGAGGAGCATATCAAAAGGGGATCATCAGCTGCACTTGAAGTAAAGATTGCTAGAGCGAACACTCCTGTCCCATGGCAGTGGGGGAAGTATGTTAGCAATCTAGTCAACAAGGCTAGTCTGGCCGCATTCCTCAGTGGAAGGTGTTGTAACATTGGTCCCAAGATATTGCCTGCTGGCAAGAGTGTTATTCTCTTTTATAGGAGATAAAACCTTTTATAGGTACATCAGGGAGTGAAGGAAGACCAAGGGAGGGAATAGTGAGATTTAATAAAGGAGAGGGGAGGTGGGCAGAGGGTGACAGTGAAAAGGCAGAGATACTGAATGAATGTTTTTATTTATTTATTTAAGAGATTTACCAGGAAGGCATACTGAGCGGTGTACCACTCGATTCCAGATGCGCCCTGGGGGAACAGGGATAGGCAGAATACAGTAATAGTAGAATTTACAAACATATACATGTTCAGTACAGTTCAATTTAGAGCAGACAAATCCTATATACAAATAGCAAGTATACAGACAGGTGGTATGGTAAGGGAACGGCATGCACTGATTTACGTATGTACCCCGCAGCACACAGTAAGCAGGGTTGACAACAATGGGAAGAAAACAGCGGAGACAATAAACAGCTGACAACAAGTTTGCAAGGGATTCAACGGGGCAGGATGCAAGAGCAAGCGGTAGTGAACTGAGTCTTAAGAAGGGCATTCCGGTGTGGAGTGTCTGTGGTGTGTCTAATATTGGCCGACAGGGAGTACCATAATTTGGGCATCCTGAAGCGGAAAGCAGCCTGTCCAGACCTGGTGGATTTTTGCGGGATGTGCAGAAGCCTAGAATCAATGTTCCTGAGTGAGTAGGCTGGAGGGGGAAGAGCATTCAGGGAGGACGCCAGGTAGGAGGGGAGTGACTGTGACCAGAATTTTGCAGCGGTTCTAGCACAGTGTTGCAATCTCCGATTGTGGAGAGAGGGGAGGTCCAAGGACTGGTAGAGGTCGCAGTGATGTGTACTAGGAGGGCAGTCCAGGGAGAACTGGCAGAAAGAGTTGAAGAGGGGGTCTAGTCTGGATAGGGAGGTTTGAGGGGCTGCACAGTAGACTACATTGCCGTAGTCCATTATTGGGGGGATCATCTTTTGAACGATAGCTAGTCGCGTCGGTAGGGGGATGCAACTTTTGTTGTGGTATAATACGCCAAACATGGGGTGCAGCTTCTTATGTATAGCATCAATATGCTCCGAGAAGTCAAGGTGCTGGTCTAGCCAGACCCCGAGGTATCTGTAGGAAGTGCAGACCTCCAGGGGGGAGCCTTCTAGTGTGTGGCACGTGGGGGGGGGGGCAGGAAGGTGAGACAGTTTGGCCCGAGAGCCAAAAGTGAGGAAAACTGTTTTTTTGGGTTTTAAAAATAGTTGATTTGAGTGGAACCAACATTGGATGGAGTCAAAATCCTCCTGCAGACAGGCTGCCACAGCAGTGAGGGATGAACCAGAGGCAAACAGCACCGTGTCGTCTGCATACATGTGGATGACTGTATGCGGGCAGGCAGCAGGCAGATCATTGAGAAAAATAGAGAACAACAAAGGGCCTAGAACAGATCCTTGGGGGACCCCACTGGTAACTTGGAGTGAGGTGGAACTAGCTGGGCCAATATGGACAGACTAGGACCTACCTGTCAGGTATGACTGGAACCAGTTGGTGGCAGGCACAGCCAGTCCAGCTTGGGCAAGTTTAGACAGTAATAGGGCATAAGAGACCATATCGAAAGCCTTAGCCAGGTCGATAAAGATAGCCGCCGTTATCTCCCTTTTATCCATGCCCGTGAGGGTGGTGTTGGTGAGATGAAGGAGAGAGGTGGTGGTGGAGTGATTTTTTCTAAACCCGGCCTGGTAGGGGGGTGAAGAATGAAATGGAGTTGATGTAGTGGGAGAGCTGGGCTAGTACAAGACACTCCTGTATTTTGGCTAGGATGGGGAGCAGTGATATAGGACGGTAGTTGCATGGGGAGGAAGGGTTGCCTCTTTTGGCGAGGGGAATAAGTTTGCTCAGTTTTCACAAAAGAAGAAGAGGGGAAGGTACCTAAACCAAACAATAGATACAGTCTGGACGGGGGGTCGATACCAGTCCACTCACAGAAGAAAGGGTCCTGAAATAACTCTTAAAACTCAAGGTGGACAAAGCAATAGGGCCTGACGGGGTTCACCCCAGAAATTCTAAAAGAATGAAGGGGAGGCCTAGTGACACCAGTGACTACCCTTTTTAACAAATCATGGGAGGATGGTGTGATACCTGAGGACTGAAGGAGGGCGGATGTGATTCCCCTTCACAAAAGTGGGAGCGAGGCAGAGACAGGAAACTACAGACCTGTTAGTTTGACCTCAGTGGTAGGGAAAATCATGGAATCACTTCTGAAGGAAAGAATTGTTGAGTACCTAGAGGCCTGTGGGGCACAGGACCCAAGGCAGCATGGCTTCACAGTGGAAAGGTCATGTCAGATGACTCTAATAGATTTATTTGACTGGGTGACCAAAGTAGTACACCAGGGAGGGACTGTGGATATGGCCTACCTAGACTTTAGCAAGGCATTTGACACAGTCCCACACAAAAGGTTAATGAACAAGTTAGCCAGCCTGAGTATGGGTCCCAGGGTGGTAGCCTGGGTAACAAATTGACTGGACAACAGGACGCAGTGGGTAATAGTAAACGGAGTACATTCTGAAGAAAGGGGTGTTACTAGTGGGGAACCACAGGGTTCAGTACTGGGACCGGTCCTCTTTAATGTCTTTATAGGAGACATTGTGGAAGGTCTGGAAGGAAAAGTATGAGTCTCTGCAGACAACACAAAGATCTGCAACAGAGTTGATACACAAGGGGGGTGGAAAGGATGAGAAAGGACTTGGCAAGGTTGGAGGAATGGTCAAAGGTATGGCAGCTTAGGTTCCATGCAAAGAATTGCAAAGTAATGCACCTAGGAAACAAAAATCCAGGGGAAGAGTACACAATGGGAGTGGAAGTACTAACAACAACAAAAATGGAAAGGGACCTGGGGGTAGTCATATCAGATGACCTTAAGGTATGCAAGCAATGTGAGAAGGCTGTAAGGAGGGCTGGGGGGATACTGGGATGCATAGGGAAAGGCATCACCAGTAGAAAACAAGAAGTTGTTATCTCTCTGTACAGACAGTTAGTGAAACCTCATTTGGAGTACTGCATGCAGTTCTGGAGACTCCATCTCTGCAAGGACATAGACAGGACGGAGGCAGTCCAGAGGAGGGCAACTAAAATGGTGCAGGATCTGAAAAAGAAGCCATACGAAGAGAGACTAAAAGAGTTTAATATGTATACCCTTGAGGAAAGGAGGGAGAGGGAGAACATGATAGAAACTTTCAAGTACCTCAAGGGAATCACCAAGTCCAAGAGGGATCATCTTTCAGAAAAAGATGTACAAAAACAAGGGGGCACAATTTGAAGATAGAAGAGGGACAGCTCAGGGGCAGTGTGAGGAAGTATTTTTTCATGGAGAGGGTGGCAGATGCATGGAGCTGCCTTTCTGAGGAGGTTGTGGGGTCAAAAACAGTGGGGGAATTCAAGAATGCATGGAACAGACATAAGGCAATTACGGTGGGGGGATAGGAGGAAGTAGGCTGTTGGTTAACTAGAATCTGCAGCTTATCCAATAGGTAGGGAAATGGGCAGACTGGGTGGGCCAAGTGGTCCTTATCTGCCATCAAAGTCTATGTTTCTATGCTTCTATTCTTGCTGGCAGATTCAAGGATGGTATGGATGCTCTCTTGATTTCTGTTACTCAGTAACTGCCTCTGGATGAGCTCAGACCTGATCACAAGGAAGCAGACACACGTGTAACCCCCTTCCCAAGTCGGGACCCCTTCAGAGTCCAGATGTCTCCTACAGCCACTCACTTCCTTGCTCCTCCAACCCACTCCTGGACTGCTGACAGGTCCGGGAGCAGATTAACGTAGTTGCGGTGCCTCCTGCGCCCAATCCTTTGTGGCCAGAGAGCCGCTTGCCTCCTCACTCCCCCTGGCCCGCTTCTGGACTGCAACAGGGCTGGGGAGCAGCTTGAGTATGGGGTGGCACCTCCGAGCACCTGATCCTTGCGGACAGTGAGGTCTTGCCTCTTTGATCCCCTGGCCCGATCCTGGACTGCTGCCAGGGCTGGGGAGCGCTCCAAACTGTTTTTCGGCACTAGTGCATCCAGTGAGCCGCCAGAGTTTTTTGGTTCCCCGCCCCCCTGAACTGCCGCACAGCAGAGCGGGGAGTGAGAGAAGGGCCACAAATTGTTTCAGCGCCCCAGTGCGCCCATCAAGGAGCTGTGGCAGAAGCACCACTCACAACTCCTCTCCCCCAGCCCCATCAGACAGTAAAGGGTCCTGGGGGGAACTGAACTAAATAAAATAAATAACTTTACAAGGCTCCACGACCCAATCCATGCCTCCAGTGGGTTGGGGAGTACAGGGGACAAAATGGCTACTAGGACTACAAGTCCCATGATGCTTAGCGGCCCAAGAAGCCATTTTTCCAAATAGCTCTTGCTGGGGAACTCAAAGAATGGAGCTCCTGATGAGGCTCCTGTCCCCCCAGAGTGCTCCCTGGCCCTAGTGACCACCAGAAGGGACCAGGAGGGTACTCTCCATGCAGCCAGATGCTGCCAACACTTTTTACATATTATTATATTTGATTCAGATGAACAGCACTGTATGGGGGCAGCCATATTAGATGTGGTCTGCCTGAAGATGGCGAGGAACCCTACTGGTAGCTGCAGTAATCCAATCAGGGGTGGAGCTCGAGACTCCTGTGGACCAATGAGATGTCATGTATTCAAACTAACATTCTGGGGTTGACAGTTTGGGTTTCTGATTAAGATTTTGAAGCAACAACTGATTCTGACAGCTCCTGCAGCTGTCACAGTCTAAAATCATTTAGTTTGTGCCAAAACAAACTAGGAACTTCAGAAACTGTTGCCAACTGCTTGGTAAATCCCAGAGACAATGGGATTTACCTCAACTTGACTGAACTGCTGTGTTTTGGCAACCAAGGGTGCAGAGACTGCTGAAATAAGTATTTGTTTGTGTTTATGTGAGGTGACAAATCCACTGCCTCACTGTCCTGATACCCAAAGCCTTTAATTTCTGCCAGGCGACCAGAGCTCTGAGGTGCTGCTTGCCTGCCTAACTGCTGGCCTACGTTCTGAGGTGGGTGAAGACAAGTTCCTCTTTGGGGTGAAGAGGATAATCATCAACATTTACACCAGCCTAACTGTTCTACCCAATTGCCAGCAAGGGGAGACATCCCCCAACGCCAGCACCATCTGTTCTTCTAAAGGTCAAGAGTACTGGGTTTTACCCAACAATTGCTTTTCTAACAGTCCAGCTAGCTAGCTAGTTAGTTTACCATCTGGGCTTTCTGCGCAATCTTAGCTAAGCCCACAGCAACAGTTACAGCCAGGCTCAACGGTATACCTACATCCACTGGTGTAGTTTGTAATTTGCAACTGCAACATCCATCCACTGCAATGGTGCTGCACCCAGTGTCTACTCGTCACAGGTCTGAAACTCCTTCTGGTGTGCATACAAGGTATTTGGGAGCTGCCACAGGCACTTTGGGGTAAACTGGTGCAACAGTGGTAGGGAGAGACTGGGCCACAGAACTACTGGATTGTAATGTGTTACTGTATTATGTCTGGTTTTTGAATGTTTTACTCCCCTTTGCTTCCCTTGCTTCCTATATTATTTTCCTGACCCCAGAATAAACTCCTTTGTTTATTTTTCCTACAACTGCTGAAGTATTTGCATTATTGAGTAGTGTGATATTTGCATGCTTAGAGTGATAAATTGGGAGGGGATTGTGTACTGTTGTACCTGTCACCGAGGGAGGAGGCTGTATTTAATTTCCTGTGGGGAAGCACCCTGGCAGTACACTACTATAAGGGTCCCCATAGGTGAAGGCACCGCACCACTTGCAAAGCCAATTATAACCATGAACCCAGGCGCCAACCTTTATCCCTTAGGCAGAACCGCTTGCGAGTGGTTGTGCCACAGAAGGGTAGGGGTGGTTACAAAACTGGAGGCTACTGCTGGGATTTTGGGCACTTCTGCAGCACCCTCTTTTTGGTGGGAACAGTCTGGTACCCCCCCACCCCACCTCCATGTCCAAAGTCATGATAGATCGCAATTCATTGGTAGACTGGTGCAAGGGTGAGGACATTGATCTGAAAAAAACCTTTTTGGTACAAGGGATCCCTGAATCAACCCCAAGGGATCATCTTGAAAGTGTCATAGGCAGCATAAAATGTTTGGGAAAAGTAACTGTACATGGGAGGATTTACAGTTCTGCTCAGTAGGCATTATGTGTGCTGATGGAGTGCTGAGAAGATGTTGATCCTTCCAGGGCTCCTGATCAGCTCATTGCTGATGAAGACCCTACCCCCTGGGTCTTAACCACCCATGCAAGCCTGAATCCTCCTTCCAAGGACCCTAAAGAACAAAGTGACTTTAAAATGAAACTGTACTCGCTTTTGGCCACTGAGGGAAAGACTGTTCAAGATGTTAGAACAATTTTCCAAGAAAGTGACCAGTCACTAACAAAACCTGGTGAACCCCGGGTTGAAAGACATAAATGGTCCTCTTACTTGGTTCCATCTTTTGAACAGTACAGGAGACTGCGTACTTTCTCTGGTACCACCCCCACTCCTTCTGGAAAGGATGACTATGAACGCTGGATTGGTCGAGCCACCCAGACGGAGAGAGTGTGGCAATGTTCGGATGATGAGAAATTTAAATGCATAGTAGAGCATTTGAGAGGTATGGCACTGGATGTCATCCGATCACTGTGAGCCAGACACCCAGATTTCACTGCCAGTGACCTGCTCGCCATGCTGAGAAGTTCCTTTGGAACAGTTGAGTGCAAGGAAGGCCTCATTTTTCAGCTTGGAGCCACCACCCAGAAAGAGGGAGAGCAGTTGTCCCACTTTTTTTTTTTTGTTTTATTTTGGTCTTTGGTAACCAGGTAAGGCCCACTAGGCACAAGTGCCTGTTTTCAGGGGCGAGCTGGGAGCACTGGTCCATTAAGTAACTTGTTCAGAGTCACACAGTATGCAAGTGGAGGTTGTGAGAATCAAACTCAGGTCTGGTCTGCTGGATGTATCAAGCTTGTTCACACCTTGTTCCTCTAACCTCTAGGCTAAACTGCCAGCCATGACTTAAATGGAGACACTGATTTGCAAGATAGTTGAGGCCGGAGGAGTTACCCCTGCACAAATTGCCCAAATGAGACTCGGCCAGATTTTACGAGGTGCTGTGTACTCCTGTTGGACTCTGATAACTCTGAGACTAAAAGAACACAGAACCAATCCCCCAAATTTCAGACAGCTCCTTGATGAGGTGAGGGAGGAAGAGTCACAGGAAGCCATTGCCAATTCACTGCGAGTGCCTACTGGGAAAGTCATCCCCCTGCAGTCTCAAGTTGACAGTAGCCAAGAGCAAAGTGATGTCTCAGACATGAAAACACAGCTGAAAGAACTCACTAAATGAGTAAAAGCCTTGCAGATGACACAGACACCTCACCCACGAGGTAACTCCTTGCCACCTAGATGTAGACACCCACTGAATCCTTCTTCTGCTCCAAGGGTCAGCCCTCAATCCTCAACTTTACCCTGTTCTGTATTCATTGCGGAGAAGATGGACATTTTGCATGAGGGTGCAGCAGACCTGAGAACCAGTAGTTAGTTAATCAGAAATAGGAAAGACAGCAACAGCCGCAGGGAAACGACAACGGAGCCCGGTGAGGGAGCAACCTGGGACTCCAATAGTAAACAGCTCCATAAGATGGACAAGTCCCACTGTAGCTGTCAGGACCAAGTTGCTGTCAGGACTGCTGGATCCCACTCCTACCATAAAAATCTCCATTGAAGGGCACCCGTGTGAAGCCATACTGGACAGTGGGTCACAGGTCACCATCATCTACCAATCCTTTTACCAGGCCAACTTGAAACATTTGCCTTTGCAACCACTAGGAGGACTTTCTGTGTGGGGGTTGAGCAATGCCAGCTACCCCATGATGGCTTCATTGCTGTGCAAATTGAATTTTTAGAGACTTTTGCTGGAGTCCCTCAAAGGACTGACACTTTAGCCCTCATTTGTTCTGACGCCCAGATATTGGACAAAACACCAGTGTTGATGGGAACAAATGCCAATATGTTTGGATGCCCCACTCACTTGTGCTTGCAGAAGGCAGGGGAAATAAACTACCCAATTCTATGGATTCATGCCACTGTGAGTACTGCCCACCTGGAAAATGAGACCAAGGTCTGCAATCACTCTGAGGGGATTGTTGGAGTCATCAAACAGGAATGTAAAGAGCCTTTGATTGTGCCTTCTGGTGCTGAGTGCTGGTGGAAGTAGCTGTGGATTGCAATGAATCTCTGTCAGACCAGATCATCTTTGTAGAGTCACCAGGAAGAGGTTTGCCCAGTGGTCTGATAGTTCAGCAAGGAGTGCTGCTTAAAACCAAGCGATGGTCAAAAGAATCAATATAAAATAAAAGAACGAGACTCACAAAGATCTGATAGTGCATTCTGGTACAGTATTAGTCAACCTGTATACAACTGATGTGGTAGTGGCCACACCCTGTCCAGAGAAAACTACTCGACTGGATGAAGGGGTGTTCAAGTTTGGTTTGTCTCCCATTCCTCACAGCTGGAAGAACCAATTACAAAAGAAATTGGTTGACCGTCTGATCCAATGTCTTCTCCTGCCATTAATGGGATGTAGGATGTGCAAAAGGAGAGAAGTATCATATATGCCTACATGATTACCACCCATTCAGAGAAAGGTCGAGAAGATTGATGCCCGCTGATATTGAAGATGTTAGGCGACATCTGCAAGAGCTCCTGAAGGCAAGTATAATAACTGAGTCTCGCAGTCCCTATGCTTCGCTGATAGTGGTGGCCAGGAAGAAGAATGGTGCCATAAGGATGTGCATTGACTATCGCACCTTTAACCAGTGGACAGCGACCAATCAATACACCATGCCTTGAGTACAAGATGCCTTGGACAGCCTTACAGGTAGTAGATGATTCTCTCTTCTTGACTTGGCAGTGGTTACTACCAAATACTGATGGCTGAGGAAGATAAAGAGAAGACTGCCCTTATCTGTCCATTTGGATTTTACCAACTTGAGCATATGTCACAAGGAATATCTGGCTCCCCAGCAACCTTCCAACACTGATGGAGAAGGTGGTAGGTGATATGAATCGGTTCCATTATGCTGCGGCGACAAATTTCTTGTCGACCAATGGCACAGCGACAGCACAACAATGCCATTTGGTGTTGTGCTGTCACTTGGGAACGAGTGTTTTCTGTGGGGGGCTTTGCCCCCACACCCTCCATATGGGGGGCTCTGCCCCCCGCACCCCATACTAAAGATTGCTAACTCCAGTCAGAGTTAGCTCAGGGATGAGGGCAAACACCTCCCCGGCACCAGTGTCGGGTAGCGGAGACCATCACAGCAACTGCCAACAATGTCGCTGTGATGGACTTCGTTGTAGAACCAACACTGCGCAGTCGGTATACAATATGAATCTTCTAGAAGTCTTGGTCTACCTGGATGACCTGTTAGTGTTTGTGAGAACACTGGAAGAACATGAAGCCCAACTACTCAAGGTACTGGACAGACTGAAGGAACATGGTCTAAAACTCTCGCTTGACAAGTGTCAGTTCTGACAGACTTCCATGAAGTATGTGGGACATATTGTTTCCAGTCAAGGTATCAGCACTGATCCAGAAAAAGTGAAAGTCCTTATTACATGGCCAAGGACTGCCAACTTGAAAACACTTCAGTCTTTCTTAGGTTTTTGTGGGTACTACCGGAGATTTGTAAAAAAACTACTCTTTAGTGGGGAGGCCTTTGCACAGACTAACTCAAGAATTTCCTCTGATTCAGAAGAGCAAATGTCTAGGAACAAAAAAGATATCCCCCAGTAAATATTTCAAGACCAATGAGCCTTTTGGGGACCGATGGACTACGGAATGTGAGAGTTCATTTCAAGAAATTATTCGACTCCTAACAGAAGCTACTGTTTTAGCCTTTGCTGATTACACCAAGCCATACACCCTTCACATTGCTGCCAGCAAGGAGGGACTGGGCGCTGTACTCTACCAAGAACATGACAAGGGTATGAGACCAGTCACCAATGCCAGTTGCAGTTTGACTCCTTCTGAAAAGAACTATCCCAGTCCAAAAGCTAGAGTTCCTTGCACTGAAATGGGCAGTGACTGATCAACTTCATGTGTATCTGTTTGGAGCCAGATTTGTTGTACCAAATGACAATAACCCACTGACATATGTGCTGACCACTGCCAAGATGGATGTCAGTGGGCACAGATGCATCTCTGCTCTGTCTGTATACAACGTCTGCTTGCAATATCGTCCTAGACGAAACAACACAGATGCAGATACACTGTCCCAATGCCCCCATCATACTCCTCCCACGGAAGGGCCCAGGACCTATGTGTCAGAAGACAGAGTGAAAGCTGTATGCCAGATGATGGTGCCTGATGACCGACTCACCATCACCAATCCAGACTGAGCTGTAGACCTACTTGGAGTGCATCCTGATGCTATACCGGAAGTGTACGCATGTTTCACCACACTGCACAACACCTCCTTGCCTCACCTATTTCCCACAAATTTAAGAGCACAGTGAACAGACCGTTGTTTGAGAGATATCATCTTAGCCAAAGAAAAGGGCTTGTCATCCTCTCAAGCTAAATCAAATCTGCCTGATGTATCACTTCTCTTGAGACAGTGGGACGAGTTTTCATTAAAGCATGGACTGTTGTATCGCATCTCCAAAACACAAACTCAGGTCCCCAAAGAGCAACTGGTGCTGTCCAAAACGTATCGCAGAATGGTTTTGCAAGCACTTCATGAAGACATGGGACACTTGGGAATTGATAAGACTTTGGGCCTTGTACATGACCGCTTCTACTGGCCATGTGTGGCCATAGAGGTGGAAAGACATTGCAAGAGTTGTAATAGGTGCATCATTCATAAGACTTTACCCCAACGAGCAGCTCTTTTTGTAAACATTACCTGCAGTGGGCCAATGGACTTAGTCTGTATGGACTTCCTTTCCCTTGAACCTGATCGGAAGGAGACCAGTAACATTCTAGTAGTAACTGACCACAACACCCTCTATGCACAGGCTTTCCCCACAAAAGACCAAAAAGCAACCACTGTGGCTAACATTTTGTGTGAAAAGTCTTTTGTACATTATGGACTCCCCAAATGCCTGCACTCTGATCAAGGGAGAGAGACTTTGAGAGTCGGCTTATGAAAAAACTCACAAGCATTTTGGGCATTAAGAAGTCTCAAACTACTCCTTATCACCCTCAAGGTGACCCTCAGCCTGAAAGATTCAATAGAACATTGCTTAATATGCAGGAAACCGTGAATCCTAATAGAAAGCCCTACTGAAGCCAACAAGTACCTTCCCTAGTTCATGCCTACAACTGTACTAAAAATGACTCGACTGGGTTCTCACCCTATTTTCTAATGTCCAGGCAAGAAGCCAGGCTTCCAGTGGACTTATGTTTTTAGGTGTCTGCAAATGGTGCCCTACCAGAGACACACTTGGAGTATACCAGGAGGTTGCGTGCACAACTGTCAGAAGCCTACCGGGTGGCCCAGGAAGCAGCTGCAAAGTCCAATTTAGCAAACAAAAACAGATATGACAAGAGAGTCTGAGAATAAGCTCTTCAGTCAGGAGACAGAGTATTGATTCAGAACTTGGGGATCCCAGGCAAACACAAGAATGAAGATTATTGGAAACTTGATCCATATGTAATTGTGGAACAGCTTCCAAACTTGCCAGTATACTGAGTAAGAATGGAAAGAGGAAATATGGTGGTTAGAACACTGCATCAAAACCACCTCTTGCCAATTGGTCAACTGTTACCTGAACTTGTTAATTCAATACCTTTCTTACCACCACGGAGACCGGTCAGTAGAAATGAGACAAAACAAAGAAGAAACAGTCAAGTTCAACTGCCAGTACCTGTCACACACCCCCTCCCCCCACCGGTGACTCAGTCTGATGTGGTCAACAGTAATTCTAGTTTTAAGGATGAAGAACCTTACATTTGTCTGATACCACCTCACTGTCAAGCAGCATCATTCCCCATTGACTTTTCCCTTTCAGCACCTGGAGGGAGTAAGGCAAGTCATTCCAGGCCATTGAATCCGGCTACTATGTTCCAAATGCAGGGAATCTTGAGACTCCAGTAATAGAGCCAATCCAGAACATTGAAAGATTTGAAACCACTGTGGTGGAGTATGCAGAACCCATTAATGATCCTGATCAAATCACTGCCAAGGAACTTGTGGTACCCAGTCACTCTGGTAGAGAAATCAAGCACCAAGTAAAACTCATCTATGATATCCCTGGTATCCCTTCTGATCTCCCTGTCAATGTGGTGCATACGAAGATTACTCTGCTACCAATCCCACTATTGCTGCCCCCCTTGTGAAGCCCTCAAGTCAAAATAGGGATATGTACTTGTAAACCATGGTGGAAAAGTAATTATCTCAGTCCATGTACCCTGCGTTTTAAGAAATGCAATGCTAAAGTTGGTTAGTCAGGTATCAGGTGTATTAGATAGCATATGATATATTGTATTGCAGTGTTTGATGATTCAGGCCTTGATGAGGATGCCAAGGATTTCAGTGGGGAGAGAATATAACCCCCCCCTTCCAAGTCGGGAGCTTACCTGGGGCCCCTTCAATGTCCCGACGCCTCCTGCAGCCACTCACTTCCTTGTTACCCCAGTCCTCTCCTAGATTGCTGACAGGGCAGAGGAACAGATTGACTTAATTGCAACGCCTCCTGCGCCCGATCCTTTGCGGCCACCGAGCCGCTTGCTTCCTTGCTCCCCTGGCCCACTCCTACACTGCAACAGGGCTGGGGAGCAGACTGACTGTGGGGTGGCACCTCTGAGTGCCTGATCCTTGTGGCTGGTGAGCCGCTTACCTCCTCGTTCCCCTGCCCCAATCCTGGACTGCTGCCAGGGCCAGGGAGTGCTCCAAACTATTTTTCAGTGCCACTGCACCCGATGTAGATGTGGCCAGTGAGCTGCCAGAGTGTTTTGCTTCTCCATCCCCCCAAACTGCTACACAGCGGGGTGTTCCATTTATTGAATCTTAAACTGTTGTTTTTATTAATTATTGATATGTTTATTTATTGTATTGTACAAACGCCTTGATTGTTGGAAAGGCGCTTTTTATAAATAAAGTTTGCTTTGCTTTACTCTCCATGTAGCCAGATGCTGCCAACACTTTTTACATATTATTATATTTGACTCTGATGAACAGTACTGTATGGGGCGGCCATATTGGATGTGGTCTGCCTGAAGACAGTGAGGAACCCTATTTGTAGCTGCAGTAGTCCAATCGGGGAGTGGAGCTCTAGATTTTTGTGGACCAATGAGATGTGTATTCAAACTAACATTCTGGGGTTGACAGTTTGACTCTGGGTCTTTTCTGACTGAGATTTTGAAGCAACAACAACTGATTCTGACAGCTCCTGCTGCTGTCACAGCCTAAAATCATTTAGTTTGTGCCAAAACAAAGAACTTCAGAAACTGTTGCCAACTGCCCGGTAAATCCCAGAGACAAGGGGATTTACCTTAGCTTGACTGAACTGCTGTGTTTTGGCAACCAAGAGTGCAGAGACTGCTGAAATAAGTATTTGTCTGTGTTTATGTGAGGTGACAAATGCACTGCCTCACTGTCCTGATACCAAAAGTCTTTGATTTCTGCCAGGTGACCAGAGCTCTGAGGTCCTGCCTGCCTGCCTAACTTCTGGCCTACCTTCTGAGGTGGGTGAAGACAAGTCCCTATGTGAGGTGAAGACAACTGCTGGCCTACTTTCTGAGGTGGGTGAAGACAAGTCCCTATGTGAGGTGAGGACAACTGCTGGCCTACTTTCTGAGGTGGGTGAAGACAAGTCCCTGTGTGGGATGAAGACAACTACCGGCCTACCTTCTGAGGTGGGTGAGGACAAGTCCCTTTGTAGGTTGAAGAGGATCATTGTCAGCATCCACACTAGCCTAACTGTTCTACCCAATTGCCAGCAAAGGGAGATGTTCCCCAATGCCTGGACCATCTGTTCTCCTAAAGGTCATGAGTACTGGGTTTTACCCAACAATTGCTTTTCTAACAGTCCAGCTAGATAGCTAGTTAGTTTACCAACTGGGCTTCCTGTGCGACCTTAGTTAAGCCCACAGCAACAGTTACATCCAGGATCAACGGTGTACCCACATCCACTGGTGTAGTTTGTAATTTGCAACTGCAACATCCACCCACTGCAATGTGCTACACCCAGTGTCTACTCGTCACAGGCCTGCAACTCCTTGTTGTGTGCATACAAGGTATTTCGGAGCTTCCACAGGGACTGAGGGGTTAACTGGTGTACCAGTGGGGGGAGAGGGCCTGGGCCAGGGAAATACTGGATTATAATGTGTCACTGTTTTATGTTCATCTGAGTGATTACAGTATTTATTATAAGCTGGTTTTTGAATGTTTTACTCCCCTTTGCTTCCCTTGCTCCCTACCTTATTTTCCTGACCCCAGAATAAACCTCTTTGTTTTTTTCCTACAACTGTTAAAGTATTTGCATTATTGAATAGAATAATACTTGCATGTTTAGAGTGATAAGTTGGGAGGGGATTGTGTACTGTTCTACCTGTTCCTGAGGGAGGGGACTGCATTTCATTTCCTGCGGGGAAGCACCCTGGCAGCACGCTGCTATAAGGAGCCCCATAGGTGGAGGCACCGCGCCACTTGCCAAGTCAGTTATAACCACGAACCGAGGCACCAACCTACACCCATTAGGCAGCACCACTTGTGAGTGGTTGTGCCGATAGAAAGGGTAGGGGTGGTTGCACATGCATGGTGCTGCATGCACTCCATGCCTCTAAAGACCACACGAGAGTAGTAATACAGTCCCCTGACCCAGATGTTGCTGTACTAAGTGCGTATGCATTTAGCTCACTTCACATCCTGAGCTGTAGTTTCACATGGGAATAAAAGACAAGCTACACTACATACCAATGCATCATGTTGCAGAAAGGCTAGGCCCACCACTGTGCTCTGCCCTCCCAGGCTTTCATTTGTTGACAGGTTGTGATAGCACAAGTGCTTTTTCTGGACTAGGCAAGAAAAACTTTTCAACTGCTAAAGGAATCAGAATGTTATCAGCAGAACTTGGCACAGCTTGGGGAAAGTGTGGAACTGTCCGTGGATAAAGTGTGGTCCTGTGAGAAGTTTGAATGTGCCATGTATGCCTCAAAGAATGCTGTTAATACAACTGATGACACCCAATATTGGCTTTTCTGTCAAAAGTGACAAAAAAATGAAAATCTGCCACCTACATCCAACAGCCTTAAACATCACATAGAAAGGACCAACTTCCAGACACTTGCATGGAAACTTTCATTGTAATCAGTTCCGAACCTCCCATCTCCAAACAGACATGGCTGGCACCTCTTGGATGGTCAACTCAGTCCTGTTCTCATGTCAAAAGAACCTGCTCCAAGTGGACTGCTGGAAAGTACATCATGCAGATGTCAGAAGTCTGCATGCACAAGGACTGATCTGTGCTACTGCAAAGCAATCTAATCTGCACTGAAGCTTGCTTTTGCATGGCAGGCAAATTGTGTGAAACAAAGAACATAAGAACATAAGAAAATGGCCAACAGAAGACAACTCAGTCTATTGAGTCTGCTCAAAATAATATAGATTGTTTCCAGCCTTCAACTTTCATCTGTGACCCCGTTTCCCCCTCCCCCGACTGAATTTTCCGGTTTTTCCCCTTACGAGGCTTCTTGACATTCCTTTATGCTTGTCTGAGGCTCTTTTGAAGGCTCCCACTGACTTTGACTCCACCACCTCCTGTGACAGCTCATTCCATGCCATCAGCACTCTTTCTGTAAAAAAGTGCTTCCTTATGTCCCTCTTAAATCTACCCCCCACCAGTTTTAGGTTGTGCCCTCTGGTGATGGTGGTGGTGGCCCTTTTATTGAATAGGCTCCCACAGTCCATTCTGTTAATTCCCCTCAAGTATTTGAATGTCCCAATCATATCCCCTCTCTGCCTCCTCTCCTCCAGAGTGTACATCCCCAGGTTCTCTAACCATTCTGCTTATGATCTCTCCTGCTGTCCCTCTATCATTTTAGTCGCTCTCCTCTGGACCCTTTTCATCATGTTTATGTCCTGCTTCAGGTGTGGGTGCCAATATCTTACTATGTATTCCAAGTGAGGTCTCACCAATGATCTGTACAGCTGCAGAATAACCTCACTCTTCCTACTGCTAAATCCCCTTGCAATGGGCCCTAACATCCTATTTGCTTTTGCTACAGCCTTTTTGCATTGAGTCAAGTTCTTCAGATGAATAGAAATTATCGCTCTCAGATCTTTTTCTTCCTCTGATGGCGTACTCTGAACTTTTCCAACATAGTACTCTTTTCTCAGGTTCTTCGCCCCTATGTGCATCACCTTGCACTTTTTGGCATTGGGTCCTAGTTGCTATATCCCTGACCATCTCTCTAGCTTGGCTAGGTCCTCTCTTACCTCCTTTATCCCTTCCTGAGTGTTCACCCTCCTGCAGAGCTTGGTGTCTGCGAACATGCACATTTTTCCCTGAAAGCCTTCCCCTATGTCACTAAGAAAGACGTTAAACAACACTGGTCCCAACACCTACCCCTGTGGAACCCCACTGGTAACCTCCCTTGTACTGGAGAACTCCCCACTACTACCCTCTGTGTCCTGCTGCTTAGCCAGTTATCGACCCATCTAACCAACTTTTCTCCCACCCCTAAGTCCTTCAGCTTCATAATCAGCCTTTTGTGTGGCACAGAGTCAAAGGCCTTGCTAAAGTCCAGATATATAATATCCACTGCTTGGCCATTGTCCACTGTCCAGTGTCCATAGAACAATTGCTTATGAAAATGACTTGGATGAAGATGATTAAAATGATGTGAAACATATGTTACAGTTTTGGAATTTTCATCCACACACAGAATACTTATGTGTATTCACTTTTAAATTGTATTCCAAAACAGTGCTTCAGAATAGCTAGACATATGACTTTGTGTATCTGTGGAATCTCATTGTATTCATTTTGTGTTTTGGGAAGTAAAAATTTGTGACTTCCATACCTTGGTTTAATTTTCTTCTTCTTTCATTTCAAGAATTCAAGGTTTTTGGGTTTCACATCACATATATACAGTATATATCACAGGTCGCACCTGTAAACAAGCTTTCAGCTTAGTGTGTCTCTCTTGGCAAAAAAAAAAAAAAACACACATTCACATTGCAACTGTGTAGTAACATTAATTGCAAAAAACTTTGTTAATGCATTAGTTAGGGTTGAAGCAACAAAAGTAGGGAAATAAGGCCTTAGGATTTCAAACCCTAACACCCCCCTGTCCTACCACCCCACCCCACCACCACCACCCTTCACACACCAACAGGTGTTGGGGTGTGCATTGGGGTTGTTGGCCTTTACTCTCACCCCATTCCATGTCTAAGTAAGCTGAGATAGTACAGTATAGGAGAATGGGGTGAGAGTTAGGCCTGATGACCCCAACACACACCCCGATGCCTCTTGGTGTGTAGATGGGGAGGGGGTGTTAGGATTCGAAACTCTACTGTCTTATTTCCCTACTTTTATTGCTTCAACCCTAACTGATGCAGTAACAACCCTAACTGATGCAGTAACAATGTTTTTTTGCAATGAATTTCCTTACTTTTTGAGAAAGTGTAATCTTACCCTCACATGTTTGTGGGAGCAGGGTCCTTCGCTCTCATCAGTCTATAGTGTTTTGTGGTTGAACAGGGCCCCATAAGTGTAGAGGCATAGTAATGAACTGTCATCTCCCTGTGGGAGTGCAGGGCCCTTGAGGCCCTATGTTCCCTCTATTGCAAATGGAGGGCCCTGCAGTCCTATTACTGCATAATGATATCCATATGTGGGAGCGCTGGCTCATCTACCTATAATTGTGGAGTCTCAGCGCAAGCCTAGAGACAGTCCAGGTAACCCTTGTGCTGCAAAAGGCGCAATATCTCAGTAACCGTTGAAATATTTGAAAAAATTCCACCACAGTTATAATCACGGACTGGCAACCTGCACCACTGCTTAGTACACTAAAATGTGTCCAGCGAAAAATCCATATCTTCAACTGTTTTTGAGATATAGGTGCCGTAAGGTACTGCGTCTGCCACAATGTTATCCTATGGGGAATTTCTAACTTGGAAATGTTATAAGTATTGAAGTAATGTAAACTTTATCACCAAACCAACGAAAGTCACATTTCTAGGGCAAGCTCTTTGCACCCTGAAACTTTCATCCGGAAAGTCCTAACCATTTCTTTGCAGTGAAGTAACAAAGAAACAGTAAACTTTAAAAATCCCTTTTCATGAGGTGTCAAAATCCCTTTTGTGAGGCATAAATCCCTTTTTGTATCATGCAGCTATCCAAAAGACTGAACTGAGCATGCTCAGAACCCAAAATTTCAAAACTGAATAACTTTGGAACGGATTAATATTTTTTTCACCAAACCAATGCTGACTTATTCTTTGGGCCAAGCTCTTTCTACCTTGCAAATTTCAGTCCAAAATTCCAAATGGTGTGGCGACAGCGCAATGAGGAAAAAATAGCCAAAAAAGGCAAATAAAAGTGATTTTTACAGTTTTTTCACTATATGCAGCATGAAATCTGAAAATCCAATCAAAACGAAACTTGGTATGTCAAGAGATCCACGCCACAGGACAGTGCATACTAAATTTCGTACAAATCCATTGAACAATTGTAAAGTTATTAAAGTGCAAAATTTGAGGTTTAACATTAAACTGCCTACTTTCAAACCTAACTATAGTGGCACTACTGCGCCACTATAATACTTTGACCAAAATTACCATGATTACATTTTTCAAAAATAAGTGTTTTGCCCAAATATGACTCAGCCGTGAACATATTTCCCAGTTCTTTACCCAAGGGAGGTGGTTACCACCTAGATGCATATTCTGAGCTCATTTGAAAAAGAGCGTTTTACACGGCTTTGGCAAAAACAGTCTTCTTACAATTTTTGCTGACAAAAAAAATCTGCAGTCAAAGCTCATTCTCAAAATACGTAATTGTTATGGAAATCAAACTTATTCGGCCAAAGTTATATTGCTGACATATAGACTTCCAACGGAGGTAGTGGAGGCAAACACAGTGAGGGGTTCAAGCATGCATGGGGCAGGCATAAGGGGAACCCTAGCAATAGGAACGAGGAGGTAAAAAGCTTTTACAGTAGGCAGGGAAAATGGGCAGACTAGATGGGCCTAGCGGTCCTTATCTGCTCTCAATTTCAATGTTTCTATATATTGTATCTGGTCATGCTAGTAATATGTTTCAAATTTGGGAAATAGATAGTTCACGAACTAGAAGCTTCCAAAGACTTATACACAAAATTTTACACTGTAAAGGCAGGCAGAAAGGCGCTTGGACAAGGCAATGAAAATTGGGCTGTCAAGCATTAGTGATACCACAATTCTGATGTACAACAGGTCTCAAGATATGCTCTTCTCCTAACCTACCTTACAGTTAGAAGCTCCCAGTGCATCTCCTTTAGCACTTCTCCTCCTCCCTGATAGCAGTCTGCCACCTTCCAACACTTAATCCTTCCCCCCTTACTGGTAGTTCCCCCCCAACTGTTATTTAGTGTTCATTCCTCTTCAAGCTCCTGGGCCCCCCTCCAGTGGTCCCTGGTCCCATTTCAAACTCCTGATCCAGCCCTATCCCTTAGCTGTATCGTGGCTATTCCAATGTGTTTCTCAGCCATGTACTGTGCTTCCTTTGTATTGCTTTTCTCCATTTGTTCCCCCTTTTACCAAGTCTGTGGTTTTGAACAATGTATGTACGAATGCTCCTTTTATTACACTGTCCCAGTATGTTACGGTTTTGTAAAATGTATGACTTGTTACGAAGTCATGTACTACTTGGGGGCATGGACCTGAAATGAAGCTGGGGGTAAAGGGGACGGAGGGGAAATCCCTGGGCGGGCGTCCAAATGGAGCAGGGCACAGGGGCAGATAGCAGCACAGAGGAGCCAAGGAACCGGACACTGGCTCAGGGAGATGAACAGGAGGAGGAGGAGGACGGGGACAGGAAAGTTCAGGGGGGAAAAATAGCAAGTGTAAGGATAAGGATAACTTCGGAAAGGGTGGGAGAAATGCAGTAGCGAGAGGTGCCCGGGGGAGGAAGGAGACAGGGTTTTAATAGTTGGGGTTTCTATTTTAAAAGGTGTTACATGGGAAGAAGGGGAGGCAGAGGGGGGAAAATATGGGTAGAATGCCTGCCAGGAATGACGGCGACCAAAGTCATACACTAGATCCCCTCAGGGGAGAAGGCACTGGATAAGAGAACACATCTGATGTTTCACTTAGGGACAAATGACCTTGCAAGGAGTTTAGTTTAGTTTATTGTTCTAGGAATTATTACCTTTGAGTAGTGTGATGGAGGTGGAGGCATGGTTTATGGGACTGGCTAGCTTCTGCAGCAGCTTGAATTTTAAATCCTTGACATTCTCCAAAGTGCTGCCAGGACCAAGGGCCAGCACAGAGCTAACACAAAAAATATAGGAATTTAACAGTTGCAGATGATATTAAAGTCTGCAATAGGGTGCACACTCCAGAAGGAGTAGAAAGAATGTGGAGAGATCTGGGGAGGCTCGAGGCATGGTCAAGGAGGTGGCAGCTTTCATTCAATATGGACAAGTGTAAGATCATGCATCTTGGATACAGGAACCAGAGGGTAGGGTACTGTATGGGGTTCTGAGACCTGGAAGTAACAGAACAGGAAAGGGACCTAGGCATCACTATATCAAGGGACCTGAAGGTAGAAAGACACTGCGAGGGAGCAGTGGCTAGGGGAAGCAGAATTCTGGGCTGCATCGGAAGGGGATTACCAGTAGAAAGAGGGAGGTCATAGTACCCTTGTACAGCCATCTAGTTAGATCGCATTTGGAGTATGGCGTCCAGTTCTGGAGGCCATACCTCAGAAAGGATGTGGGGAGGCTGGATCGAGTTCAGAGGAGGGCAATGAAGATGGTTAAAGGGGCTCAGCCACGTGTCCTATGAGGAAATGTTCGGAGCATTGAACATGTACTCCCTTGAACAGAGGAGGGAGAGGGGGGGACATGACTGAGACCTTCAATACCTTAAGGGTATAAACCCGGGTGCCAGTGGGAAGCATCTTCCAGCTGAAAGGGAATGAGAGGATGAGGGGGCATGGGTTACAGATTCAGGGGGGACAGTTCAGGGGTAACATTAGGAAGTACTATTTCACAGAGAGGGTGGTGGATAAGTGGAATAGGCTCCCAGAGGAGTTGGTTGGAGAAGCAACAGTGGAAGCTTCAAAAGGGCATGGGACAGACATAGAGGATTGTTGGGGGGGGGGGGGAGGATGTCCCTAGCAGATAGTTAGACAAATGGGCAGACTAGGTGGGCCTTGTCGGTCCTTTTCTGCCATCACACTTCTATGTTTCTATGTTTGTGTTATGTCCATCCAGGACCACTTTGTAAATGAATTCGCTCAATAGTGAATTCCTAGTTAAATAAAAATTGAATTGAATATCCAAAACATCTAACTAACTGAATAGAAACATAGAATTTGACGGCAGATAAGGACCGCTTGGCCCACCCAGTCTGCCCATTTCCCTACCTAATGGATAAGCTGCAGATCCTAGTTAACCAGCAGCCTACTTATTTCTACCCCACCCCCTAGAATTGCCTTATGACTGTCCCATGCATGCTTGAATTCAACCACTGTTTTGACTCCACAGCCTCCTCCGGAAGGCCGTTCCATGCATCCACAACCCTCTCTGTGAAAATAAAGTCTGTGAATATAAAGCCAAATCTTACGAATATTGGGTGTGCTATGTGACCCTTTTTCTAGGCTCCTTCTGAAAATTTGCGCTCCAACTAAATAAAGGTAACAGTAGCGGCACAACAGTAAGACAATGGAAAAAACACAATTTAGGCTTTATTTTAGAGTGAGACGCCCACTGAAAAGTACTGCTATTATTTTGAAGTAGTAGTGCAACGAAACTGGACAAAAAATTTGACCCTACTTCTTTTTTTAACTATAAAATATTCTAGACATCTCTCATATTTATTTGGTGGCGACAACTTCTAGTTCCACCCAAATGTGTGTGTGTTTTATAAATATGTGAATTTTAGTTGTTTTTTCTCTCAATAAGAAAAGAAGGCTGTCACATTTGGCTTAGAAATAGCACTGTGAACCTGGCAAGACTCAGAGTTAGGCTTCAGAAAACTGAAAAATGCTCATGGTATGCAGCATAGGAAGTACCCAGAAAAGCGGACTTGACATGCTAATATTTTTAGTAGTTGTCTTCGAAAGTAAATTTTTGTAAAAATAATTTTTGGTTACACTGCCGCTTTAAGAGAAAGAGACTTGCGTTTCAATAGGTGGGTCCAGCCAGAGTGGATCACACCAGGCATGGAGACCACTGACCTGTCTGTGAGCTTCTGTCTTTGCCTGAGGACATATCATGTGCCGTGAGCTAAGGTTTTCCCTGGATTGCACCTGGAAAAGGGATCTTGGCTCAGTGTATGGCTCTCCTGGTTACCAATGTTCAGCATACCTCTCAATCTCCCTCATCACAAATCAGGGAAAAGGCTTAAAATGATCAGGGACACATAACTAAAATCAGGGACACATCTGAAAAAATAATAATATTAATTCCAGAAGCTGTGTATAACATGCTTCTTAGTATGATGAAGCATACCTCTCAACTGTCCCTGATTTCGCTTCAAAATATTACTCTGTCCCTACTAAAATTTTTGTTTCCATGTCTAAACAATGGGGTTTGCATTAAGCACAAAACATAATTTTCAGTAAAATAAATAATTAACTCAGCCAATCAGATGGAAGTACACGTGACCGCTTAGCTCCATTCCCGTTGAGACAGCAGGCTTTGTGTTGCAGTAGTAGAAAGTAGTGCAGGCATACGTGATCTAGTAGTGTGAGGAGAGGGTTTATACCTGTCGCTGCTCTTACGTGCTAGACCCGCTCTATTTGTCTCAACTTGTCAGGACAGGTGGGCGGTGAAAGCTTTAAGCAGCGGGGTGTCCGCAAACCGTGAGCTGCAGCCTTCAGACCGACCGAAGACGAGTAATAAGTCTTGCTGTCACTGAACATGGAGTATGCCCGAGGATATGTCAGTGTGTTGTACCCTAGCTCCATAGTCAGGTGAGCTCAGTTTTGCGGTTGCAGTGATTTTTGTTATTAATTTGCCGCGAGCTCGTGGATGTGGCAGCACATTTAGGATTACCACCTTTTAAGAAGCACAGAGCGGGACATTTCTTATTGAGACATGATTTTTTCGCTGGACAGTGCTTAACCTCAACCGATGCAACAGACTTGTTTTCGCTATATAATCAGAATCAAGGCTAAGTGCAGTAGTTTCTTAGTTGCTTCTATTGTTTTTTTTTTTATCATTTTAAGGTGTTTTAGTTAAGGTATTGTAGTTTTCTGCAACATTTAGTGGAAAGTTATAAAATATTGTTTCTGCTATAAAATCAGGACATTTAGTATTTTTCATGTTTTTTTTTTGCAGTACACAGCTACCCAAATCAGGACTGCCCTGCGAAAATCAGGACAGGTGGTAACCTAAGCACATTGTGTGTTCACTGGTTTGTTTAGTTATCTGGCAAGAAAAGATGAAATGTTTCGGGGAATGATTATCAGCAACAGAATGGTGTTTGTTTTTTTTTAGCCTGCAGAGGATACACTCAGGGCTCCAGTCGGTATAGCTAGAAAATTAAACTTTGCACACCAGTTATCACACTATCCATAGACCACTGTGTTGTCTTCATAGTTGTATACTGTAACCCTTTTTTTAATTCTGTGGTAACTGGGTAAGGCCCACAAGGTACACGTGTCTATTTTCAAGAGCGACCCCTAGAGCACTGGGGTGGCTTATGGATAAGTGACTTACTCATGATCCCACATTATGCAAGCGGATCTTGCAGGAATCAAACCCTGGTCTGTTGGATGACTGCCCAACTTTTCTGGTGTACCTGTGTAAAGTAATTACTATGCTGTCAATTTGACTGGTCACCCCCTCCTCCCAGTGGTAGGGAAAATGATGGAATCACTTCTGAAAGAAAGAATGATAAGAGTACCTAGAGGTCAGCGGGGCACAGGATCCAAGGCAGCATAGATTCACAGCAGGAAGGTCATGTCAGGAGATTTCTTTGACTGGGTGACCAAAGTAGTAGACCAGGGAGGGGCTGTGGCCTACCTGGACTTTAGCAAGCATTTGATACAGTCCCACACAAAAGATTAATAAATAAGTTAGCCAGCCTGGGAGTGGGTCCCAGGGTGGTAGCTTGAGTAACAGATTGGCTGGACAACAGAACGCAGAGAGTAATTGTAAACTGAGTACATTCTGAAGAAAGGGGGGTTACTAGTGGGTACTGCAGAATTCAATGCTGGGACCGGTCCTCTTTAATGCCTTTGTAGAAGACATTGCGGAGGGGCTGGAACGAAAAGTATGCCTCTCTGCGGACGACACAGAGATCTGCAGCAGGGTTAATACAGGGGGGGGGTGTGGAAAGGATGAGAATGGAATTTGGCAAGGTTGGAGAAATGGTCAAAAGTATGGCAGCTAAATTTAGTGCGAAGAAGTGCACCTGGGAAACAAAACCCAGGGGAAGAGTACACAATGGGGGTAACTAACAACAAAAATGGAAAGGGACCAGCGAAACCAGATGATTATGGATCCCTCATGCGCGAAATCAAAAACTCACAGCATTACGGTAGTGACGGTTTTTCCACGCCATGCACACACCCCCCTCACAGAAAAATAGCATACAGTGACACGCCCAACCACGACATGCTACCAAAAGTCTACAAACTCATTGAAATAGAAAGACCATTTCCATGTTGTACCACTGCACTGTTTTATTTTTCTGTATTTTCTGTACACCCCCCCATGCATCTCAGTTTCATCATTTGAATATTTTTACCGCAGCACTGTGTTTCAGTTATATTTGTAATCTTATAACAGCTAAACGCCGGTTTTCCAACTGTAGGTCACATTCTCAGCATTGTCCTCTGCCACAATATATTATTTGTTTGTTCTTTCTTCTGTGGGGGCGCTCCACCCCCCACACACCCCGGGTTCCATTTGGTAATTTGCACAGTTGGATTTACATAGAAACATAGAATTTGACGGCAGATAAGGACTGCTTGGCCCACCCAGTCTGCCCATTTCCCTACCTAATGGATAAGCTGCAGATCCTAGTTAACCAGCAGCCTAATTCTTCCTGCCCCCACCACCTAGAATTGCCTTATGACTGTCCCATGCATGCTTGAATTCCACCACTGTTTTTGACTCCACAACCTCCTCCGGAAGGCCGTTCCATGCATCCACAACCCTCTCTGTGAAAAAATACTTCCTTAAATTACCTCTGAGCCACTTCCCCATCTTCAAATTGTGCCCCCTTGTTCTTGCACACCTCTTTGTTTGAAAGATGCTACCCTCTTGGACTTTGTTGATTCCCTTGAGGTACTTGAAAGTTTCTATCATGTGCCCCTCTCCCTCCTTTCCTCGAGGCTATACATATTAAGCTCCTTTCATCTCTCTTCATATGTCTTCCGGTGCAGACCCTGCACCATTTTAGTTGCCCTCCTCTGGACAGCTTCCATCCTGTCTGTCTTTGCGGAGATTGGGTCTCCAGAACCGCACGCAGTACTCCAGATGGGGTCTGACCAGCTGTCTGTACAGAGGGATAATAACTTCCTGTTTTCTACTGGTGATGCCTCTCCCTATGCATCCCAGTATCCCCCCAGCCCTCCTTGCTGCCCTCTCACATTGCTTGCCCACCTTTAGGTCATCTGATATGACCACCCCTAGGTCCCTTTCCATTTTTGTTGTTGTTAGTATCTCACCCCCCATTGTGTACTCTTCCCCTGGGTTTTTGTTTCCCAGGTGCATTACCTTGCACTTCTTAGCATTGAATCTAAGCTGCCATACATTTGACCATTCCTCTAACCTTGCCAAGTTCCTTCTCATCCTTCTTATTATTATGACTAATTCTTGTTCTTTCTTCTGTGGGGGCGCTCTGCCCCCCCCACCCCCTTGGTTCTGTTTGGTAATTTGCACAGCTGCATTTATTATTATGACTGTTAGTTGTTTTATTCTTTACGAGCGAGTGTACTGGTAGCCGGCAGTGGGTGGAGCAACAGCCTGCAGCTACGGTGAAACTGCCGTAATTATCCTTGAGCGCAAGAGGGGTCCTTAATCATCCGGTATCTCCAAGGGACCTGGGGTAGTCCTATCAGATGACCTTAAGGTAGGCAAGCACTGTGAGAATGCAGTAAGGAGGGCTGGGGGGGAAAGGGATACTGGTAGGCATAGAGAGAGGCATCACCAGTAAAAAAAGGGAAGTTGTTATCCCTCTGTACAGACAGTTGGTGAAACCCCATCTAGAGTACTGCGTGCAGTTCTGGAGACACCATCTCTGCAAGGATGTAGACAGGATGGAGGCAGTCCAGAGGAGGGCAACTAAAATGGCGCAGGGTCTGCAACAGAAGCCATATGAAGAGAGACTAAAATAGCTGAGTATGTATACCCTTGAGGAAAGGAGGGAGTGGGGAGACATGACACAAACTTTTAAGTATCTCAAGGGAATCATCAAAGTCCAAGAGCGGAGCATCTTTCAGAAAAAGAGGTATGCAAGAACAAGGGGGCACAATTTGAAGATTGGGGGGGGAATTGCTCAGGGGCAACGTGAGCAAGTATATTTTCACAGAGAGGGTGGTAGATGCATGAGACCTCCTTTCTGAGGAGGTCATGGGGTCAAAAAAAGTGGGGGAATTCAAGAATGCATGGGACAGACATAAGGCAATTATAGTGGGGGGTAGGAGGAAGTAGGCTGTTGGGTAACCATAATCTGCAGTTTATCCAGTAGGTAGGGAAATGGGCAGACTGGGTGGGCCAAGCGGTCCTTATCTGCCGTCAAAGTCTATATTTCTCCCCCAGTGTTAGAAACAGAATGCTGCATCACATATACAGGTTTTCTAGTTGAATATTTTCAAGTGTCACCCAACTGGGGCATGATCTGAGTGTGAGTGTGAGTGTGAGTGTGAGTGTGAGTGTGAGTGTGAGTGTGAGTGTGAGTGTGAGTGTGAGTGTGAGTGAGAGAGAGAATGTGCAATACATCATAAGGAAATTAAGCAATAAACCATGACAGTGCATGGGTTATGCTGTAATTTACCCCATGGGTGGCATGGTTTGGCCACGGGGCCGCAGGCTGAGTGGGTCAAACCAAACCGTCGATAAATTCAACATAATCACGCTGTCATGGTTATTCACCCGATTATGTCGATATGCTTCAATAGTACTATACTAAGTTATACAAAAATTTCCCAGTAATACAGCACTACTCTCAATAATACTGTCCTGAAAAGTGATAATACTATCGTTTTTGTTGATACTACAGTTGGAGATGACTTTTGAACTGTAGTATTATCAAGTGGTGGCTTACAGGGCCCCGGCACAGCAGGAATCCGTGGATATAAGGATGGCGGATGAGTTCATGAGAATGGCGGCAAGGAGGGAAGTGGTGCTGATGGGGGACCTTAACCTACCGGATGTAGACTGGGACACCCTTTCTGCTGCTTCAACCAGCAGCAGGGAAATATTGGACTCCCTGCAAATGGCCTTCCTGAATCAACTGGTCAGGGAGCCAACCAGGGCAGGAGCTACCCTTAATCTAGTCCTGACAATAGGGATAGGGTAGGAAATGTATCAGTGGGGGAACATCTTGGTACAAGTGACCACAACACGGTCAGGTTTACAATAAGAAACACTGAGGAGGTTCACCGGTCTAGGTTGAGGGTGCTGGATTTCAAGAGGACAAACTTAGGGAGAATGAGGGAAATGGTGGAGAGGGCCTTGGAAGGAGTGGAGGAGTTGACAGAAGTGGTGGAAATGGGGGAGGGGGAGGGTAAGATAAGAGAAGCTATTGTAGAGGCTACTGACATCTGTGCCAAGAGAGCAAGTAAAAATAAGAGGAGAAGGAAGCCTCTGTGGTACAATAGGAAGGTAGCAAAAAAGGTAAAAGCCAAAAGGAAGGCCTTCAAAAAGTTCAAGGAAACACAAGCGGAGGAGGACTGGGGAAATTACCAGGTGAGCCAGAGAGAAGCCGGGGTAGAGGTAAGGAGGGCAAAGGCACAGAAAAAGGAACACATAGCTAGAGGGGTCAAAAAAGGGGATAATAAGACTTTCTTTCAGTACGTAAGTGACAAGAGGAAGACTAGGCAGGGAATACTCCAGTTAAAAACAAGAGGGGGAGTTGCTACAAGGGGACAGAAAAAGGTGTCCTGCTAAATTGCTATTTTTGCTCAGTGTTCACCAGGGAGGAAGACAGTGAAGGCAGCGGAGCAGGAAAAGGAATGGCAGGGGAGGGCATATGAGGCCATTCCTCGTGGAGGAGATTTTGGGAGAACTAAGCTGCATCAAGGTGGACAAGGTAATGGGGCCTGATGGGATGCACCCAAGGGTGTTAAGAGAACTAGAGATATTGGCAGTGCCATTGGCTGCACTCTTTAATCTGTCCTTGCAGACTGGGGTGGTGCCGGAAGACTGGAGGCAGGCAAATGTGGTCCCACTGCATAAGGGGGAGGGAGGAGGAAGTGGGAAATTACAGGCTTGTGAGCTTTACATCAGTGGTAGGCAAGCTCATGGAGAAACTAATAAAAGGCAGAATCACCAGCTACCTCGAGGAAAGCAGCCTGATGGATCCAAGGCAACATGGTTTTACAAGGGGCAGATCCTGTCAAACAAATTTGATAGAGTTTTTTGACAGGGTCACAAAGGAGCTGGATCAAGGGAGGGCAGTGGATGTGGTTTATTTGGATTTCAGGAAGGCATTTGACTCTGTACCCCACTGGAGACTGCTGTATAAAATGTCAGGCCTGGGGCTGGGTCAGAGGGTGGTTGAATGGGTGGGAAGCTGGCTGGGGGAAAGGAGGCAGAGGGTTGTAATAAATGGGGTGGCATCCAGAGAGGGCAAGGTCACAAGCTGGGTCCCTCAGGGATCAGTGTTGGGGCCCCTCTTTTCAGATGACACAAAGATCTGTAACAGAGTTGATACACAAGGGGGGGTGGGAAGGATGAGAAGGGACTTAGCAAGGTTGGAGGAATGGTCAGACGTATGGCAACTTAGATCCAATGCAAAGAAGTGCAAAGTAATGCACATGAGGAAACAAAAATCCTGGAGAAGAGTACAGAATGGCAGGGGAGATGCTAACAACAACAGTAATGGAAAGGGACCTGGGGTTAGTCATGTCAGATGACCCAAAGGTGGGCAAGCCATGTGAGAAGTCAGTAAGGAGAGCCGGGGGGATACTGGGATGCATAGTCAGAGGCATCACAAGTAGAAAAAGGGAAGTGGTTATCCCCCTGCACAGATAGTTGGTGAGACCCCATCTGGAGTACTGCGTGCAGTTTTGGAGACCCCATCTTTGCTAGGACATAGACAGGATGGAGGGAGTCCAGAGGAGGGCAACTGAAATGTTGCTGGGTCTGCATCAGAAACAATATGGAGAGAGACTGAGAGAGCTTAATATGTATACCCTTGACGAAAAGAGGGACCGTGGGACATGATAGAAACTTTCAAGTACCTCAAGGGAATCAGCAAAGTCCAGGAGGGTAGTATCTTTCAGAACAAGAGATGTAAAGAACAAGGGGCACAGTTTAAAGATGGGGTGGGGGAGAAGGCTCGGGGCAATGTGAGGACATTTTTTTTTCTTTTCACTGAGAGAGTGGTGGATGCATGGAACCACGCCTTGGGAGGTTGTGGGGTCTAAAACAGAGTTCAAATATGCATGGGACAGACATAAGGCAATTATAGTGGCGAGTGGGAGGAAGCACGCTGTTGGTTAACTAGAATCTTCAGCCTTATCCAGTAGGTAGGGAAGTGGGCAGACTGGGTGGGCCAAGCGGTCCTTATCTGCTGTTAAAGTCTATGTTTCTATACATAGAGGTAAGTGTGAACAAAAACATTTAGGCAACGTGACACATTTTGTGGGAAAGTCTGGCAGTACTTGCCCACGTATATAACTATATACGTATATCAATGTTACATAAATACACCCACGATAATATTGTTATAGTTTTACATTTTCATTTGCACATGCATGTATTTGTGCACAGTTACACAATCTTAGATATATGCACAGATCAAAATGGGAAGTTTCACTTATAATATTTGCCAAGCCTTGCCCACAAGAGCTGAACCCCAGAGGTATGAACACTACTCTGTGAAAACCCAGCTAGTGCTAAAGGCTGTTGGCGTGTCTGTGGAGGGGTGGAGAAGAGTTGAGTTGAGCAGTGAAAAGACTAAAGAGAAAAGGGCAGGGAGGACGAGAAGGAGAAGAGGGTCAGGTGTAGTTGCAGGAGGGAGAGGTGTAGTGCCGAAGAAGATGGGACAATGAACAAGTCGACTAAGCAGAGTGGATATCTAAGGGGAGTGAGTTCCAAATGTTTGGAAAGTGATAGGAGAAGACCGGGAAGGGAGGGCACGAGTCCTAATGGGGGAGTTGCGGAGTGAGTAAGGGGGGATGGGAGGGATGGAGAGAAGAGAGAGAAGGTAAGAAGGCAGGAAGCCAAGCCAGAACTCACCAGTTTGAGAGGAGCTATGAGCAAGGCGTCTGGCCGAGAGAGAGAGAGAGAGAGCAAGCAGTGTAGAGGTCACAGTGGAGAGTACGTGGTGGTGGACAGGCAAAAGCAAAGCGGCGAAGAAATTGAATGGAGTGTCTAGTCTGGTAAGGGTGAATTTGGGGGCAATACTATAAACTGTTACCAAAGTCAAAGATTGGGAGGATCATCTGTACGATCTCACTTCAGGCCGGTAGGGGTAGGTAGCGGCGGTGTCAATAGTAAATGGCAAACTGTTTATGAGGGGAAAAAAAATAAAATGCACGCAGTAACCGATCGCCCATCTTATCCACGGTCAGTATATTTGGCGAGGACTGTATAGAATCTGTATGTTTTATTTTATCAAGTGCAGCAGATATTTTTTTCATGAAAACATAGGAGATGTGTTATGCATGACATCCCGGAGAAAAAGCTGTGCTGTTCTATATCAGTCAGATTATGCTTTCTTAGATGGTCTGTCATATGATCTTTAATAATTCCAAAAGTTTACAGTGTCCCATGTTTTAAGTTGTAAAAGGATTTGAGGAGCTGGCTTGTTGGCTGTTGAGCAGAGCTAATACTTCCGATGCCTGTTAACTCAGGTTCACCCCCCCAAGTCTGGGCATGCTAGAGGTCTTGCAGTATGTGGAGGAGGATTACATGTACCATTTGCTGCCCTCCTTTGCAGATGGAGGGCTGCAGCGGCACCTCCTGTCACTTTATTGCCACCTGGGTGACCACAGGTAGCAGTGCAACATGTTTTGCAAAAGTGTATTTTGAAGGGGATTGGGGTGCAGGCACTGGTGGTCAGTCATGCCTGCACCTTGTGAGTTAGTTGCGAGCTCTCAGAGAGTCAAAAAGGGCACTTTCCAAATGGACAGATGAAGTTCTGCTTTACCTTCTCCACTTGGCCACTTCAGACTTTGCTCCCCAGTCCCCTGGAGAGGTCTTGGGTGCCCCACGCCTGCTCTGCAAAGGGACATAGGGCCAGCACCTCCTGAGGAGCTGAAGTGAGGGTTCTACATCTAGGATTAGCCTGAGGAGGTTTGTGGAGGGGTGTCCTGGGGCCCCATGGAGATATTAGGAGGAAGCTCTAAGACTGAGCAGAAAGCAGCTAGTCTGGATGAAAGGATGTTCAGACAGGAGGCGGGCAGATGGGTAAACAAAACAAATTGAGGTATGCATTTGATTCATTTTGAATCGGACTCCTGTAATGTCTTTTAGATTTGCCTTTATTTGCCGGCCTGGTGGTGCTGAGGGTTGAGGCGCCGACAACCCAGGGTCGGGAGCGACCTCGGGTGTCTGAGGGTCGGCCAGGGGAAAGAGGATTGAGCGTCCCAGGGACTGCTGTCCTCTGGGGAGGGACAGCTGTGGTTGCGCTGGCTGCTGGTGGTGGCTGGGGGTTGGTGCATGCGACGGTTTGCTGTGGGGTCGGTATGGGCCGACGTCTGATGTGCAGTGCGCGGAAGCACGCACGGCAGCGTCATTGACGCCATTACATGCCTGTACCGTGGGAGAGACCAGTACATGAAAAATCCTCCAGTGCATTAGCTGATGTCTGGTCCCATTGGCGCTGCACCACTCTGACTGAATGCTCCTCCTGGATCATGACCCCCGGCTTCTGCGGTGGTGGGGCAAGTACCCGCCGTGAAATAGCCTGTCAGAGGAATGGAGGAAGGGGTTGTCGAGCACAGGCACTAGGAGTGGTGCTGTGCTGTGGGTCCAGACGGATAGGGAGGAACCATAGGCAACACCCCCCCCCCCAGCCAAGGAGGGAATACAGAAAGAAGGAAAGGAAAAAAAAAAAAAAAAAAAGACGTCTCAGATGTCGAAATTAAGTTTTGCAGCCACTAGCTCGCAGGGCTAGTGACTGGGAAATCCACCAGCCTCACAGATGTCTCCACTGTCGCAGCTGGTGTATTTATTGAAATATTACCACCTTCAGTACAAGCCAGCAGGGCTAGTTAAAGGAAAATTTTACTAGCCTGATACAAAATCTTCCAGCATTTGGCTAGTGGGCTAGTGCCAATTTTGACCCCTGCGTCTTTTGTGGGTAAGCATAATACAGTGTTTTGTATCTGGAAATTCTGGGCAGATATTGACCTAACAAATACTGTAAAGTGACTGCAGATTGCATGTGCAAATGTTTTGAGTATGTGGCCCATGTGGGCCAGCAAGCTCTCCGTGTGTGTCAGTGACGCAGTAGTTCTGAATGGTAATACTTGGGACATCCCTTGTTGTGGAGGACAGCGGAGAGCAGTGCTTGCATTACAGTTATAACCCAGTGCCATGTTAAAAGAGCAGTTGACCCCCTATTTACTATGGGGCAGCTAAGCCCCTTCAAAGTGCTACCTGTCCCGGTGGCTCATTAAAGCATACAGATAATTCTTCAGAGTATTGGGATATGTGTTTTTACTATTTCATTTCAAGATAATGAGGAGATAGTTTTGTGCCACTTTGTAGTCTTCACTGTAACTCTACATTCAAACTGTAGTCTGATGAGAGTGAAGAATGAGGCTAAAACTCTTCTTCGGAAGAGGCTAACGTGTTCACAGTGAGTCTTTATAATATACACATCTAACTTTCCTGGGTCTTAATGAAGATCTTTACCATGTAACCATGATTTGTCCTTAGTATATGGGCATTGGGGGGGGGAATATTTAGGAGCATCTTTATGTAAATTATACATACACATCGGCATGGAGAGACACTGACTGCATTGCTAAAATTGTGCAGGAAGCAGGAGAGAAATATTGACGTCCTGGTAAACATAGGGAGTAATGATCTCGCCAGCCGGTCAGTTGTGGAGACCAAGGAACGCCTGACCAGGATGGGAGACAAACTGTCATCCATTTCGTCCGGCATCTTCTTCTCTGAGATCCTGCTGGTCTGGGAGAGGGGGGCAGATGGACAGAACGTCAGAGAAGGGGAGATAGGGGAGCTAAACATGTGGCTCAAGGGCTGGTGCCAGGAAAAAGGATACAGATTTGTAGGTAACTGGCAACAGTTTTGGGAGCGAAAGTTCTTTAAATTTGATACACTGCATCGGACTAAGGAGGGAGTCAGTGCATTGCGGCAGAAGTTTGATGTCTTTGCAGAATATTTAAACTAGCAAATGAGAAGAGAGGTACAGCATCTGATATAGAACCCCCCCGGCCCCAGCTAGTGATCAAACAGGAGTTCAGCATGTTTGTAGTTCATTTGCATCACCAGGTAAGGAAAAAGGTCTGGCTCCCCATACAACGTGCAAGGGAAAAGCCGGACCTCGCCCAACAACTAACGCACCGAAATCTGGCCAATGGAAAATCATGTACAGAAATGCCCGCAGTCTGGGAAACAAAATCACAGACCTGGAGGCAAAAATGACAGAGGCTAAACTGGACATAGTAGCCATTAGTGAGACATGGTTCACCAGTAACCACAGGAGACTTCAGTACCCGGCTATGTACTGTTCAGAAGAGACCGAGTTGCAAAAAAAGGGGAAGGGGGAGTGAGTAGCCTTTTATGTCAGTGAAAATATCAAAGCTACAGAAATTCAGAATACACATAAGGAGCCAGAAGAACTGTGGGTCACCCTGGAAACAGGAAATGGGACAGCTATATGAACTGAGATTATATACAGGCCTCCAGACCAGGGGGAGGACAGACACATTACTGTTAGAAGATATACATATAAACATATGAATTTGCCAGCAGATAAAAGCCTTGTGGTCTACCGAGTCTGCTCGAGTGTGCAGCTAGCAGTCCTTATACTGCAGCTGCCCCTGTCTCTCCTCCCCTGACCTTTCCTCTTACCCTATCCCATCCCCTTTTTAAGCAGTCCACTGTTCTACAGGATACCACTTCTGCAGGAAACACGTTCCACCCAGACACCACTCTCTCTCCGTAAAAAAAGTGTCTTCTCATTTCCCTCCTGAACCCCCCCCCGCAATCCGCAATCTGAGATTGTGACCTCAAGTGTCCCTACCCACCTTAACTTGAATAGTTTCTCTGTGCCTGTCTTGTTTATTCCCTTCATGTACTTGAAGGTTTCAATCATGTCACCCCTGTCTGTTCCTTCCTTCAGTGAGTACATGTTCAACTCCCTCGGCCTACTCATGTAGGGTATGTCCCCTAGTCCCTGGTATAGTATACAAGGCATGACTGCTAAAGGGGAATGTTCTGATAATGGGAGACTTCAAGATGCCAGATACAGATTGATCAATACCAGCATGAACATCCGCCAGAACTAGACACATAGTGGATTCCCTGCAGGGGAGGGCCTCTAACAATTGGTACAATAACCTACAAGAGACAGGGCTATCCTGGATCTAGTACTGACTAACTGGGAAAGGATCACAGATCTCTAGGTAGAAGGTCACCTGGGGCTAGTGACCATCACATTGTATGGTTCAGTTTTGCCAGTAGAACTAAACCATCCCATTCCAAGGCAAAAATATGGGACTTCAGAGGAGCTGACTTTGATAAGATGGCCAACAGAGTTAAGCTAGCCCTGGCAAGAAGAAATACAGGTGAGGGGGTACAGGAAAAGTGGGCAAGCATTAAGGATGCAATACTTGAAGCAACATCCCATTGTGTTAGGGAGAAAAGCAAGAGCAAAAGAAGGAGGAAACTACTTTGGTTCTCAAAAACAGTAGCAGAAAAGATCGAACCAAAAGGCTGGCCTTCAGAATATAAAAGAAGGGGCCTTAGCGGAACGAACATGGGAAGACATACCAAACTTCCCTAAGGGAAGCAGGAAGGCAAGGTGAGGCAAAGGCCCAAACTGAGGAAACACTAGCATGAACAGTAAAAGAAGGGGACAAGACTTTCTATAGATACATTAGTGAAAGGAGAAAGTCCAGAGGGGGTATTGCTAAGATCAAAAGGGATAAGGGGGAATGTGTAGAGGAGGACCAAGGAAATGCATCTATCCTAAGTAGATACTGAGGAGAAGGCAGGGCAGAGCCCACAGCTCAGCACCATGGACACGGGGGGAGGGAGTGAGGTGTGCACAAGTCTGTTCACAAAAGAAAGGGTCCTACAAGAGCATGCAAAGCTGTGTGGAATAGGCAATAGGACCTGATGGCATACATTCCAGGGTACTAAAGGAGCTAAGGGTGAAACTAGCAGAGCCATTAGCAGAACTGTTTGGTGAGTCTGAGCACAGGAGAGGTCCCAGAAGACTGGAGATGGGCTCATGTGATCCTGCTCCACAAGAGAGGCAGCAGGGAGGAGGCAGGGAACTACAGACCAGTCAGTCTTACCTCAGTAGTGGGCAAGATTATGGAGATACTCCTAAAGGAAAGGATAGTGCAACACCTGGAATCCATAGGAGCACAGGATCCAAGACAGCATGGGTTTACAACAGGAAGATCCTGTCAAACTAATCTCATAGATTTCTTTGACTGGGTAACCAGAGTGGTGTACCAAGGGTGTGCAGTTGATGTCGCCTACCTTGACTTCAGCAAAACTTTTGATATTGTTCCACATAGAAGATTGATTAATAAGCTGGGTAGGCTCAGGGTGAGTCAGAGGTTGGTCAACTGGGTGGCAAACTGGTTGGTGGGCAGAAAACAGAGAGTGGTGGTAAACGGTATACAGTCAGAAGAGATGCAAGTCACAAGTGGGGTACCTCAGGGATCAATCCTCTTCAGTATCTTAATCAGTGACATTGCAGATGGACTAGATGGTAAGGCTTGTCTGTTTGCAGATGACACCAAGATATGCAACAGAGTAGATGATCCAGATGGGGTGGGCAGAATGAGAAGAGATCTGGAAAAAACTGGCAAAATGATCGGACGAGTGGCAACTGGGGTTTAACGCAAAGACGTACAAGATCATGCACATAGGGAAGAGAAACCCTGAAGCTAACACATGGTCATCATCATCATCACCGATGACCTGAAATCATCCAAGCAGACCACGAAAGCAGTAGGTAAGGCTAGAGGGATGTTGGGGTGTATTAGGGGTATCACAAGTTGTAAGATGGAGGTAATAATCCCTCTTTACAAGACACTGGTTAGGCCCCATCTGGAGTACTGCGTGCAGTACTGGAGGCCGCACCTGCACAAGGACGTTAAAAAATGGAGGCAGTCCAGAGAAAGGCAACCAAAATGGTGCGGGACTGCATCAGAAAACATATGATGGTGGCCTGGTGGCGCTGAGGGTTGGGCGCTGGACACCACACCACGCCTACGCGGCGACCCGGGTTGAGACGGACCACGCCGGGTCGCCGTGGGGAGGATGGAGCGCCCCAACGACCTTCCCTCCCTCGGGTGGATGCAGGGCGCCGCTGACGCCTGACGCCCCTGAGGGGTCGGTGGATGCACCACCTTGGCGACACGGAGGCTCTGTCTATCGGAGCCGGGAGTGGGGACGCCGCTAGGCACTTGAGAGGAGCGCATCAGCACGCAGACTCTTCTGCGCCGGCGCCTCAGAGGACGCAGGTTAAGGGGAAAACAAGACAACTCGAGGAAAAATGCCTCCAATCGCCTAAATGAAGTCCTCCAGAGCCGGCCTTGCCATCCTCTGACCAGGGCAGACCCCAAATACTGCAAGCTGCAGGGAAGGGGGAAAGGGGCTTCTCCTCGCCCGCCAGGGGTAATCCGACCATCAAGGTGCCCCCAATGGCAGTGTGGCACTCTAGGGGCAGACCAAGCTGGTGCGACAAAGTGGGGCCGTCACTCCTTGTAGGGCAGGAGGGTGAGTAATTGAAGGACAGTAAGGAGTGTGATAAAAATAATAAGTAGGAAAAAAAAAAGAAAACATATGAGTCAGATTAACGGAGCTCAATATGTATACTCTAGAGCAAAGGAGGGAGAGAGGTGATATGATCGAAACATTCAAACATTTTAAGGGCCTTAACGAGGTAAGAGTCTAACATGTTTCAGTATAAGAAAAATAGCAGGACAAGAGGACACAGCATGAGATTAGAGGGAGGCCGATTAAGGGGTAATGTGAGGAAGTTCTTTTTCACAGAAAAGGTGGTGGATGCATGGAACGGCCTCCCTCAGGAAGTGGTGGATATGAATATAGTGCAGGACTTCAAACAGGCATGGCATAGGCATAAGGGAGCAATACAAGTGAGTATGAATAGATAGGCCTTTACTCTGTCAATGGCCTATGGCACATTCATATGATAGAAAAAATGGGCAGACTGGATGGGCCTTGCGATCCTTATCTACTATCAACTTCTATGGTTCTATACCATCTGAATATATTTTGGATCAATTCTATAACTCTGAGAATGTAAAGGTTTTGAATAATTAAGTTAGCAAATTATTTAATGGCAGCTATGAAAATTAGGGAAGCAAAAAAGATTGCTGCAGTTTGAGGAAAAGATTGCACTGCATACAGGTAGAGCCTTACTTTGTCCTATGTTTGTTTTTACACAATTGATGAAAAATAAATAGTATACATTTACGTATACTGTATAATGTATGTGACACTGATGACTGTTTCTATATGTGTTGGTTCTCAATTTTTTTTTGTATATGTTGTAAAGGTATTTTTGTATGCTTATATTACTGATCAGTAAAATCGCTTCTAGAAACATAGACTTTGACGGCAGATAAGGATCGTTTGGCCCATCTAGTCTGCCCATTTCCCTACCTACATAATAGGCCGCAGATCCTAGTTAACCAACAGCCTATTTCTTCCTACCCCCCACAAGAATTGCCTTATGTCTGTCCCATGCATTCTTGAATTCTCCCACAGTTTTAGACCCCACAACCTCCTCAGGAAGGCTGTTCCATGCATCCACTACCCTCTCTGTGAAATAATACTTCCTCACATTGCCCCTGAACCGCCCCCCCCCATCTTTAAATTGTGTCCCCTTGTTCTTGCACATCTCTTTTTCTCAAAGATGCTACCTTCTGGGACTTTGTTGATTCCACTGAGGTACTTAAAAGTTTCTATCATGTCCCCCCTCTCCCTTCTTTCTTCAAGGGTATACATATTCGGCTCCTTTAGTCTCTCCTCATACGGCTTCTCTTGCAGACCCTGCACCATTTTAGTTGCCCTCCTCTGGACTGCCTCTATCCTGTCTATGTCCTTGCGGAGATGGGGTCTCCAGAACTGGACACAGTTCTCCAGAACTGGACACAGTACTCCAGATGGGGTCTCACCAACTGTCTGTACAGAGGGATAACTACTTTCTGTTTTCTGCTGCTGGTGCCTCTCACTATGCATCCCATTATACCCTCAGCTCTCCCTACTGCCTTCTCACATTGCTTGCTAACCTTAAGGTCATCTGATATGATTACCCCCAGGTCCCTTTCCTTTTTTTTTTGTTGTTACTACCTCCCCTCCAATTGTGTATTCTTCCCCTGGGTTCTTGTTTCCTAGGTGCATTATTTTGCTCTTCTTTGCATTGAATCCTAGCTGCCATACTTCTGACCATTCCTCCAACCTTGCCAAGTACCTTCTCATCCTTTCCATGCCTCCTTGTGTATCAACCCTGTTGCAGATCTTTGTCATCTGCAGAGGCATACTTTTCCTTCAGTCCCTCTGCAATGTCACTTATGAAGACATTAAAAAGGACTGGACCTAATACTGAACCCTGCGGTACCCCACTTGTAACCCCTCTTTCTTCAGAGTGGACTCCATTTACAATTACCTTCTGTGTCCTGTTGTCCAGCCAGTGTTTTACCCAGGCTACCACCCTGGGACCCACTCCCAGGCTGGTTAATTTGACTATTAATGTTTTGTGTGGGACTGTGTCAAATGCCTTGCTAAAGTCTAGGTAGGCCATGTCCACAGCCCCTCCCTGGTCTACTACTTTGGTCACCCAGTCAAAGAAATCTATTAGATTCGTCTGACATGACCTTCCCACTGTGAACCGCATGCTGCCTTGGGTCCTGTGCCCCCACTGGCCTCTAGGGTACTCAACTATTCTTTCCTTCAAGTGACTCCATCACTTTCATACACAGAGGTCAGACTGACAGGTCTGTAGTTTTCTGCCTCTGTCTTGGTCCCACTTTTGTGAAGGGGAATCACATCCGCCTTCCTCCAGTCCTGGGGTACCACACCATCCTCCCATGATTTATTAAAAAGAGTAGCCAGTGGTTTCACTATTCCCCCACCCCTTAATTCTTTTAGAATTCTGGGGTGAATTCCATCAGGCCCCATTGCTTTGTCCACCTTCAGTTTTAGGAGTTCTTGCAGAACCCTTTCTTCTGTGAAAGGACTGGGATCGACCCCTATCAAGAGTGCTTCTGTTAATTGGATTAGGCACTTCCCCCTCCTCTTTTGTGAATACTGAGCAGAAATATTCATTCAGTATCCCTGCTTTTCACTGTCCCCTCTGCCCACCCACCGTTCATTCTATTCAGCCTCACTATCCCTCCTTTGTCTTTCCGCTGCTGATGTACCTATAAAAGGTTTTATCCCCCTTCTTAACCGAGTTGGCTATCTTTTCCTCAGTTTGGGCCTTTGCTATTCTGACTTCCCTCCCTGCTTCCTTCTGCCTTAACTGGTACAGCTCTCTGTCCTGCTCCTTCTGTGTTTCCTTATACTTCCGGAATGTTATTTTTGTCTTCTACTGGTACTACTGCTACTGCTACATCTAACGTTTGTTTTTTGAGGTACATAGCAATACCTCCACAAGTGTAGTCCTGTAGGAGAAGACTTTTCCTGGATGTTGGAAGGTGGTGGGGGGATGATAAACCAGAAATCTTTGAGTGGACTGTATGTGCGTTGACTGTATAGACAAGCAGAAATAAAGGTTTTTCTAACTGTAGAAACACAGAAACCTAGGATTTGCCGGCAGGTAAGAACCATCTGGCCTGCCTAGTCTGGCCATTTTTTCCCTGTGTCAGTATTACTGCAGATCCTACTTGATAGCTAGTCTGTTATTCTCTCTCCCCACCCCCCTGTTTTCCCTAAGATTCCCTTTGTGCCTGTCCCATGCATTCATGAACCCCACCACAGATTTCACCTCACCACCTCCACTGGAAGGCTGTTTCAGGAATTCACCAGTCTTTTGTGAGGAAGTAGTTCATCATGCCTCTCCTGAATCTCTTCCCCAGCTCATAGCATGTCCCCTTGTTCTTGAGCACCTTTTTTTCTTACCCCCCCAAAATAAAATACTCCCCTCCTGTACCTTATTTTTAGCGGTGTGAGTTATTTCAAGGTCTTTATCATATTACCCCTCTCTCCCCTCTTTTTTTTTTTTCCGGTGTATACATGTTGAGGTCCATAAATCTCTTCTCGCAGGGCCTCTGATGCAGACCCTGCACCAATTTAGTTGCCTTCCTGGACTGCCTATATCCTTCTGGAGATGTGGTCTCCAGAATTGGACAGAGTACTCAAGGTGTGGTCTTATCAGTGATCTATACAGAGGCAACACCATCTCTGTCTTCTTTTTTATGGTAGTTATACCCCTCCCTGTTTGCCCAGCATCCCACTACCCCTCCCAGCTGCCGTGTCGCACTGTCTATTTCCATTGAAACCCAGCTGCTATACCCTTGACCACTCCTCTAGTTTTCTCAGGTCATTGCTTATCTTGCCCCCCATGTCTACCTTATTGCAGATTTTGTTGTCATCCGCAGAGGCAGACCTTCCCTTCTAGCTCTTCTGCAGTGTCACTTACAAAGACATTAGAGTACCCATCCAAGCACTGATCCCAGAGGCAACCCTGCTGGTCATCCTTCCTTCCTCTGAGTGAACTCCTTTACCACCACCCCCTGCCACCTGTTCCCTAATCAATTTCTTACCCAGCCAGCTACTTTTGATCTCACCCCTAAGCTACCCAGCTTGCTTACGAGTCTCTTACGTGGAACGGTGTTGAAAGCCTTACTGAAATCATCTAGGTAGGCCATGTTCATTGCTCCACTCTAATCTAGTTCCTTGGTCACCTAGTCAAAGAAATTGATATCAGATTTGTTTGTCGTGACTGTCTTCTCCCCACGGAATCCGTGCTGCCTCGGGTTGTGTAACCCATTGGATTCAAGATATTCCACAGTCTTTTAATTCAGCAGTGATTCCATTAATTTTTCACCGCTGATGTCAGGCTGACTGGCCTATAATTGTTAGCCTTTTCCCTGCTACCACTTTTGTGTAGTGGGACTACATCTGCCCTTCTCCAGTCCTCTGGAACCACATGTTGTCAATCAGCTGTTAAAACAGGACTGTCAGAGGTGCACCCAGTAGTACCTCCCTGAGCTCCCTCAGTACCCTTGGGTGCACCCCATCTGGCCCTATCGCATTGTCCACTTTCAGATTAGTGAGTCTCTTTAGGACTCTCTCATCCGAGAATAGACTAGTGTCTGCTTTCCTGCCTCCAGTGCTCCTGTTACCTTTTAGTAGCCCCTTCCCTTCTCCATCCTCAGAATGCTGAACTAAAGTATTTGTGCCGGTTGTCTGCCTTTTCCTGGCCCCCCTGTATGCAGTCCTTTTCTTCTCTTTTTAACTGTACAATCCCACCCCTGGTCTTCTTTTCGCTTACATACCTTAAAAAATAAAAATGTCCCCTTGTTACCGCCTGGGTTATTCTGTCTTCCGTTTGTGCCTTTGTGCTCTTTACGGCTCTCCTTGCTTCCCCTGATACACTTCCCTAGCATTCTCTCTCTGCATCTCCTTCCACCTTCTGAATGCTACCCACTTAGCTGTTTACCTTTTTTTGCCTCCTATTTCGAGAACCATAGTGGTCTTTTTTTCTCCTCTTGCTTTTGCTCGCTCACTTGATGCAGATGTTTGTTGCCCTCACTATGGTCCCTTTTATACTAACATACTAACATACTATTTGCCAGCAGATTAGGCCTTATGGTCTATCAAGTCTGCTCGAACCTAGATCCTTAGTTGGGTGCCGAGACCCTCCCATCCCTTGTGCTCCAGAAACCCCTATCATCCATCCCCACCCCCCCGGGACAGGCCATCATCTGATACATCCACTTTCTGTGTCTGTCCCACCCTCTCTTAAAGCTCTCCACTGTGGATCTCTGAGACCAGCTCACCAGGCAGAGCATTCCAAGGGTCCACCACCCTCTCAGTGAAAACCTCCTCCTCTTTTCCCCTCACCCTTCCACCTTCCAACTTCAAACCATGCCCTCTGGTGATGCCTCCTGCTTTAGTCTAAAGATCCCTCCATGTTTACCCTATTTATTCCCTTGAGGTACTTGAAGACCTCAATCATGTCCCCCTGTCTCTCCTCTCCTCCAATGAAAACAGGCAGAGCTCCTCAAGTCTGTCCTCGTAAGTCAAATCCCTAGCCCTCGTATCATCTTTGTTGCCCTCCTCTGTACCCTCTCCAGGAGCTGTATGTCCTCTTCAAGTGTGGTCTCCAGTACTGACACAGTACTGGGTGTGGTCTAACCAGTCCATTGTACAGCGGCAGAATCACTTCCTTGCTCCTAGGGTGATCCCCATGCGATGCATCCCAACATCCTGTTTGCCTTGCTAGCTGCTCTCCTGCACTGCTCAGTGTTGTTCATACATGTATCCACCATGACCCCTAGGTCTTTTCCCCTGTTGAGGCTTCCAGCACCTCCCCTCCAGGGTGTACCTGTGTTTAGGGTTTCCCGACCAAGATGCAACACCTTGCACTTGGTGATATTGAATTTAATTTCCATGTGTGAGCCCAGCTTCCAGGGTGTCCAGGTCCTTGCAGGGCCAACCTCCCTCTTCTCCCTCAACTACTGCTCCCATCTTGAGTCATCCAGCGAAGAGACTCATTTCACACCCTATACCATCCCTGATGTCTGATATGTATGCATTAAACAGGATTGGACCCAGGACCGAGCCCTGTGGTACCCACTACCAACCTCTGTAGGGTCGAGAGCTCCCCACAGACCACTACTCTCTGAGTGCGTCCAGCTATCCAGTTTTCAATCCATCTGACCATCAAAGGGCCTACTCCTAACCCCATCAGTTTCTCCACCAGACCATTGTGGGGACAGAGTCAAGCGCCTTGCTGAAGTCCAAGAATAATACATCCACAGGCTTACCTCTGTCCAGTTCTGATGTTACCCATTCATAGAACTCCACAAGGTTGGTTTGACATGATCTACCTGGCACAAACCCATGCTGCCGACTATCCAGACCTCCCACCTCCTCAAGTAAACCCCCAATCGTTCCTTTAGTATACTCTCCATTAATTTTCCCACCACGAGGTTAAACTGATGGGTCTATAGTTTCCTGGTACTTCCTTCGACCCCCCTTATGGATTGGTACCACATGTGCCTCTCGCCAATCCCTAGGTACCCTCCCTGTCTCAAGTGACCTGTTGAAAAGCTCCGCCAGGGTGCAGCCAGTATGTCCGCCATTCCCATAGTACTTCGGATGAATGCCATCCGCCCAGGAGATTTGTCTTCTTTAGGGCCTTGAGGGCAAACCACACCCTTGGTGGGGATGGCATCATCCGTCCCTCCACCTTACTGGTCTTTTATCCTTATCCAGATGTGACACCCCTGGGGTACCTTTCCCTCCCCTTTTGCTCCATTTCTGTTGCTCCCTCATCCCACTCCCTGCTTCTATCCCTTTGTGCCTTGCTTTGTAGATATCCCATCCCCCTTCCTAGTGAACACAGAGGCAAAGTACTCATTAAATACCTCTGCCTGGTCCCTCGCCTCTTCCACCCACCCTCCTTCTGATCTCAATCTGCTGAGATGGCCCTTAGTTTTTCTCCGCTCCCCAATGTACCGGAAGAACCCCTTTTCCCCTCCATGTATCCCCTGTGCCAGCCGTTGCTCTTTACTGGACTTAGCTCCCCTCACCATACAGGTGACTTTTCTAGATGCAAGCTGGTACATTTCCTTATCCCTATCCCCTCTTGTTGTTTTATATTTTTTGTAAGCCGCCTTCTTTTCTCTGACTGCTACCTGGACCTCACTGGACCACCAGCATGGTTTATGTGACCTTGCTCCCTTACGTTTCAACTTAGCGCAGATCCTGACTGCCTCATGAAGTCCCGTTTTATGACCTCCATCTCCTTTCCACACTTGTTGTTGAGTAATCCTTCAAGTGATCCTTGAAATATTTCCCATGCCCATAAAGTCTGCTCCCCTGAAGTCCACTGCCAGTGTCCTAGATCTCACCCCACTCCCCCAATGCTTATTTGAAACCAGACAGTATTGTGGTCACTCCCAGTCAGGGGTCCTGTACAACCATGTCCCTTACCAGATCCCCATCTGCCAGAACCACATCCAGGACATGCCCTCCCTTGTGGGCTCCATCACATGCTGTGTTAGAACACATCCTGGAAGCCATCCAGCAGCCTCTGCTCCTTGGCCACCTTAGAGGACATGGTTCCCAGTTTGTACCTGGCATATAAGGTCCCCATCAACAGCACTCCTTCCCTTTTGGACCACACTGGGCAATGATGTTGTCCAGCAAACCATCCTCTAGAACATCACTCATCCCGGGGGCCTATAGCTACTCCCAGCTTGACCTTATCTCCTGCTGGGGATCGTAAGGTGACCCATAAGGCCATACGTTCCCTCTGCCTCTTCTACCATGCAATTTCTATGTCATCTCTAATGAACATAGCCACTCCACCCTCTGCCCTCCTTTCTATCCTTCCTAAGCATAGTGTACCGCATATTTAGGTCCCAGTCATGGTTTTTGTTGGCCCACGCTTCGTGACTGCCGCCACATCCACCCCCCGAACAGCATGGCCTGGAACTCTGGCAACTTGTTTCCCAAGCTCCTGGCATTTACTAACACTAGCCCCACCCCTTATCTCTGATCCTTTTGCTTGAACCCCACCCAGATTCCTTATACTTCCATCCTCCCCTGCTCCTCCTGAAACCTCCACCTCCAGTCTGTTCCCCCCTCCCCCTTGGGCTGAGGCTACTCCCTCATCTGGAGGGAGGGCTTCTGTCAGCCCCTCCTTATCCCTTCCCCCCTTACAATCTTCACCAAGTTTTCTCCACCCCACCCAGGTCGCCCCCTCCCGGCCAGGTCACCCGAGGCTTTCACCCATCTTCATAAAATCTGCCCTCCTGAAGTCCAGGACCCTCACCTTTGTGTGGTCCTGTTCCACATCTGTCCTTATATTGAACCACACTGTATGAGATTGCTGGTCCCCAGTGCACCATGACTCTGTAATGGCCACAGTATCCAGGTCATCCTCTGCCATGATGGCCTCTAGGTTGGGAATTTTATTTCCTAGATTCTAGCATTTGCACATATGACCGTCCAGATTTTGTTGCCACTCTGCTTGTTGCCCCTTTTTACTCCCTCCCCCACCTTCCTCCCTCTTTTTCATGCTCCTGTTCCACCCCGTTTGTCTCTATCAACCTGCTTCCTTACTTACTTTGCATCCTTGGGGGTTCCTCTCCACTCCGGTTCTCCCTGCTCTCCACATCTGCCTTTGGGGGAGGGGTGCAGTTTCCGCCTCCCCAATTTCTTCCACCACCACTCTAGGTTCGTTTAGCTGTACAAAGTAACATTTAAACCAGACACCGAGGACTGTGGTTCCTTTCCTGGATGGATGCAGGCCAGCACCCCTGTATATTCCCTTATCCGTCCAGGTGGATTCCAAGTTCCCAATAGCAGATTGTGTCTGCACCACTCCTTTTAACCATAAGGTGAAGCTCCTGGTGAAGAGATCCCTCTACTTCCCACTGTTGTAGGAAGGAAGCACGTTGGAGAAAGTAAGTGTGCTGCCTGTCCAAGACCACTCCCCAGCTCCGTAAACCCCTGCTGCACTATCTCAGCTCTGTCCCTGACCAGGGCATTGATCCCCAGGTAGACAATGACATCCAACTCCCCTTCTGTCATGCTGCTCTAGCCATCCCCAGAGTCCACTTCCCATCTCTCCAGGCTGTAGTGCCACGTAGGCACCTGACTGCCCTCTTTGGCTCCCTCCATTCCTGTACCTAAATCTATCCCTCTGACAATAGAGTCCCCCACCAGAAGTTGCTTCCTCCTCCTCTGGGATCCTCTCTTACCCTCCTTGGCATCTCCATTGTGGAGGATGCCCACATCCTCCCTGATCATTACCACGGGTGCCTCCTCCTGAGAGTCCCGCCCTGCCAGAGCAGTGTCGGAATTTTGTAGTTGTACTGGTTGAGAAATGTGCCTTCGACCCACCATCACCACCCTTCCAGAGCCCACCACTCCTATCATTCTGGAGCCCATCATAGTCCAGCCATTCCTCCTCCCTGGCATCCTTTGAGGTAATGGTTGCAGAGTTTGTGGTCTTTAGATAGGGGAAAAGGTCCTCTGAATCCTAGCCAACCCGTTCTGGAGTCTAGCGGCCTCCTCCCTCAACCCAGAGAGGTGCATGCAGATGGGGCTGTACGTCAGTCTCCAGAAGGTCTCTCTGAAAACAGCAGCTCTCAATTCCTACTCCCCCTGTTTTACTTAGAAGTACTTTGGTACCTTTACCCTTGATGGGGTGTTTCTGGTTTTCCCCTTATGTGATTGTTATACCCCTTTTATACACCTACCCTAGATAGGGTGTTGCTTCTATCATCTGTTTTGGCCTACCTTTTTGCTTTTATCTGTCCCTTGCGTACTCTTTATCCCCTGGTAGGATGTTTTTAGTTTTGTCCTTTTGTTGTTCCTCTTTATACACTTATCCTATATAGGGTATTGCACCTCATCCCTGTTTTGTCTGATCTTCCACCCATCCTGGCAGTGAACACAACAGGAGTGAAGAGGTACCTTACCATAGGCGACTGGCAGAGTTCCCTGCTTCCTTCTGTGGATGCCTGTTGACACGTAAGATGCCTGTCTTACTCTTGTTTCATGCACGTGCTGGGACACACACATGTGTGGGACACGTTAGGAGTGCCTGCTTTTATACAATCTTTGGGACCTCCTACAGGTGGGGCTTCCTGCTCCCTCCTGGTTGGTCCGTGCTGGTCACGTGAGCCTCTGTTTAGAGCTGTGACCTGCAGCTGATGCTGTTCTGCTTGGGGGCCCAAGAAAAGCTTTGACCACCACACACATAATGAAGATTTCCTGCTCTTATTATTTACTGTCCTTGCTACCTTACTACACATCGATGTTCTTGGTGTTTCTGAAAAGGTAGTTACTTTTCAGTTTAATTTGTGGTGTGTGTGTGTTTTTTTTTTTTTTACTTAGGCTAGCCCAGCTGAGATGCAGTACCTCATTTCCAGTGGGGTCCTGCTTCTTCCCATTTCTGCAGCTGGATGGACTGGAGCACAGAGAGCTTAAGTGACTGGCCCAAGATCACACAGTGGGTAGTGGCTCTAGAGGGCTTTGAAGCTGCAGTCTCCTGGTTCATAAGCTGGTGCTCTAATTAACCACTTATCTGCAGGTTGATGTGTTTGTGACTGGGTCACTTATTTTCATCCGGGCTGTTACATCCCCCTTTAGTAATTACAGAGGGAGATTAGAAAGCATCGCTAACTGCTGTATGCACTTGGCGATACTGGTAACAAGGCAGATCAGGCCTGAATGAAGAGATTACTTATTTCCATTGGTTTGTCAAGGCAGGAGCCATCTGCTATCAAAACTGTAAGAAGATTAAACTTAATCTGTATAAAACCTTGGGCTAATTGAAATTCTTGAGTTGTCCAATGTTTTCATGATTTGAATGTGAAGTACTGGTAATTTGGGACACTTGATAATGCACTGCTTTTACAGGGGTAGTTCCTTGCCTTTTCTGATAGAAAGTTATAGCGTTTGACTCTGGCATGCCACAGATGAAACGGCTATTGAGATTATTTCAGCATCCTTTAATGCACTCTTATTACATATTTTTTCTGCTGTGTGCAAACGCCATTTACTTATGTTACTACTTTTCCCTGCAAAGGTAATTTTTATTTTTGTTTTGCTAGTTTCTCTCTCTCTCTCTCTCTCCTGTCCCAAATTTCCCAGTCTCAGAAGTTATTATTGACAAATGATTTTACAGACCTGGCCCAGTAGCATGTTTGTAGTGGATTGAGTTCTCAACTGGGAGGCAGATGTTCACATGCAAGCCCCACTGTCTCAATTTGGGTCCAGCTGGGGGCCAAGCATGTCATACAGTACAGTACAGTTTTATTTTGTATAGCTTTTTTCAGACAAAGTGTAACGCAGAACACAAACACACTACTGTCATTCAGTGTACAGTGGTGAAAAGTGCATAAACCTAGGGGCCAGCAAGTTAGTGTGGTTTGGTTAGGAGATGAAGGCAAGAGAGGAGAGACGAGCGCAGAGGGAAGAATTGAAACGGGGGAGCTGAATCAGTGAGGTAAAGAGGGAAAGAGTGCAGAAGGCTGTGGTAGACCAGTAGGGCAGCAGTGGGAAAGGCTCTGCCACCAACTGTGAAGGCTGCGGGAAGGAACCAGAGGAGAGTTGCAAAGGAATGAAAGAAGCAAGCGGAGCACTGTAGAAGGAGATGGGATTTAAAGAGTCGTAGTGGAGTGGAACCATGATTTTAGTGTCAGTGGCTCAACAGGCTTCACACTCACCTATGAGGTCGGACAATTGGAAGACTGTGGGTTCCATCCCCATACTGGGAACGTGGGATAAATCCCAATACTGTCACTGTAATGCATCGAGGTGCTGCACTCCTGTGGTGCCGTCTTTCGGATGAGATGTTTAAACTGAGGTCCCATCTCCCTGTTCTGGTGGTTGTTCAGGTGGACTTCTCAAAAAGAGGAAAATTTTATTAAGAAGAAATCATAACCATCACAAAAACAAATACAGTCAAAATATACAGAAACATGGGAAATACAGCAATCTCAAAGATCATACAATTATATATGAAAAATAAAAATTAACTGTTACTTCACAGTTAAATCCCCTCTTAAATACGCGTTTGTTTCGAAAAAAGAAAAGTAAAAAATTAAAGCTAAGAAAAAAAACTGTTTTTTGTGATAACTATAAAACTAAAAGGAAAAGTAAGTCTTCGGCATTGCTCTGGTAGAAATTAAACTAAAATGCAACATAAATTATAAAAAAAAAAAAAAAAAAAACTTACCTCTCGGTATATAAATAAAATGAACTAAAAAATTGAAAAACATAGTATCATACACCACTTCCTGAAATAACGCTTCACAAAAAATTTGTACTAGGTTATAGGCTTATCTGTCACACCCCAGAAAAGGAAAGTTAATTGAGCTACAATAAAGTGAAGCTATGATTATTTCAGCCAAGCAATCCTACGCCACAAGGCGTTAGCCCTGACTTTAGGTACCCTCTTATAATCTATTGCTTTAACCAAGTTTAAGGTATTTTCAATCATAACAGCGAAAGAAATCAAAGAAGTATTTAATTGCTGTGTTAGAACTTGGCACTTGGCCTGCTGTAAGAAAAATGTAATACTTGCAGAAATTACATTGTGTAGTGGGGTGATAAACTTTTAAGTAACCAGTATAATCTCCTAAAAGAAATGCATTATAGGATAAATTATTCAAAAGCGACCATTACCATCTGATTGATAAAATTTTCCACAGATTCTGTGTGACAGGATGGTCAATAATAAAAAATGCAGCTGAGTTTCCTCTGTCTGAAAACAGCCTTCTCTCGGACAATATCTATCTTCCAAGGATTTGTGTTTGAGATTACCTCCAACCTCCCGTGGCAACTAAGCCACATGACATCCCAGGTCTTAACTGGAATTCTCTTACCATTCAAAAGAGAAATAACTAGTGGATATTTGGAAGGAAAACAGGAAATTCTACTGTAGAGACATATTAGGTTGACAAAACATTGTAATGTAATTGTTTTCTGGATGAATTAATGAAGTTTTGCTCTGTTTCCGTTGTCTAATTTTTCACAAAGACTCTGCATATTCAGATACATTAAAATGGGTAATAGTTTCAGAGCAAGCACTTCCCATTTTGCATAGTATGGCTGAAAAAGGGTTTTAGTCCATTCCTGCCAAGGTGTCGGGTCATCTCCCTATATTATTTTCAGTGTAGATACCCAAAAAAGAGAATGAAAGAAGATCAAAGGTTTATCATACCTAAGCCTCCAGATTTTACAGGTGTATATAAGTGAATTCTCGTTTCACAGGATTGAGCCTGTTTCCCAGGGCATCTGAAAGAGCAGCTCAGCAATCTAGTCTCATATGGCATAGGTGAGGGATATATAAAGCTTAGATACGTAAAGATTGGAAGAAGAAACTTCTTAAAGGTGACCCGAAAAGAAACACTGCAGCCCACTTCCATCCCCACATACCTTACAACGATGCGATGGGAGTCTGGGGCTGCAGTGATCTTAATTTTTAATCCACCGTTTTTTTTTTTTTTCCATAAACTGCGAGAACTTTCAGCCGAGCGAAGGCCATGTATTCCAAACTGAGCACAAAGAGTCATGGGTATTACACCCATTTAGTGATGTCGTTGCCATCACTGCTCTTTTTATAGCAGCAGTGGTGAGACTTTATAATGCTTATTTTATGGCTTCTAAGGGGGTCTTGATACCTTACATACAGCAACAACCTGTCTAGGTGTTACTTTAAGTAACATTACAGGTATCGAGCTAGGTTGAGTAGTGGTTCCATATTTCATTTCAACCTCCAAGGAGGCTGCCCTGTCATATTGAAATTGAAACATTTGTTCCTTCAGTTCCTGACTGCACCCCCCCCCCAAGCCTCGTCACCCCGGTATCACTGGGACTTACCCCTGCCCGGTCACCGGGTGTGGAGCCTGTGGAAGTTCGGTAGTCATCCTGCAGCTGGAGGAGTTTTTTCCCTTTCCCCGTTGCTGAGGTGCACACACAGGAAGTGTGCACGTGAAGGCATGCGTGCGTCCACAGTAGTGCCACAGCACCCTCCTTACGTATGGCTGCTCTGACCCGCACTACCCTCTGGTCTCCACCAGGGGTAGTCGTCGAGGTGTAATCCTCCTCCCGGAGAGGAGAGCTGTCCTCCGGATGCTTGATCCTCTCCCACCCCTGCCGACCCCCGATGACCCATGCTCGTTCCCGAACATGAGTTGCCGGCGTGGCGCGAGGTGTGGCATCCAGTGCCTCAACCCTCAGCACCACTGGGCCGGCTATAATTGGATTTAGGTGAAGAAAAGAGTTGGGAGGGGGGTATATATCTGCTAAACTGAAAGTGTGGTTCAGGACCATGTGGTCTGAAAATTCACAGTGTTTAAGTGTAAAATGCTGTGGATGCAATAGTGTAGAACAAAATATATACCCTGCAAAAGCATGTGAATCACAATAAACCTTTTTCTGCACTTGGTCCTGAAATTGTGTCTAGTCCACAGTTCATATCTCCCCCAAATTTGTATGTCTCGCTGTGTACAGATAAGGTCTAATACTATCAAATAGCTCACTCAGTTCTACCAGATTTCATCTGTGGGGCATAGGTATTGATCATTCTAAGGGAGAAATGTTTAAACGAACAATCTAGTAGTAACGTCCTTCCTGGATGAATGTCCACTAGTCTGTGCAACATAAAATCGGTTCCATTAAATAAAATCCCCAAACCCCCAGTAACATCTGTGCCAAAAGTCCAATATGAAGGCCCCCCACATCCATCCTTTTCTAGCTTGTTCCTCATAAAAGAGAGAATTCAACCTAGTTTCTTGTAATAGAACTATGTCATGTCCTGCATGATGAAAGAAAGACAGGGCTGTCTGTCTCCTTTTTTTTTTTTTTTTCTATAGTTTTTAATACTACAAGGGTTTAGGGATGCAGAGCAATTTCCCCTTTTTCTTATCAGCTCTAGGTATGGGAATTTGCTCTTCGTCCACATCTGAAACTAAATCAGACCTAAAGGACACATCTGACTCCATGTCCAACTCACTACCTGTCGTACTCTGTAATACCTGATAAGGGTTCTGAAGTGTTATTTGGGTAGATTTGGGTGTGTGGTGTGTGTGTGTGTGTGTGTGTGTGTGTTGTGTTTTTTTTTTTTTTTTTTTTTTTTTTTTTAATAGAAGCCCTGGTCCCCGCCTAGCCTCGGGCAACTAAAAATCTGGTTTGGGGGGGGGCGGAATTTCTAGAGGGGTAGGAGGCATCCACTCAGTAGTGGCCGCTACTTATACATTCCCATGAGCCTCGGCTGATTCTCAACAAGGGCCAGAGGGACCTGCTGCCCCTTCACCTGTCTGATCCCTCTTTTCTTGTGAGTCTGAGTTTGTATGAGGCACAGGGCCCTGTGGTGTTGGGGGAGGGGGAGATGTAGGTGGAGGAGGCCTACAATGCCCCTGCATGGTCCGGTGGTCTGCTATTCCCCTGGGCTGTATTCACAAGATTCTTCTGATTTAGACCATTGGCCCTGCTTTGTCCTGCCCATGGACATTTTTTATTTTTTCCAGTTTTGTTGACCGGGTAAGTGCACTAGAAAAATTCTGCCTATTTTTAGGCACGACCAGGGGGAGGGGGATACAGATGAATGCCAATTGACTTTGAACCAGATTAAGCTGTTGGTGGTATTTTAGTGATTGGGGGGAATTTGGCCAGGGCACATGGGAAATTCCCCTACTCTTTTCGAGAAGTGCCATGGGATCTTTAACATCCACCTGAACTACCACCAGAACAGACAGATGGAACCTTGGTTTAATGTCTCATCCGAAAGATGGCAACTCAGGAATGCAGCACCCCACCCTCATGCTGCACTGCAGTGTCCGTATTGGGATATTAACTCAAGTGCCTGGTGTGGGGCTAGAACCCACAGCCTTCTGATCTCCCGGTCTCAGAGGCGAGTGTGCTACCTGCTGAGCCACTGACACTGACGTTGGTGATAGGCATGGCCCAGTTCTTCGCACAAGCTACATTTAAATGCATTGTTACATGCCATACTTACATGCCCAAACTCCCCACAGAGTGCACATAGTAACCTATCACTTATACACTTATAGCAGGCCTGCATAAAAGCAGACCCCCCTGTCTCTGCCCTCCCAAAAAACTGGGATATGATGCACTTCAGAATTTGTTTGAAACAACTTAATTCAGAATCGCCACCACCCCCACCAGAGTCCTTCTGAGTCTGTAATGGATTCTGGCTGTCCCAGGACTGTGCATCTTTTTTGTAGCCAAAACAAAATGTGATTGACATTGACGTCCTCATTCCAGAACATAATAGTTATTGTTTTAAGTAATGGTTTAGTTAACAGAATGGCCATAAAATTTGCCCATGATGGAGTAGCCCTGAGCAAATTATAGTTGGTCCAAAATCTGTCTAGACTAGCACGTTGTCGAAAGCTGACCTCGAAAATATCCTCCCTGACACATGGATGAGGGTGTATATTTCCGAAGGTTGGCATAACATCGATTCTTTGAGCAACTTCCTGGCAGCAGATACTCTCTCCGGGTGCTCCTGCAGGCCCCATCAGTACCTCGGGCGTACCACATTTTTCCTAGGAGCCTGTGTCAGTTTGTTTCTGAATAATTCAGAAAAAGTCGGCTCCTGTCTTCCAGATCTTGCCTGGTCACCTGAGGGCAAGGAATCCTCATCCGAATCATCCTGTGGTGGTGGTGGTGGCGGCGGTGGCTGAAACCCTGAGGTACAGTAGCCCTCGAATTGGATTGCGTGTCCCTATTAGAGGGTTGCTGAGTTGAAAACTGGTTGTGCTGGCGTGGGGTGCTGCAGCCCATACTCGCCAGCATTAGCCTGTGTGCTCTTAATAGTCTCGGAGGATAATGGAGCAGGCTGTGAAGCCGCACTAGAGGAGGGAACTGCTGTATCATTATGGGATACAAAGCTGACTATAGGCGTCTGCACCTTATTTGTACATACATTTTGTCCTGACTGGACTGTTTGTTTTGCTGTAGCCCAGGTGTTTTATCTGCACAGCAGGGCGTTTTTATTTTCACAAAACTCACTTGCTTCAGTTTGGGAGAAACTGTCCCATTGTGAGTCAGGTATCCAGTGCCCTTCCTTTGTTTGCTTCCTGCCGGTATTCTGCAATGCCTTCTCTGGCCACTAGGCAGCAAAGTCTATAGGCCCATCCGTTTCGGCCCTTGAAGTAGCCGAACTTTGCTTCGGGGAGATGGGATCAGGTCAGGTTGTATTTAGAGAGCAACTCGCTCGTGCATCAGAGTCTGTAGCAGAGCTACCCGGTGCCTTTTGTGCCATAGTCAGCAAAGATTCTGACAGCACCACGTTGTTTTCCCTCACGGCTCCCTGCCGCTCGAACAGCTCACCACAAGCAGCGTCTCTAGCTGCTATCTTCTCAAAAAAAAAAAAAAAAAAAACCAAACACACTCAGAGTTCTGCACATTAAATCCATCTTCCGAAATAGCCCTCGCAGAAACACTCTCCTCCAGTGCATCCTGTGCGTGTTCTGCCGCTCCAGTGTTCTGCTGTTTTGAAATCTGTGTGATATCCATGTCTTCATCGGTTGAGCTGCCCATTACAGTTTCTCCAGCCTGATGGAGCATCTCTTCCTCCTCCTCTGAATGAGGATCCGCCATCTTGGACTTAGGATCCCCCTACTGGCAGAGTAGGGGAACTTCCCTGGTGCCCTGGCTAAACTTCCCCCATTAACTAAAAATACCACAGACTGCTTAATCTGGTTCAGTGTTGGTTGGTTTCCATCTGTATCCCCCCTCCCCTGGGATGAGACTGAAAATAGGCGGAATTGCTTAGTCCTCCTTTCCCAGTCAACAAAAACTAAGTAGATAGGGGTGCTGTGGAGCCTGAGCTGAGGACAGTTTTTTTTATAGCTCCTAACAAATACTTCCAGAAATCTACTAAAATATGCTGACCTGGTGGCGCTGAGGGTGCAAGCATCTGGCCTTGCTTTGCCTCACATCACGCCAGTGACCTGGGTCCGGGAACAACCTCCGGTTGTCAGGGAGCCGGCTGGGGGGGGGTGGGAGCAGGATTGAGCCACCTATCGGCAGCTCTCCTCTCCCTAAATCCTAGCTCACTTTTCTAACCCTAGCCTACTGCTTCCTCGCCTAGAAATTAGCTGCCTTGTTACTCCAAAACAAGCACTTGGTACCTTTTTTTCTGTACTTGTATTTTTCTGTGTCACTGTCATTTTTATGCAACATGTTAATGCTTGCCCATAATTCTGCACTTGAATTTGTACTGTTTTTTTCGATTATGCAATCTGCAACTACCTGTCTGTGTCAGTGGACCTCCTTGTGAATGAGCTTGCTCAACGGAGTTTTCCTACAACAAACTTGCACTCTCCCGGAGAGGATACTGTCCCTCCCATAGTCCCGTCACCACCAGGTGGTGGTCCGGTGGTGGCATAGGCAGGTGGAAGGGGCAGCTAGTAGGGTAGGATGTCCCACAGTGCGTGGCGTGCTCGTGCCTTCACAAGTGCACGTCTGTGCCTAGGACGAGTGGGTAGGGAGGGGCAAAAAAGGGAAAAACTGAAAAGCAAATCAACTAAAATCTGAGATTTAGAGCTTTCTGACAGCAGATTTACCCATCTCATTGAATTGGGGAGCTCAAGCTTGCTTAAGATGGGTAACCCCAGACGTGAAAAAACAGTGGGAGCCACAGAAAAGAACAAAGGATCTGATGGAGCTCAGACCTCGCGGTTGAGCGTAGATGCCCAGCCCGCGGCCGATCAGAGTTCGGATGAATCTCTTGCCTCCTTGGAATTGAAAATTCAGAGGCTAATATCCTCAGTGGCTGACCTATCCCACAAAGTGGATTGCTTTCATAGCAAGGTGCTCGTCTTGGAAACAGCGATGGATGGAGTGAAAACGGAAGTTGCTGAGGTCCGTAAACAGGCCGGCCAATCTATGAGAGCCACTGCAATGTTTGTTTATTAAGCAATAGGTAAGCACGCTGGAAAAATAAGTTCCCTTTACAGGTGTGAACCATGAGCTGAGAAGGAAACCCAGCATGTAAGGACCAGGATAGAAACTCTGGAAAACCAGTCATGCTCTGCCAACCTCCGAGTATTGGGCTTGCCTGAGGGCAGAGAAGGAGATTGCCCCATCCTCTTCATTAAGGAGTTGGTCCTGGAGGGCGGAGACGCGATCAGAGATTCAGAAAGCCTACTGCATCACTCCTCATGGCAGGCAACAGAACTTGGAGGAGCCACACTTCATGGTAGTGCGTTCCGGAGTTGGTGTTCTGAACCCCGTATTGCAGCTGGCTCGGCCACCTAGTCCCATCATGGTGGATGACAGGCAACTATATATTTTTCCTGACATCATCTGTACTACCCGACAATGTTGGAAGAGATTTGATACCATGATTTATTCTGCACGCCTCAGAATTGTGTTCAGTCATAAAATGTACCTTTTCACCAAGATGGTAAGTGGGCCTCTCATCACACTGCAGAGTTCAGGGCTCAGTTGGAGAAAACTGAGACTGATATTAACTTTGATAACACCTAAATAAGTCTCTGTTTTGCCATGACTCTTATTTGTGGCTGAATTATAGTCCTAACAACTGCCATTATTCACCGAGGTGGCCCATGCCACCACAGTTACATTGTTGAATTGTGGTTTCTGTTTACTTAGCTATAGAAAGTTGTTTAACTAAGATTTTTTTAAATTGTTAGGACTTCTGGAGGGGGAATTGCAAATGTCTTTTAATGTAGTTGTACCTGAAAGCTGCTTCAATGCTCAATACAGATTCTTGTGTTAGCTTTAGATCTCTTACATGGTGCCACAAGTCCCTAAGTCCCCTATGGGGGACATGAAATACTGGGACTTTGCTGGACAAGGTATTTTTCTCCGAAATGGCCATGTAGCTCTTGAACACAAGTCACACAGCATTATCTTTAGGTTTATTATAAGTCTTAATGTAATTTGTGGAGTCCCTCCCATGTGGTACCACTATGCAGTGGATGCATGCTTTCTTTAATTAAGGGACATTCGTTTTCCCAGTAGGTTTTGGAAGATTGTACTGGTCTGTCTACTGCATGTATTGTCCATTGTGACTGACTATGGAAACAATTTTAAAAATTAAATTAATAAAAAATAAATAAATAAATAAAAGCAAGCTACCGAGTGCAGTTTTGAAGCAAACCTTGAGAGGGATGTGGATACATTAGAGACTGTAGAGGAGAACAGGTGTGATGTGATCCCATTTCTTGATGCATGTAAAGGAAGTGTACAGCAGAATTCTGTGCACATTAAAATCTTGACAGTTGAGATTTAGGAAGTGCAAAAAGAAGTGTTGTCGTAATCTCTCGGGCAAGAGGGCACAAAAGCATGGATAAGGATATCAACAAAGGAGAAATAAAGACAATGCTGGATATAGGAGATATTACAGAGATAACAGTATAATTTACAGAACACTGGAGATGTAAGAAAAGGAGACTTCAGCCTCGAGGTGAACACAGAGGTTTCAGGCAGAATTGAGAAGGGAAATGAGAGAGGGCGAGAGAGAGATGAATTCAGGGAACTTGCCTAAGGGAAGACCTCAGTCTTGGGCATGTTTGAGTTACTGTATAGCAGATTGTGTTGGAGTCAGGCATTAATGTGGTTAAAGACCGGAAGATGTGAGAAAGGAGGGGTCAGGGAAAGTTGGATTACATGTAGAGCTGGAGTCACTTCAGACTCATCGGAACTAATGGTGGGAGTATTAGAACTGTGGAACACCTGTTACTTTTTTTCCCCCTTTACATTTATTCCTTAAAAATTAACAGCTACTGCCTTGCTGCCTTCAGCATTCTCTGGTTTGCAGAGCTATGCCTGAGAGCAGGAAAACAGGTTGCCTTATTACTGACATGAAGAATGGGCACTGATGCCTCTTGTCTTTACCCCAAGTGAGAAACTGGAAGTTTCAAGTCCTTGACTTCAGGAGTGCATGCATCAAATAGGAAAGTGCAGAACAGAAGTTATTTGGTGACATTGGTACCTGTACACTAAAATGGGGCAGCATAACTGCACACTTCAAATGGTATCCCATCTGTCAGGGGAGTCCAGCTCCGATTAGCTGCTGCCCGAGACCAGGTGCCCACATCCTACCATTATTCAATACTGGGGATCTGAGTGATCTGAACAATTACCGGCCTATTTCTGTACTATCTGTCCTCTCTAAATTACTTGAAAAAATTGTCAACCTCCAACTTGGAGAACATTTGGATTCACAAAAGTTGCTAAACCCGGCTTAGTCCAGCTTCAGAGCCAAACACAGTACAATATCAGCTCTTGCCAAAGTAACTACAGACTGGCAAATGGCCTTGGACTCTAAGAAGCATGTATTTGCCCTCTTACTTGATCTAAGTAAGGCCTTCGATACTGTGGATCATACCATCATGCTTACTGCACTGAGTAACATCGGACTTGATAGTTCTGCCATTCATTGGTTCACCAGCTACCTAACCAATAGGTTACAACAAGTCAAAGCCATAGGAGATCTGTCCCCACAAAAATCCTTGTTACGAGGAGTCCCACAAGGCTCCATCCTGGGCCCTATCCTCTTTGCAATATACATCAATAATCTGGACTCGCAGCTGGGCACAGCAAATGTGCACTTATTCGCAGATGATACTGTACTCTATACCACAAATTCATCCTTGGATCTGGCCCATGAGTACTTACAGAAAGACTTCGTCACCCTCCAATACAACCTTCTCACTCAAAAGCTCCTCCTGAGCATAAAGACTAAAGCAATGATTCTCTCACCAAAGTCTACTCCGGATGTCCACATATCACACAGATTGAACACTCTTAGATGAACCCTTGAAGTAGTTGATACCTTTAAATACCTAGGGTTCTGGCTGGATAACAAGCTCAACTTTCTGTGCCACTTAAATGAAACCTTGACGAAACTAAGACCACGATTAGGTTTATTCTGTCGCATTAAACACCTACTCACGTTAGAAGCCAGAATGAGACTAGTACAAACTACATTCGTACCTATACTGGACTATGCTGACTTCCTTTACAGTCATTGCCCATCAACGATGCTAAACAAACTGGACACCCTTTACCACCGGGCTTTAAGATTTATCTTAAATCTACCCCGTAGTACACATCACTGTCTATACCAGGTTTTGGGATGGACATCACTCTCAACTAGAAGAAAAAGGAATGCTCTCCTCTGGTTTTTTAGAGCATTATCTGATAACCTCCCTGCATACATCTCGAACATCTTCAAACGGGCTAAAGGTTCCTATGGCCTGAGACGCTTCTCCTTAATCTGCTTCCAGATTCCTAGAGTGAAAACTACCCTTGGCTCAGCAGCAATCAACTTCTCACTTCCATCACTTTGGAACACTATGCAAGACTCATTAAAATTATCCTCACTTCCAAGCATTTTTACATTCAAAGCTCTATTAACGGATTATCTGAAGGAATCATGCAACTGTTTCAGATGCCAATGACCCCTAAGCCTCTGGTGCCACTCTCAAATCCTATGCCTAAGTATCTCATCCATCCCACATTCCTAACAGAAACCTGGGACCTACAAGCCTAGTTCCCTTAATCCAAGATGACCCTACCTGTTCTCTACCTTTTACCTATTCTGGCCTCCCTTTTGGCTGCCTACTCTTTCACCCCAATTTCTACCCTATTCCTTAATACCTCCTTATTTTTTATCATTTAGGTATGAGCTCTTACTCAGCAGAGACTATATGAGATTGTTGTCTCTTCTCATTTCAGTAAAGCTTATCATTATGTACCTTTGCATGTTAATTATGTTGATTGGTATGTATAGGCCCATATTGACCAGCACCTTCACAATGTTTTTTCTTTTTTTTGCACCATTGTCCACCATAATTGTAATCTTATGACGTGTACTGTATTGTATTGTATTTATGCCCAGGACCACCTTGAAAATGAGCTTAATGATGTTTATGCCTGGTTAAATAAAGTGATTGATTTTAGGTTATCCATCAGAGTTTTTTCTTTAGCTCAGTAAAAGTGGATCACAAGCTGATGTGTGAGAAAAGCATCACCATGCGTGAAAGTCAGAGCGACTAAAGAGCAGGTCAAGTTTTTTTTTTATGTATATATATCTTTTTTTTTTTTTTTTCTAACTTTCTATTCCTCTAGTATTTCTGGAAGATCAGGGTCCTTCTTGTCAAGGGAAACGTTAACCCACCTCTACCAGGTTGTTTGCTGTCTTCTTCCTCTTAGTCTCCATGACTTGCAGCCGCTCCCTCCACCTCCCTCACCCCCACGCAGTTACCCATAGGGCAGAGAACCATGCTGATGTTGCTGTGCTTCACTTCTAGGAGCGCTCATCTTTGTGGATAGTTCAACTACAGCGGCATTTTCCAGTTCAGAGTTCACACTGTTGTGGGTAGGAACTTGGGAACATCTTCTGAGTTCTTACTGACTTCCTGCTGCATGTTGTCTGATAGGAGGTGAACGTGAATGGAACCCCTAGTGGTCTAACAGAGTGAGGCACTTTGCTCGGGAGTGGCACCAGATATTCACCCCCTCGCCTGTCATCCAACCAAAAGAGCAATATTGGCAATGGTGGTTGTATAAGGAAGTTAATTAGCAGACGCGATCTGCGTATGCTTTACTAAAGCACATGCACTAACGTGTGTGAACCCTTGCTGGGCGGGCAGAAGCCCACGTTTTCTGCAGTTGTTTCAAATGTGTTTTCATACAGTAAACTTTCCAGCTCACTCCAAGTTGGTGTCTGCGTGATTATTACATGGTGTCAGAATGGACCACCTGCAGCTTCCCACCGCTCTCAAAATTCCATGGAAATGCATCTGAAAACTGGAGAAGATTTAAGCAGTAATTTGAAATTTTCTCAGTTGCCAGTGGACTTGCTCTAAAATCCCAGAAAATCCAGGCCATGACCTTCTTGCACATTGCAGTCCCTGATGCATTAGAGGTATTCAGTACTTTCGTTTGGGGAAAACGAGGAAGAGAGGGGGCAGCTGAGTAAAATTATGGGACAATTTGAGAGGTATTGTAACCCAAGAAAGAATGTGACTTATGAAAGACATTTTGTTCAATACTAGGAACCAGAATGTGGGAGAGCCCATTGATTCATATGTAACAGAATTGAGGCTAAAGGCTAACTCTCGTGAATTTGGAGATTTAACTGATTCGTTGATCAGAGATAGAATTGTATACGGCATACAGAGTGAGCATGTGAGATGTAGACTGTTGAGAAACGCGGTCTTAACATTAGATGATGCCATAGATATGTGCAGGGCTGCTGAACTGAGTGAAATGCAGATGAAACTCTTAAGTGGGAATGCTCAGGATGAAAGCGCAGTGCAAGTAGCTGTTGTCCAGGAAGAAAGAGTCAAAGCAAGTGCCAATGTGAGCAAGGGAGTTGTGCACTTCGCGCAAATAAAGTTAAATGTGAAAAGTGTGGCTGTGGGCATGAGATAAATAAATGCTCAGCATATGGACAGTTTTGTAGATTGTGCCTCAGGAAAAATCACTTTGCTAGGGTATGTTGTATGGGCAAACGCAGTGAGATCCATGTTAGAGAAGATGCTCAGGAGAATGAAAGTACTTTCAGCATTGAAACTGTGACTATCTGACTATCGGCCAGAGACTGATTGGAAAGTAAATCCGAGTATAAATGGGAAAATGGTGACGTTCAAGTTAGACACAGGCGCACAGTGTAATGTGATGCCTTTTCAGATGTATAAGACACTGTCTGGAGAAGCTATTCAAAGGTCATCAGCTAGACTGGTTTCCTATTCTGGGCATAAACCGGATATAAAAGGCAAAGTGATGTTGCCAACATGTTAAGCAAAAGTATTACCTGCTGCCATTTCAAATGTTTAATGCAAACGCAACCCCAGTGTTGGGCCTGTCTACTTGCTTAGAAATGAGGCTTATAAAGAAGCTATTTTTAATAGATGCTGCAAATGGAAGTGCAGGGGAAACCACAGAAGGAATACTGGCTGAATTTGCTGATGTATTTGAGGAATTGGAATCTTAGAAGGTGAATACCACATTAAAACAGATAAAACAGTAAGCCCTGTAGTCCCCCGAAAATACCTTTCACATTACAAGATAAAGTGAAAACTGAGCTAGAGAACATGGAAAGATTGGGGGTTATTGAGAAAGTGGAGAAACCCACAAGCTGGATCAACTCGGTTGTTGTAGAGAAACCAAAGTACGAATTTGCATAGATCCTAGAGATCTTAATAGAGCAATTAAAAAGGAACATCACTCTATGAAAACAGTTGAAGATGCTGCAGCCAAGCTAGCAGGGGCCAAAGTATTCACAGTGTTAGATGCTGGGCATGCCGTCTGGCAGATTAAACTGGATGGGCGCAGCTCTGATCTGGTGACTTTTAATACAACTTTTGGGAGGTGCAAGTTCAAGCATCTCCCCTTTGGGATTTGCTCAGCATCAGAAGTCTTCCCCCAAAAATATTTCACAAATTTTTGAAGGGCTCAAAAGCACAGAGGTCATTATGGATGAAGTCCTAATATGGGGAGCTAATGTACAAGAACACAATGACAGGTTATGGCATGTTCTACAAAGAGCCAGAGATAAGCATTTGTCTCTAAAGCTAAAGAAATCCAAAATTAAAATGTCAGCGGTCCAGTATATCGGACGCAAGTAACAACGGGTTGTTGGCAGACCCTGAGAAAATTAAAGCAATTACCCCGATGCCTGTTCCCTAAAATAAGACTGACTTAGAGATTTATGGGCATGGAAAACTACCTGGCAAAATTTTATTCCAAACCTATCAACTGTAAATAAGCCGTTGAGAGTTATAGAAAAAGAAACAGTGTGGCATTGGGAGGAACACCACCAACAGACCTTTCAAGAACTGAAAATGGTTGTTACCAACCCCCTGGTGTTGGCCTACTGTGATCTAAGGAAACCTGTTGAATTATCCGTTGATGCATCCTCTGGAGGGCTGGGTGCCTGTCTGTTGCAGGAAGGCAGGCCTGTTGCTTTTGCTTCCAGATAACTTAATAAAGCTGAGAGAAATTTATGCACAAATTGAGAAGAAAACGCTTGCTGTTACATAGAAACATAGACTTTGACGGCAGATAAGGACCGCTTGGCCCATCTAGTCTGCCCATTTCCCTACCTACAGGATAGGCCGCAGATCCTAGTTAACCAACAGCCTATTTCTTCCTACCCCCCACAAGAATTGCCTTATGTCTGTCTCATGCATTCTTGAATTCTCCCACAGTTTTAGACCACACAACCTCCTCAGGAAGGCTGTTCCATGCATCCACTACCCTCTCTGTGAAATAATACTTCCTCACATTGCCCCTGAACCCCCTCCTTCTATCTTTAAATTGTGTCCCCTTGTTCTTGCAAGTCTCTTTTTTCTGAAAGATGCTACCCTCTTGGACTTTGTTGATTCCACTGAGGTACTTAAAAGTTTCTATCATGTCCCCCCTCTCCCTTCTTTCCTCAAGGGTATACATATTAAGCTCCTTTAGTCTCTCCTCATACGGCTTCTTTTGCAGACCCTGCACCATTTTAGTTGCCCTCCTCTGGATTACCTCTATCCTGTCTATGTTCTTGCGGAGATGGGGTCTCCAGAACTGGACACAGTACTCCAGATGGGGTCTCACCAACTGTCTGTACAGAGGGATAACAACTTCCTGTTTTCTGCTGCTGTTGCCTCTCCCTATACATCCCAGTATACCCCCAGCCCTCCCTGCTGCCTTCTGACATTGCTTCCTAACCTTAAGGTCATCTGATATGATTACCCCCAGGTCCCTTTCCTTTTTTGTTGTTGTTACTACCTCCCCACCTATTGTGTATTCTTCCCATGGGTTCTTGTTTCCCAGGTGCATTATTTTGCACTTCTTTGCATTGAATCCTAGCTGCCATACTTCTGATCATTCCTCCAACCTTGCCAAGTCCCTTTTCATCCTTTCCATGCCTCCTTGTGTATCGACCCTGTTGCAGATCTTTGTGTCATCTGCAAAAAGGCATACTTTTCCTTCCAGTCCCTCTGCAATGTCACTGATGAAGACATTAAAAAGGACTGGACCCAGTACTGAACCCTGCGGTACCCCACTAGTAACCCCTCTTTCTTCAGAGTGGACTCCATTTACAATTACCTTCTGTGTCCTGTTGTGCAGCCAATGTTTTACCCAGGCTACCACCCTGGGACCCACTCCCACGCTGGTTAATTTGACTATTAATGTTTTGTGTGGGACTGTGTCAAATGCCTTACTAAAGTCTAGGTAGGCCATGTCCACAGCCCCTCCCTGGTCTACTACTTTGGTCACCCAGTCAAAGAAATCTATTAGATCTGCCTGACATGACCTTCCGCTGTGAACCCATGCTGCCTTGGGTCCTGTGTTCCACTGGCCTCTAGGTACTCAACTATTCTTTCCTTCAGAGTGGCTCATCACTTTCCCTACCACAGAGGTCAGACTGACAGGTCTGTAGTTTCCTGCCTCTGTCTTGGTCCCACTTTTGTGAAGGGGAATCACATCCGCCTTCCTCCAGTCCTCGGGTACCACACCATCCTCCCATGACTTATTAAAAAGAGTAGCCAGTGGTTTCACTAGTTCTTCCTTAATTCTTTTAGAATTCTGGTGTGAATTCCATCAGGACCCATTGCTTTGTCCACCTTCAGTTTTAGGAGTTCTTGCAGAACCCTTTCTTCTGTGAAAGGACTGGGATTGACACCCCTATCAAGAGTGCTTCTGTTAATTGGATTAGGCACTTCCCCCTCCTCTTTCGTGAATACTGAGCAGAAATATTGACTCAGTATCCCTGCTTTTTCACTGTCCCCTCTGCCCACCAACCGTTCATTCTATTCAGCCTCACTATCCCTCCCTTTGTCTTTCTACGCTCGCTGATGTACCTATAAAAGGTTTTATCCCCCTTCTTAACTGAGTTGGCTGTCTTTTCCTCAGTTTGGGCCTTTGCTATTCCGACTTCCTCCCTGCTTCCTTCTGCCTTAACTGGTACAGCTCTCTGTCCTGCTCCTTCTGTGTTTTCCTTATACTTCCGAATGCTATCTTTTCTTCCTGACTTTCACAGCCACCTCTTTTGAGAAGCATAGTGGCTTTTCTTTCGTTTTGATTTGTTTATTTGCTTCACACAGAGGCTTGTTGCCTCTGTGATGGCAGTTTGATGATTCCCATTGTTGCTCCATACCTCCTTCTAGCCTGTTTGCTAGTGCTTTTCTGAGGCACTCTCCCATCTTGCCAAAGTCAGCCCTCCTAAAGTCCAGTACCCTCACTTTTGTATGGCTTGACTCTGTAGCTGAGTTAACGTGAACCACACTGTTTGATGGTCAGTTGTTCCCAGATGGCAACCCACTTCTAGATCGAGATCCTCTCACTGCCCCGTTTGAAATCAGGGTCTAAGATTGCTCCCTCACAGTGGGTTCGAAACTAGCTGTCTAATGCCTGCCACCTGTAGGGCATCAAGAATGGCCCTGCTCTTGGATGTGGCTGCAGCAAATGTGCTCCAGTTAACATCTGGCATGTTCAGGTCTCCCATCAACAGTATCTCCCCTTTCTCTGCCATTCTAAGAATGCCTTCTATCATATCCTTGTCCATTCCTTCCCCCTGACATGGGGGTCTGTACACAAGCCCTGTGCAGATTGTGGTGCCCTTTCCAGTCTCCAAGGTGACCCACAGTGCCTCCTCTACTCCCTGTTTACTCTTTTGTTCAGTTGCTTTTATCCCTTCCTTTACAAGAGAGCTACTCCTCCCTCTTCTCCCTGCCTGTCTCTCCTGAAGGTTATGTACCCTGGTATGTTAACATCCAGTCATGGTTCTCTGTGTACCATGTTTCTGTGACTGCTACTGATATCAGGCATCCCTCTTCCATCAAGGCCACCAGCTCAGGGAGCTTGTTGCCCAGACTACGGGCATTGGTACTCATTATCCTCCATTTCCTGATGGCCTTACTCCCTTTTGCCCCATCCCTGTCCTTCTTGCCTTTCTCCATTTACCACTGCCCTTCTCCCTATCGACACCTCTATGTTGGTGTTTGCCGCACTTACTACCGTGATTATTTTGGGGGGGGGGCTAGGATTTCCTTGCTCCTTTCCAGTGCCTCCCCCTTGGCTAGTTTAAAAGCTTGCCAATGAAGCATTTAAACCTATCACCTAGGATCCTGGTTCCCCTCCCGGACAGATGCAGCCCATCATGCCAGTATAGGCTTGCGTCACTCCAGGGGGAACCCCAGTCCCCAATGAAGCCAAATCCCTGAGCTCCACACCAGTTTTTCAACCACTGATTGAATGCCATGGTGCGGAACACCCTAGCCTCTCCTATGCCATAGATGGGCAGCACCTCCGAGAAGGTTACCGTGCGTACTACTTGACTAAGGCTCCTCCCCAATTCCACAAACTCTTCCTGCACTTCTCTAATCCCTTTCTTAGCCAGGTCATTTGTCCCTAGGTGGACAATGACATCTAGCTCCCTCCTCTGTGCAGCTGCTCCAGCAATCCTGAGGATTCGCTCCCTGTCCCTCAAGCCATGGCGCCAGGCAGGCGCCTCGCCCCCTCCCTCTCCTTCTACCTTCTAACAATAGGGTCCCCGCCAGGAGTGGTTTCCTTCACTGCAGGGGTCCCCTGCCACCCTCCTGTGATGTCTCCTTTGTGGGTTCACAGCATCCTCCTTGGTCTCCACTCACAGGGTGCCTCCATAGAGGAACCACTCTTTGCCAGAATGGCACCTAGAAGTGTGGAGAGGTACAGCTGGAGGGATGCGCCTCTGTTCCACCACCTCACCCTCTCTGGGCACACTGTGGTCCAGCGCTCCTCTTTCTTGGCAACCTCTGAGGCAGTGGCAGTGGCACTGGTGGTCCCTGGATGGAAGGGAGGTCCACAAATCCTGGCCAACTCAGCCTGGAGATGAGCAACTTCCTCCCTCAGCCCAGAGAGCCTGCAGATGGGACAACACATCCTCCAGAGCGTCTCCGGAAGACTGCTGCTCCACAGCCACTGCATTGCACTCTCAATCATGTCTTATTTCTGGCCCCTTAACTGTTTGCAATCCTTACTCTTTCCTCTGTTTTTCCCTCTCTCCTTACTTTCTGCCTGTGTGCCCTTTAAGCTCCTGATTGTCCTGTTCTGAGACAAGAATATCCTATATTTCTCAGTAGACCACTTACTTGCTCAGAGGCAGACCTCCAGCAACTAGAGGGGCCGGAGAGCTACTCTTGCCCTTCTAGGATGGTGGGTCTTTGGTGGTTCTGTGATCACTCACTTCCTGCTCCCAAACAGGAAGTTCCTGTTGTCAGTCAAATCCTGTGCCTATAAAAATAGAACTAGCTTTGGGTGGAGGGGAGGGAAGGAGGGCAATATAGTCCCAGCTGAGAAGTCCAGTCACACAGCAGTCCTTTCTCCTGGTGTCTTCTGCCAAGCTATTAGCAGAATCTTTCTAAGGCAGTCTTTAAATGTAGCGTCCTTCTAGCTAAGCCACTCCCCCTACTTACTAGATCTTTCTACAAGTAATTTAAACCTCACAGCAGTTAAGTCCTTTCAATCACCTGAGATTTACACCTAGATAACTGTTCAGATACCCATTCAGTTCAGTTAACCCAGACAAACGCACTTTTTTTTTTTGTTTTGTATGTTAGTTTTTTTTTTTTTCTTTTATCCTAAATTAAAGGTCCAAGTACAAAAGTTCTTCTACTTTAGTCCCAGCAGAGAAGTCCAGTCACACAGCAGTCCTTTCTCCTGGTGTCTTCTGCCAAGCTATTTGAGTGATACTGTTGTGTTTGGTTGTTCAAAGTTCCACCAGTATATTTATGGCAGACCTTGGGTCTATGTTGAATTGGACCACAAGCCCCTAGAAACCCTTTTCAAAAAACACTGGCCACAGCCCCACCAAGAACTCAACGCATGATGCTAAAACTGCAAAGGTATGATTTGTGAGTACAGTACAAAGCAGGTAAAGAACTTCATATAGCAGATGCCCTGAGTAGGGCTGTGGGAGAAAATTCTGTGCCAGAAACTGAACTAGATAAATATGAGGTTCACACGGTGGACTATATGCCAGTCACTGATGAAAAACTGAAATTGTTTCAGCGACAGATGGATAATGATTCAGCACTGGTCAAGTTGATGGCCACTGTTTTGAATGGGTGGCCCCAGGAGAAAACATCAGTGCACCCCGAGATAAGGCAGTACTTGCAGTTCAGAGATGAAAATCTCGATAGAAAAAGGACTTTTGCTGAAGGGGGAGAGACTGATCGTCCCCACGTCACTGAGATCAGACATGTTAACCAGATTACATAGCAGCCACTTGGTCATTGAAAAATGCAAGCACAGGGCCAGAGATTTTATTCTGGCCAGGGATGAACAGTCAGATTAGTGACATGGTGGCCAAGTGTGGCATTTTTATCAGTTCAGGACAGCACAAGTTAGAGAACCATTGCAGCAACATTAGATACCAGGCAGACCTCGGCAAAAGGTTGGGGCTGACCTATTTGAATTTGAAAGGGAAAATTATCTGGCAATGGTTGATTACTACTGCAAATACATTGAGATATCCAAGTTGCAAAATACAAGAAGTCAAACTGTGATTAACCATATTAAATCACAATGTGCAAGACATGGTATTCAAGAAATACTTGTAGCAGATAACGGCCCGCAATTTGCCTGTATTGAATTCAGAGACTTTCAACAAAGGTATGAGTTTAAACCTGTAACGTCTTCACGAAGATATCCCCAGAGTAAAGGCATGATAGAATGGGCCATTCAAACAATAAAGAGACTGTTAAAGAAAGCACAAGTGGACCGTCAAGACCCTTATTTAGCGCTTTTGGAATTGAGAAATACACTACTAGAGGGGCTAGGATCTCCAGCATAGCTGCTTATGGGCCATAGAACCAGAACTTTAATGCAAACCAGATCTGAGCAATTTAAACCAAAAGTACCAGAAGTTGAGGTGCGAGCTACATTGCAAAGGGTTCAAGAAAAACAAATATTTTCCACACGCCTGACCACTCCCAGCCTTACAGCCAGGACAGCCTGTTTACTTGCGAACACCTGAGAATACCCGGACCCCCGCAGTTGTGCAATACCATACTGAAGAGCCACGTTCCTATGTAGTTCAAGCAAATGGGAAATTGTATAGCAGAAACAAGAGACCTTTTGTTAATCCCTGAGCCGCGACACTCCTGTGACCCACAGAATTCGCACATCCGAGGAGACAAGGGAAGTGAGCAGAATGACAGTATGGATGCCGATGGGATCCCCAAGATACCTGCAATGGAGGTCCCTCCACAAGCGACACTGGGGCAGTCACAAAGTGAGCCTGTAGTGTCTGCCCCACCCCTGGGTAGTCGGGGACCAAGTGACTGGCACCAGCTCCAGCCCGAGAATCCGCCGTTTCAGTGGACGGGAGATCAGAAGGCCTGCCTGGCATCGTGACTATATACTCACAAAAACTTTGAGCTACATAGAACTTTAAATATTTTACTTTGGGGGGTAAGTTCAGTTGAGAAAGGAGATGTAAGGAAGTTGATTAGCATACACGATTTGCATATGCTTTACTAATGCGTATGCGCTAACATATGTGTGTGTATGTATATATATGTGTGTGTGTGTGTGTGTGTATGTGTGTGTGTGTGTGTGTGTGTATGTATATATATGTGTGTGTGTGTGTGTGTGTGTGTGTGTGTGTATATATATATATATATATATATATATATATATATATATATGTATATATATATATATATATATGTATATAATATATATGTATGTATATATATATATATGTGTGTGTATGTATATATATATATGTGTGTGTGTGTGTGTGTGTGTGTGTGTGTGTGTATGTATATGTGTATATATATATATATATATATATATATATATATATATATATATAAAAACCCTTGCTTAGCGGGCAGAAGCCCGCGTTTTCTGCAGTTGTTTGTTCTGTGTTTCATACAGTAAACTTACCAGCTCACTCCACGTTGGTGTCTGCGTGATTATTACAGTTGTGGAGGCAGCCTTGCGTCCCAGATCGCCATTGTGGCGGTTTGAGGGCAATAAAAGGGACAAACAAAATAAAAACGAGCACCAACCAATGCTAGCTATGTTTGCTTGACAGTCTTAGTAGTGAAAATGCTAATTACTTTATTTATTTCATTCTGATTACTGGGTAAACCCACTGGAACCAAGGGCCCATTTTTCAGGGGTGACCCAGAATTAATTACATACAAACAGTATAGTATTCATACGGGTACAGGAGAAAGGAGCACAAGGTAGTAGAGTACTGTGACAGAAATGGGAACGAAGTAGTTCATTGTTTGGATTTACTAAAACTATTTTTCTGGCCTTCTGAATCTCACCAGAAGATTTTCCTTGGCTTGCTAACAACAACAAACAAACCCTGGGATTTTACTTCACTAGCAGGTCCATCTTGTAAATTATTTTTTCTCAATGGTGTTTCGCCTGATTAAATAAAGATTTTGATTGATTGAGCAGGCCATCCCTGTGGACAGTGTAATAGGTAATAAATGTCAGGAATGACAAAAGGGGGGGGGTGGACACACTCGCTCACATACACACACACACACACACACACACACACACACACACACACACACACACACACACACAGTTTGAACGGATTGGACCACTCAAATACAACTGGTTGTTAAATGGATTTTATTTATTTAACAGACTTTAGGATTACAACCTTTGAGTCAGACTCGTTTACAAAGGCTCCGCGTCAGAAAAAACAAACATAAACACTTAAAGTAAATGTGTGATGTACTAAAATCACACTTTGGGCTTCATACCTGCTACCCTGAGAGCGTGGTAGCCTACGCTGTGTAAAAGAACTTTTTTTTTACTAGCATCAAAGTTTGGGGCGGGATAGTAATTTGTTAAACCATAAGCTGGCCGATCTTCCCACTTCCTGAGTGCCTGCTCCGCTTCCCGTTTTGTGACGTGGTACCAGGGAGGCGTGTTGCGCCCATGCAAGCCTATGGGACTTATTTTCAGAACCTTTTTAATACTTTAAACTACCTTTTTGATAAAAAGTGATACGCTCAACTAGTAGTTGGTAGGGGTCTTCTTTTTATCAAAGGTAACAATATTAAAAAAAAAAAAAAATTCTGAAAATATGCCCCATAAACACTGTCACTCCCGTGCTCTCCTGGTACCAGAATAAAAGCAGTGAGCTGAGGCGAGAGCAGGCAGTCTAGGAAATGGGAAGGATTGGCTAGCTCACAGATTTCAATCTCAAAACTTTTTGTCGTCAGAAAAAAACTAATTTTACACGGCGGGGATGTGCTGTCCGGGTAGTGGGCTATGAAGCCCAAAGTGTAAGATAACACAATTCCTTTAATACATATGGACATAGAATGGCAGCTAAAGGTTACAGTTTTTTCAGTTATACAGTATTGCAGAATCAGGATCAGCTGTACATTGCATTGTACGTATTACTGAGAGCTGTATTTTACAGTTTTCAAGAGAACAATAAGTTTGCTGATAGAGGGAGAGAGTAACAGGTTTGATATTTACAGAGAAGTAGAGAATTAGACTGATCTCTTGTGAGTGCAACCAAAGGAGGCATTGTTAATAGGTAATGTTTTGTAGCGCTATCGGTAGGAGCTCGGTGGCGGGGTGGTCCCGTAAGATGACAGATAGATGACCGAGCACTAGCTGGTACATTGGCAGCGCCGTGATGCAAGAATGTGCTCTTTGAGGGCTGACTTGAAGGGTCCCAATTTGGAGATGGAGGAGACGTTGGAGGGGAGTTCGTTATACCAGACTGGGGCCCTGTGTGGGAATGACCTTTGGGCTAAGGAGGTTCTAACCCTCAGGATGGACCACACCTGTCGGTTGGCAGTGCGGGTGTTCACTGAGGTGTGGGAGGATAGGAGAGGGGCAAAAACCCCCAAGGAGGTAAGCCCCAGGTGTATTTTCTTTGTGAGGAGACATTTTGATAAAATAGCCTTTCATCCAGGGTAAAGAGATTTGTCGGGGCATATAGTGTACAACTATGGGTACGCTTGTCTGCCCTGGAGAGGAGTCTGCACACTTTGTTTATGGCCAGGTGGATTTTGTTAGGGGCTGTGTGGTCAGCAGCCGAGTAGATAACATGGGTGAAGAGAAGCAAGCCAAACCATTGGTAAAACACCATTGGGTGACCATGCATTAAATGCCTGTACATGCACAGTCCTTGTGATAGACCCTGGAGCAGTATCCCGGGTCTGTGCGGCACTCGTTTAATTGGGCACCTGTAGGTTTGTAAATTGATTGGGGCAAGGGGATTCAGACTTGTACAGAATTTAAAATTGTTGATCAATTCAAAGGGATGACACATGGCAGAGTTGCAGGTGTAAGCTCTAAATTCAGAGGATTCCTCTCCAGCGGGGCTTTTGCCTTTATACCATCTGTGAAGATAAACAGAGCCTGTCTTCAGCTAAGGTTTGTGTAGGAGGACAGATAGCTTATATTTCAGTTTCTCTCTTCAGCTTAGAAAGGCAAGCACCTTTTTATGTTAGATTAAAGCAGTCTGTAGTGTTTTATTTTCTGACTCCTGTTATTTAAAACAATTTATTTTTCCTTTAAAAGTGTTTTCCTCTCATTTGTACTATTGCTATTCTGGAGTTGCCCCTTGAATCCTAAAGTAAAATACTTTTATTTACCTAGCAGTCATGACTGTGTCTTAATTATATGGTGGTTGAATTATTTTCTCTGGCTAAGGGAAAAAAACTGTTGGCATACGTCATCAGAAGAGCATACTACCCAGGTTAACCTGTGGTGACAGTCTTAGCCTTGTGGAGGGAGAAGTGAAGTCCTGGGCAACCAGGCTAGTGGCAGCTGAAAAAACAAGGAAACGGATGACTCTCTAAAGGCAGTTACAGCCAAAAGAGAGGGGGGTGTCACTGGTACATCACAGTGCCAGTCATTGGCTGAGTTAATTACATTGATTACAGTACATTTAGTTGAGACGCACTGGAGGAGAAAAACAGCATAGTCCAGTAAAAGACAAAGGGTAGTCCTAGGCTAGCTGGAACCTCTCAAATATATGTGTTAAATGCCATGTTGGGGAAAATGGAGGGAGCAAGTGCCATACTGGTTCGTATGATCAGGCGTTTAGCGGGGTCACAAGCACAGATGACGCTCAAGAAGTATTTTTTAGACCCTTTCAGAAACTAGAGAGGGAAGTGGCCATTTGCACGTTCTCAGGGAGGGCATCATTATCATCATTGTTATGCTTGGTACAGGAACAGATACTACCTCTATAGTATGCTCTTTGGGACCCACCCCATTTTTTAAACCAGATTACAATGACGTCGGTTATTTTTCTATTGACAGATGAAGCCTGAGAAAAATATATGGTCAAAACATGGATTCTAGTCTTATTTTCAGCGTGCATTTTATATTAGAAACATAGACAATGATGGCAGAAAAAGACCACTGATCCAACCAGTCTGCCCATGAACCCTAACAAACCAGGCACCTATTATCCCTTTGTTTTGTTCTCAACCCACACGTTGATGTAGCTAGCACTGGGATTTTATGTGCGTATTCCATTATTAGGAAGTTGTAATGTTGAAAGTGAGGGATTGCTTAACGCAGAGAATCAAAATGTGGAAACTTGGGCTGCCCCTGTTAGCTTCTGGTCAGTTAGAAATCCCTTTCTGACATGTCTCTTGCTTAACATAGAGTTGTTGGTAGGTTGGAACCATCTTTTTTCCTTTGGATCCCAAAAAATTGCTAAGGTAAAAATAAACTGTTTTCTATTCTTAAATTGAGCCAAAAACAGCGTGATTCAGTAAGGGAGATTCCCACTTTCTTACTGAACCAAAAGCAGGGTAGCCAATTTTGTATTTCAGCTACTGCAACATTAACTGTTGCTTTAAATGAGGGAATGGGCACAATCCTTTCTTCATAAATGGCCAGGGGACCATGGCATAACTAGCCAGAAAAGTTTAGTTTTTTAACCATTATCGTGCACTTAGGTGGTTTTCAGGAGACTTCCCTGATAAAATTCCGTGTTTACACTACCATTTGCAGTACCTTATAGTTGTTGATTGTGCTACGAACCGATCACTTGGTAGTTGTGTGATTCTGTTGCTGAATTCACTTGCATATTAAAGTTTGATGCAACAAACCTTGAGCTAGCACTGAGCTACCATGTAATTGTGGCTAAGGGTGGCATTATGTGCTCGTGCGAATGATGTATGTATGTGTGATAATGGATTATACCTATAGAAGAAATGCCAGTCTAGTCATAACTTAATTTCACATGAGGAGTGCATAGAACCCTTTTTGTACAATATTTTATTGAAATGTATAGCACTTTGGGATAGTGTCTATGAAAAGCGCTATATAAATGTTTCTTCTTTTGCACGGAAGTGTAACCCTGAAAATGATCAAAATAAATTATCAAGAGATGACAAATAGCCCTGGACCATCCAGGAAGCAGTAGTGCTATTGCTTGGGACACTGATGACCCTGGTTTGGAAGTGAGCTTGGAGGCTGGCTGGGGGAGGTAGGATTGAGCATCCAGGCGACAGCTTTCATCTGTCTGGTTGGGGGTTGAGGCTTTGTCCTCCACATTGTGGCTGCCATCTGGATAAAGGCAGAAGGAAGCGCAGCTATAACCACCCAAAAAATTGGGTGGGGCTGCAGCCTAACACCAGCATGGCTGTGCCTTGTGCATCAGTGCATGGTCTCTCTCTCTCTCCTGTCTATTCTCTCTCTCTCTCTCTCTCTCTCTCTCTCTCTCTGTCCTGTCTTTTCTCCCTCAGTACTCTCTGAGCAGTGTCTGAGCTCCTGTGCCTTGCACTGAGTTACGCTTGCCACTTTCCTGCTGTAAATAATGTACAGTTAGCTTGTTTTTGATTTTGATTATCCTGATGCTGTAAAAAAATGTACAGTTCGTAGTTTTTGACTACCCAGATGAACTGATTTGTTTAGTAAAGTTGAACATTGTACAGCCTCTCCTTGCTGTCTTATTTTACTGCTGTACCTTGCTTTGTCTTCCTCTGATGTCTGTTTTTGAACTAGCTCGTACTCATTGTATAATACACTTCTCCTTCTGTACCACCACCTGTTGTGGCCCGGGTCGTGCCTGAAAACGGTCCCCTGGATCAGTACACCTACCTGGTTACCAAAAACTTAAATAAATGAATAAATAAAATTAAAGGAGAACTGTGCTTTATAAGTAATTTGCGCAGTAGAAGCTGTTTTTTAAATACTGGTTCAAATTCTCTTATTGCTGTAGCTTTCCAGTGGGTGTTTCTGATTTACATGCTGCTAGTAAGAACCATTTTAGAACTGTATGATGTAGTTTTATGTCCCTGTTCTAGGCACAATACATTAATGTTGTACTATGGAGCTCTGAGGTTGTTGGGACATAAACTACATCACACCGTTCTAAAATAGTACTTACCACTAGACTGTAAAGCAGAAACTCCACATACATTACTATAAGGTCTGTATAGATGGAACAATAACATAGAAGATAATGTATGGGCTGTGATTAATAACTACACTGTAATCGCGTTGAGAGGTTGCCATGACAACTTAGTAAACCTCAAGCGTGAAGCTGGAGAGGTTTACAGTTATCATGGCAATCTCAAACGATTTCAGTGTGGTTATTAATCAAAGCCCATACATTATCTTTTATAGTGTATGGGCTCCTTGGTGTACATGAAAACATAGCCTTCACACATCTTGCAATTTTAAATTCTGCTTACCTACAACAGTCGGAGACCAGGCAATGTGATTCTGCAAGAACGTTTATTAGGTACAGTAACAGTACGATACGCTGGTGAAGCACTGACACGCTAACAGCATTTCGAGTATATCCAGACGCTACCTGGACGTTTTCAAACTTTAAAATAACTAAACTACAGAGAAAGCAGCAACATTTATAAAAGATATCAAGGAAGAGCAATCCGGTTGGTCAGCTCTGGACATGTGGTGACTTGTTGAGGTGAATGATGGGTAATGTCATCGCATAGACATCTGGGATATTAGCCTGCCCAGTTTTGTGCAGCAGGTCGCGGCCTGTGTATTTCAGTCACTCGCCAATCTACAGTGTTTTTTTAACAATTGACACGTATATAACTTTTATTATAAATGTATCTCTGTAATACTGGTTGCCTTTCTGTCTTCGTTGTTAACTGTACTTTTGCTGACTATTGATTTAAATGTACTGTTTTCAATTTTTTTTTTTTTAGCCAAGTGTTGTACTGTATATCTGCCATTTTGTCATATATTCACCTTGTTGTAATCTCCCAGGTCATGTCTGAAAAAAGGCATTTCTGTATGTGTAGTGCACCTCACCCGGTTACCAAAAGCAAATAAATAAATAAAAGGTAACTAGGGGAGAAAAAGGAAAACAAATTGTTTACTAACAGAGCACTGATCATGTGGAAACGTGTCGTCACAAAAAAAAAAGGCAACACCGAGGAATACGCATGTGCAATGGTGCCAATGTTATGCCATCTCTATGACTTACTCAAAAAGGGTTAACCACAGCCTGATGTCATAGCAATGGCATAACAAGGTTGTAATCTGGTTGATTTCAGTTAATAAGCCTCTCCCATACATTATAGAATTTTAACTTGCAATTAAAAAACAGCTTCTATTGGGTGAAAAAATACATAGGGCAGGATTCTCAAAAGGGGTGCCCCGGTGCATCCCCCGACTTATGCACTGGTGCGATTCTGAAGGGACTGATGCACTGGCGCGCCGCCAGATATGCCGCGACACCACTCGCAATATGTGGCTCATCTGGAGGGGTTGTGCAGGGGCATGCCCATGCATATGGTGCGCAGCCCCCATTCACAGCCCAACTCGGAGGTGCATCTCTGGAGCAAGTCCGGAGGTGCGCCCCCAAACGATAAGTCTACAGCAAGCTGACTTAAATGGGGGTCCACCCACAGGCAGATGGCAGCCTTCCTACCCTGGCAGTTCAGCCTCCCCGCCCTGCCCGTATCAGTGATCCTGTAGAATACAGCCCTTTAAAGTTCCCTGGTATAGTGGTCTCTCTTCCCCCCCCCCCCCGGCAGCACCAATCCCTTGATAAAATCCACCCGTTATGTTCCCTGGTGGTATAGTGGTACCCCATCCCTGGTCTGACTGCATTGCGAAACATAACGTCCGAAATAACCCTGGTGGTCCAGTGATTTCCCACCCCACCCTGCTCCCCTGTCCCAGCATGGGTAGAAGGCCGGCATGCAGCTCAACCCACCCGCACACCACCACGGCCGCATACCGACTGTGCTGTCCGTGAATGACAGCGTACTGTACAACTGTAACTGCATTGGTAGACCTTGTCAACCAATGGGCTTCTGCACTATTCTCTATTATACCACCAGGGAACATAATAGTGGATTTTCTTTCAAGGGATCGGTGCTGCGGGCAGCATGGGGTACACTATACCACCAGGGACCTTCACAGGGATGGCTTCTGATGGAGCGATTGTTACGGGCAGGGTGGGGGGGCAGTAGACTAGAAAGGGTGTTGGGTTGTGGCTGTACAGATGGCCCGGCAGGGGGTCACATCCCTGCAGTACTCATGCAAATGGGGCCATAATGACATGCAAATGGCCCCATTGCGCCTTGCATGCCTAACGGGCCCATTTGAATGTTAGTGACTGTGAATGGCAACTTTTGGTACAGCACATTGGGAGATGCACTGCCCCATTGATTTCCCAGCCCACCCTGGGGTTTGTGCCGGCACATCCCGGGCTGGGCGCAACAGTGGTATTCATAGGGGGGATGCGTCGGGGGCATCCCCCGTCGCATCTTCAGTGAATACCACAGTTGGTGCTCGGTGCATCTCATTTGTGCCGGGGCATCCGAGATGCGCCGAGTGCAAGTGCTTTGAGAATCCTGCCCATAGAGGTTCAGTGCGGTTCTTCTTTAGTGTTTAAGTGTATACTTTTACATGGATAAATCAAAATATTTACTGTTGCCAAAGAATTACTGTGTAGCCCCCTTGCACTTGCAACTAACAGTTGGAAAATCATAATAACTCTATGAAAGGCTGTTCAGCAGTCTTGTCATATAAGAGTAAATCAGAAATGATTTTATAGCTGGCCCATCGGTGCAGCGGTTGGATTTCCGCTTGCGATGCGGTGACCAGGTTGAGGGACGGACTCGGGTCATCAGATGGCCGGCCGGGGGAGAAGGATGGAGCATCCCGAGGACTGCTCTCCTTCTCCGGGGGGAAGGATGGGAGTACGTCTGGTGCTTGACAGACCCTTGGAGGAGGCTGGGGGTACCACAGCAACCAGCATCTGAATGTTCTGGGGGCGGACGTCATTGCACGTCCCCACCCCTGGAAAATCAAGAAAAAATCCAATGCCGGTCACTCGAGATGATGCCGCCCCAGCGCCTGGCCTCCATGGCTCTCTGCCGCACCACTGACTCAATTCTGGCTCCACGGTGCCACCGCAAGCCCTGAAACCTGGCCGGGGGGGGGGAGAGCCAGGGAGGCAATGTCGACTCTGCTAACACCTACTCTCGTAGTAGACGGGCAGGTCGTGGTGCCATGGCCCCACCCGCGGTGGGACAAGCCAGGGAGTATCGGTGGAAGGTGTCCGGGAGCAAGGCAGGCTTGGGGTAGGGGCCGATGGTAAGAGCGACAGAAAAGTACATTAAGAATTAAAAAAAAAAATTTTTTTTTTTTATTTCAGTTCTGATTACAACCTTTGAGCCAAAAGGCTCTTTTCATAGGCTCCAAGTCAAGATGGACATGACAATACATTGAATACAAGAATTACAGATTGACAATAAATGTGAATACAATGACAGCAATAGCTCGCATAATAACATTACATTGATTGTTAATAGAAAGAGATCACATTGCAGGTACCGGTGTCGAAGTGCTAGAGGGTAAAACAGCAGCACAACAACAATAGTGCGGTACAATAGATTAAGCAGGGAACTTCCAGTGATGTCACGGAGCTGATGGCCGATTGATTTGAGAATGCTTCTGACTCCCGAGACTTAAAAACCCTTCAAAATCTAAGAAAACCCAAGAGAAATGCCTCAACATTACAAGAGGGGCTAAAGTAGAAAATAAGGGCTCCAAAAATCGTCATAGGAGCCACCAGAAAAATAAGGATAACGGATTGAGCTAAGAGGCCACAGCCTGCAGCAGATCCCTCCTGCCAGCAAGCTCACAAGTCGTAGACTATACCAATGGGGAACATAAACAACTGACCCGCTCCTGTTATGAGACCTTACTCTGGGAGATCAAGGCCTCTAGAATGGAAAACAAAAGAGAATTTAAAGACATTCAGGAAAAACTGATGAAACTGGAGATCCGCATTGACTGTATGGAAGAACGGGTCTCCGAGGTGAAAGACAGGATGCACAAGCTAACAGGGCTGGTGGAGGTGCTGCTCAATCAGGCTGCCGAGCTGCAGGCCAAATGCCTTGACCTGGAAGGTCGGTCGAGGCGAGAGAACCTGAGACTGTATGGGCTCTGTGAGGGCTGTGAAAGTCAAGTCAGAAATCACAGTTTAATGGCAGGAAAGAAACTCCATTGAGCAAGCTCATTTACAAGGAGGTCCTGAGAGACAAGTAATGTGCAATGCAAGTACAATAAGCCAAGGCCAAACATATAACAAGAATACACAGGGCAATATACATTAACATACAGCTTTCTAAGGGAAATATATACATGGAGTAGGATAATTTACACGGTTGACATTGCGGTACACAGTCTGGCATAAACGGGTAGATGGCACGGTTAGCAGTAGGCAGTAATTAAAACTGTAAATGATAAAAGTAGAGCTGAGAAAACGTGGAAATGAGGGTATGGGATTATAGGAGAGAAGAGAAGGAGGAGTCGGCCATGAGTAACGGTGAGGAGGTGGAGAGAAAGGTAGACCAGGTAGGGATAATAGTGGAGAGAGGGGGAGCCTGTGTTGTCAAGAAGATTGAGGGGGGGGGGATGGCCCTAAATGGTGGAGTGGGTAGGCAGGGTAGCTGTGGTAAGGATGGATAGGGAAGAATAGTGTGGAAGGCAAGTAGGGTAGTGGTCGGGTACTTAGAAATCGAGGTGTGGGGGTGTAGTTCTGGTAAGATGGGGGAGGGTAGGTGAGTCAAAGTAAGTAGGGGGAAGGGACCTTAAGTGAGGTAACCCATGACGAATAGAGAGGGTGATGGCAAACTGACTGAGCATACCGGTCAGTAGCATTAACACGAGTCACATAACTTGCTAACAAGTAGTTTTTTTGGAACTGCTCAGGGGGAGTAGCTGATGCAGCTTGAGGATAGACTGACCTTTGAAACTGCACCTATGCTTGCGTTCTTAGAAAATTTGCTCAGAGACACCTTGGAATTGCCACCCAACTATGAGGTCTCCATTGAGCGAGTGCATCGGTCTTTGGTGCCCAAGCCCCTGGATGTGAAGGCATGACCGAGCTCAATTGTATTGAAAGTCCGCTCATACAAAGTGATGGAAGACCTGTTAAAATGTGCCTGGGTTAAAAAAGACTTTACATGCCCTTCAGCCAAATTGAGTATGGATAATGACTACCTGCCCGTTATTCAACAGCAACGTCTGGAATTTGCCCCACTCTTGCAAACCCTCAAGGAAAAGGGGATCGGGTTCCAGACACCCTTTCCTGCACTGTTTTGGGTAGAGGGGTCGAGGCTTTATGATTCATTTCAGGCAACTTGCACAGCTTTCAAAGAAGGGGATCTCCCAACACCATGTACTGGGGATCAACAAAACTCCAGTCGCAACAATGGGAACCAAAGTTGGCAAGTGGCATTTCCTCGGAAACGTACAGGAGGAAGCACTCTGATGCCTACAGAAGCTCTAATCCATTTCTAGGAACTCTTGCAGAAAAAAGTTTACATAGAAACATAGAATTTGATGGCAGATAAGGACCGCTTGGCCCACCTAGTCTGTCCATTTCCCTACCTGATGGATAAGCAGCAGATTCTAGTTAAACAGCTTACTTCCTCCTACCCCCCGCTAGAATTGCCTTATGCCTGTCCCATGCATTCTTGAATTCTCCCACTGTTCCTGACTCCACAACCTCCTCAGGAAGACTGTTCCATGCATCCACAACCCTCTCTGTGAAAAACTACTTTCTAATATTACCTCTGAGCCGTCCACCCTCTATCTTCAAATTGTGCCCCCTTGTTCTTGCACATCTCTTCTTCTGAAAGATGCTACCCTCTTGTACTACAATTCCCTTGAGATACTTAAACCTTTCTATCATGTCCCCCCTCTTCCCTCCATTCCTCAAGGGTATACATATTAAGCTGCTTTAGTCTCTCCTCGTATGTCTTCTGGTGCAGACCCTGCACTGTTTTGGTTCTCCTCCTCTGAACAGCCTCCACTCTGTCTCTGTTTTTGCAGAGATGGGGTCTCCAGAATTGCACGCAGTACTCCAGATGGGGTCTCACTAACTGTCTGTACAGAGGGATAACAGCTTCCTGTTTTCTACTGTTGATGCCTCTCCCTATGCATCCCAGTATTCCCCCCAGCCCTCCTTACTACCTTCTCACATTGCTTGCCCACCTTAAGGTCATCTGATATAATTACTCCTAGGTCTCTCTCAATTTTTGTTGTTGTTTGCACCACTGGATCCCTGCAGTTGGCACCAAACCGCTGAACAGATACTCTTTGTGTAATATAATTTTACAAGTTGGCCTTTGGTTCAGTTATCCCAACATGGAATTGATTTTCCGAATGCAATGACGATCTGAGACTACAAGTGGGTCTCAAGTGAAGGGCAAGCACACTTCTTTTTCTCCAGTACTGCCCTAATCGGCCCAATGGATACTCGGTCACATGATGCTTGGTCTTCAGGTCTAAATAAATTATAAACTTTATGTTGAGACATTGCTGGACCTCCCTGCATAGTTTATGACGATGGGGGATCCCACAGGTGACTGAAAAAGTATTTTTTTTCTCTCTTTGTTCCTTGGGCAGTTCACCTAGCTGAGTGAATGAAACAATTGTTGGTAACTCTATACAAGGTCTGCCCAGGATCTTTAGTCTAACATAGGAGTATTTCATTTAAGACCATAGCCAGAAAAGGTGAATTTTAACCAGAGTATTTCAGTTCTACAAACCACAGGAGCTGGTTACCACTGAGGGATGGGTCGAGGAGGTGGGTGCGCTGACCAGTGCTCTTCCTCAGTTACACTCTGGGTGTGTGTGTGTGTGTGTGTGTGTGTGTGTGTGTGTGTGTGTATATATATATGTATATATGTGTGTGTGTGTGTACATATATGTGTGTGTGTGTGTATGTGTGTGTGTGTGTGTGTGTGTGTGTGTGTGTGTGTGTGTGTGTGTGTGTGTGTGTGTGTGTGTGTGTGTGTGTGTGTGTGTATATATATATATGTATATGTATAATAAATATTATCCTCCTGCAGAGTGAGATATCCAAAGCTCACGATGCAGGAGTGACAATTTTGCTATAGCATTACGATCTGCCCATATGTATTCGATATATACAATAGGGCCACGAGTTTTAGAAGTTTTGTTATGCTGTCTTGTGTTCTGTTCCTGTTTACGTGTTTGCTCATTCTGTGTGTGAGCTTTTCTGTTCCTGTTTATGTGTTTGTTCATTCTGTGTGTGAGCTTTTCTGAATAAGCTGGCAGTGTTATAAACTCTGGGAGACACGGGTGTGTTTTGCAATGCTAAATGAGTTAGTTTCAGGTAGGAGTGAGAAACATAATTTTGTGAGGCTGTATTGTTTAGAAGTCTGGCTGCAGTGAAGCTGAGAGCATCACAGTAATGGTAATGAGCTGAGAGGCAGTGTCAGAAGAGCTGATACTGTTTTCAGTGGTAATTAAGTTAGCTGCAGGCAGAGTGCAGAGTGTTCTGTGAAATTGTGCTCTTTAGGATTCTGGCTGCAGTCAAGTTCAAAGTGTCAGTAATTGTAATGGGTGAGAATCAGAGTTTGAGGAACAAGTGAGAGTGTGTTTCAGTGGTAGTTGAGTTAGCTGCAGGCAGTAGTTTAGGCTGTTATGTGAAGCTGTGCTGTTTAGAATTCTGGCTGCAGTCACAGTAATGAGCTGAAGTTGGTGGTTGGGGGTAGGTGTGTTTTGTAATGCTCACTGAGTTAGCTGTAGGCAGCAGTGAGACCTCTAAAGTAGTTTTGCATTTGTGTCTATGGTAACAGCACAGGTGTTTCTTGCATGCTGAGGGGAAAGCTGCCTAGAGTGATGACCTTTTGTGACCTGTGTGTGTAAATGGCTGATATCATCACAGTAGAGCAGAGGATAAAAATATCACACTGCAGTGGGTGATGCACTGTTTTATCTCACTAATTTACCACTCACCCCTATTTTGTGTGTGTGTGTATAAATATATATGTGTGTGTGTGTGTGTGTGTGTGTGTGTGTGTGTGTGTGTGTGTGTTTTAAGCATTTACTAGGTAGATACTGTGGCTCTTATTGTTTATTATGATTACTGTTATATTTCTATATTAGCCGCATAAAAGACTTCACCCTTTTCTGGTTTTTAATTTTTATTTTTTTGTGTGTGTGCTTTCTTTTTGCTCCCCCTCAGCCTGGGCATCCTTCTGAGGTACTCTCTTGGCAAGGCCTCTACTCCTTGCCTGAACCCATCGCTTCCAGCTTCCTCCCCCAAAGCACCCAGGCAGGCCTAGCCCCCTAGATCACCCCCTTGGGGTGGGCCTGCTGTCCCGCGGCAGCCTTTCTGGAATTAGAGAGGCCTGCCTGGGTGTCGGGTTGTCCGCTGAGTCCCCTGGAGCGATGGGCCAGCGTTGGGATGTGGGCCTGCCCCTGAAGTCCTTATCTCCACGGAGCTGAGGAGGGGGTTCTTCTCTTTAGGATTCCCCCAAGAGTGCAGCTGTACAATGATGTTGGCGTGGCTTGACACCGCAGACATCCGCTGCACTCCTGCCACTTGTCAGCTCAGGTGTGTGTAGTGCCTTCGGGCATCACTGGGGGCTGCTACTTCACCGGGCATGCCCTGGATCCCTCCCCAGGGAGGGGACCAGTCCAACGGATGCTTGATCCTCTTCCCTGCTCTGCCGGCCCCCAGCGCCCGAGCTTGTTCCCGAACCCGGGTCGCCGGCGTGGCGCGAGGTGTGGTGTCCAGCACCTCAACCCGCAGCGCCACCGGGCCATCTCTCCCCCCCCCCCTTCCTGTTATTAATTTATTACTATTTGAACAGAAGTTTCAGGGTCGGGGTGAAAACCCCTCGACCATATCTTTCTGCTTCGTGACTGTCTGGTTCACACCTACACTCACGTATTAGAGCCGTGGTTCCATCAGGCTCTGGAGGAGAATTCTCCCCTTTAGGGAGGATTACACCTTTCTTCCCTTCTCACCCTGACTTTTTCCTCCTATTGAGGTGGAATTAGAGGTCCGTTTTTCTTATTGATCTCCTGCCTTGGAAGTACAAGGTTCATATCTTTCGCCATGTTAGTGAGTTTGATGTTAAATGTTGTAGGCCTTGTGGGTTTTTCTACTGTTTTTTTTTTTTTTTTCCACAGATGTCTCGGGGGACAGTAATGGAGCTAACATGGTTTATGTTTAAGGTACAGACCTCATGGTTTACAAACTCAGAGGGATTTAATTACATGATTGCAGTTCCAGGATATACTGTTTGTTCCTACAATGTTAATGGGCTAACAAATCCTATAAAGCACAGCAAAATTCTCTTTACTAAAAAAATCAGTTGCTGCTATTTCTTTACTGCAGGAGACTCGTCTCTCCATGCAGGAACATAAAGAGTTGCAGCGCTTTGGGTTTGCACATGCAATTACTACTTCATACATGGGTGGCAGACGTAGAGGGGTGGCAGTTCTTATCCCCTCGAAACTTCCTTTCGAGCTCCAAGACACCCTAGTGGACAAGGAAGGCTGCTACACTGTGGCCAAGAGTAGATTTAATGGGAACTTGGTTACAGTTGCCTCAGTGTACTTTCCCCTGTACGATGTTCCATACCTTCTTTCTAAATTTGACACAACGGGAGGGGGAGGAGGGGCACATTATTTGTGGGGGGGACCTAAATTTAATGTTTGATCCCAAGATGGACACCACTTCACAAATTCCTAAATGAGACCATAGAGTGGCTCGTCAGGTTTGTAAATTATTAAAGGAACTGGGGTACTTAGACACTTGGCAGCATGTCAGTGGTTCTACCAGAAATTATAGTTATTAGGCGGTATATTCTATGTATTCGAGAATTGATTACATTCCGACCCCGCAGGAGTCGGCTGAGAGGGTGTCAAGGGCCTGGATGGGTGACATACTAAGGGGTATTGAAAGCTAGAGGACCTGATGGCCCATGAATGCTCACATACTAAACTTCAATAATATATGTTATGGATTTGATGGTTAATAGATGTTTATCCAATCTTGATTTAAATTATGCTTTATCTTTACCAATGATTACTTGTAAGGGTAAACTATTCCATGGCTTAATCACCCTTAAGGTGAAAAAGTATTTTCTCCTAATATAATTAAAAGACTGTCCTATCTATTGAAGTGGATGCCCTCTGGTATTATATACAGAATCTTTAAAACTCAGCCCTAAATCGACCATTAATTCTGGATCCTGAATAACATCCTAGAGAAACAGTAATTCTCCACGTAACCTATGAGTTTCCAGTGAAAAGTTACACTCCAGAAGGCTGTCATCATAAGAAAGATGGTACATACCCCCTAAATGTTTTGTAAATTTACGCCGAACCCTTTCTATCTGAATTATATTAGTTTTCTTGTAGGGGCACCATAGTTGAGACACACATTCAAGGTGAGGCCCAACATATATTCTCTAAACAGTGGCATTAATACTTCAGAGTCTTTAGTAGAGATATTACGTTTAATTGACCACACCACTCTGTTTGCTTTCTTTACCGATTTATTTATATGATTAGAAAAATCCATATTATTTGAAATTATTCTACCCAAATCTCTCGTGTCAGTGGTTTTGTTGAGCTGATGCAGACCTAATCTATATATTTTACATTGATTGATATTGCCCAGATGCATAACCTTGCATTTGGAGTAACTGAAGATCATGCCCCACAAGGCGACCCATTCATAGATTTTATCTAAATTCCTCTGGATTATGTCAGAGTCATCGATACTTTCACATGGACCTCCAGTCTTTATGTCATCTGCATACTTAATAGACGTAGATAGGTAATTGGAAGTTAAATCTGAAATAAAAGCCTGAAATAAACCTGGTCCAAGTACTGAGCCCTGGGGTACTCCACTGGTCACATTGCCAATGTCAGATAAACATCCATTTATACGTACTCTCTGTGTATGATTAGATAGCCAATTTGTAATCCAAATAATAAATATACATATTAATTTTTAGGTTTTGTAACTTTGGTTGTAAAGCCAGTGTGGCATGGCATCAAACGCCTTACTAAAATCCAAGAATATAATATCACATGGTATCCGGTTATCTACGAATGAACCGATGCATTCGTGAAAAATCATCATGTTTGACTGGCAACCTCTGCCTTTTTTTAAACCGTGCTGTTCCATGTCTGAATTGTGTAAAATGGTATTTAGTAAATCTCTAATTAGGCTTTCAAGAATTTTACAGATGGGGGACGTAAGGCTGATAGGATGATAATTTGAGCAATCTGCTTTTTAAACCCTTTTTATGTATGGGAACAATAGCAGTCTGCCATTGCTCTGGGACAAACCCTGTAACAGACATGACTCAAATAATAGTTTCAGGGGGATCACCAGGTAATCCTTCAGTAGAAATAACAGTTGCCCAGAAATATGAGCAGGTCCCATACATGTTTTGCCTTTTTGTAACTTTAATTTAATTTATTTGCAATATCTGTAATTGAAAAAGTAATAGTCTAAACTAGTAAACTGATGTTGTGATACAGGATTGCAGGCCTTGCATTAGGGTCAGAAATCAGGGGGTCAGTTTGACCCCCTTCTCCCAAAGTACGGGGCTAGAAGCCAAAAGTTGGGCATCACTGCACCAAGTTTATATGTTTGTGGAAAAAAAAAATGGCTAATGTCAGCTAGGAGGCAGTATGGCGCAGTGGTTTAAGGCTCTGAGCTGCAAACCTGGAAATATCATAAACATCGCGGTTGTCTCCGTGCAGCACAGCATCTAATAAATTTTCACCTCTAGTAGGATGAGTGACACCTTGTTTTAATTGAAGTTGTGCACACATTGTTAGAAGTCTTTTGCTATTTGGTGTATGAGCTAAATTATTCTGTCAATCAATGTCAGCCAAATTAAGGCCCCCCATTAACAATAGGCTACCAATTTCAGTCTGTTTCAGTTTCACCTAATAAGGTCTCAAAGTAGATCATAGAGCAGTTTGGTAGTTTATAACAGGTTCCCAATTAATGGCATATTTTTAATTGTTACTTTAACCCAGACGGATTCTGTCATAATATCATGTTTTTTTGATTTGGTCTGATATAGCTAGACAATGTAAATTTTTATCAATAAGAAAAGCTACACCACCTCCTTTTTTCCCCAACCCGAGTGACGGAAAAAGTATCAAATCCTTGAAGGGCTGGGTCCCAATCAGATTTGTTATCCCACCATGTTTCTGTAAGAGAAACTATATTTGCATCAATTAATGCTATTCTAGATGTAAGTTCATTCATTTTATTGTTTAAACTCATCACATTTAGATGGATAAAGGTTTTTTTTACAGTTTTACAGGTGGAAGGCAAGATATGTGACAACCCCCCCCCCCATGAACTAGTTTAAACTTTGATTAATGATATCTGATATTTTTTTGCCCATGATGGCATTCCCTCTTTTACTCAAATGTAACCCATCTGGGCAAAACAACTCATACCTGCCTATAAACTCCTCCCAGTATGGGATACATTTAATATTTTGGCGCAAGCACCATTTCCTAAGCCAATTGTTCAAACACCTGATTTTGTCATTTACATGATCTGGGGCAGCAGGGTGTGGTAAGATTTCAGAAATAATGATGCCACAATCAAGGAACATCAATTTGTTAGTTAAAGCAACATACTGCTCTTGTATGGAACGTACTGAGCTTCTAAAGAGATTAGTTCCATCTTGCACTATAACCATTGGATTTACCCCCGAGTTACTCAGAATGTTAACAGTCATTTTAGTGATATCAGATATCATAGCCCCACTAAATGAAGAGCATGTTCGATTTTCTTTATCATTATTACAAATTACCCTGTCCAAATGTTTGATCATAGAGTCACCCAGAACAAAAAACTGTTGCGTTTGTACAGGAGGATATGATTCCATATCAGAATTTTCAATCATGGGTATTCCAGTTGGTACAACAGGGGAGCCATGACATACCAAGGTAGGTACTGGCGGAGAACATACCAGGGAATGATTGTTAACAGGGGCATTGGTAGTAATACTCCTAGATGGATTTAGATGGTCAAGGTGTGGTTCTCTACTAGTCCCTACAGCGGGTTCTACTTTTACCATGGAGTCACTTAGAAGATCATAACTATTCTTTACTTGTAGTGAAAAAATATCTGCCTTTCTACCTTTTTTTTTTTTTTTTTTTTAGGTGCTCTAGAATTATTTTCTATATACCAATTATCTAGGGGGCCTTCTCCCTCTGAATCACATCTTGGTCTTTTATTATTATATCCAGCATTGTTAATAGGGAGCATACTAATTAAAGGTTTTGTAATTTCATTGTTTTTTGGAGCAACCATAGTTCCTGATGGAGTTAGTACAACAGGGAGGGTAGTACTGGGAGAGGGATCAATTGTATGATTAGGTACGTTTACACAAGTGCTTGTGCAACAACGAAACCTTTCTACATAGAGAGTTGACTCTCTTCCAACTGTGACATTCTCATGCTAAAGGTAGAAATTTCCATTCTGAGCTCTGCCACTTCTAAGCATTTAGAACATGTAAAAGGGACAGATGGAAATGGGGGGTTCATAATGATATACATAGCACATTTCATGCATTTAATACCAGCATCCCCATCCATTGTCATAATGGAGTCTGCCATAATTACACGCTGCAGAATTAGCTTACAACACTTGAATCACTAAACCACAAATTTAACTCCCCTATGGAGCCGCTACCTCACTTGTTAGTACCTTTTGGGAGATGTTAACAGTTCTTGCTACCACGGCTTAGCAGCTAACTCTCCAATATTTAAACCTATTTTGGTTTTTATTTTAATCACAGTTTCTGATCCCGAATTCGCTCACATGATCCGCTGGACACATGTCACGTGTCTCCGTGGCAGCATGTGCTATGCTCGTGTTGCAACAAGCACGCTTTATATCCCCCGTAACCCGGAAGTCGAAGGCTCAGGTAATGCTTCTGCCCACACTACATTTGCTCTTTAGGGGCTTAAAAAATGTTCCACTAAGCACCACAATCGTGCAAATAGTGCCCAGTCCAACTAAATATTTAGCAGCTCAATATATGCAGTTCTAAGTGGTAGCTGTAGTTTTCCCTGTAGGCATAAAAACTACAGCCCCACTAGATTGCTTCCAGGGCAAGGCAATCTCTTAGGTCTGCATTACAGCAATTAGGCAACAAATAAAAAAGATCAAATAACATAGTTCTAGCACAGCGATGTGAAGGACATCAGTTACTGACTAGAGTAATCATGCTGCGATATTAAAGTTCAGGTAGGGGCCTTTTTGGAAAAATACATTTTGGAGGGTAAATAATTCACTATTACAAGACCCAGAGGTTCTGCGGCAAATTCAAGAATTTATCAAAATGGCCCTGGTAGATAATGATACCTCGGATGTTAACCCGTCCATATTTTGGGATACCCTCAGGGCCCTCTTGCGGGGCAAATTTATTGAAATAGCCAAGAAAAAGAAACAAAGGGAGGCGAGGCAGTGGGCCCTTAGCTCTCAGATACGCTCCTTAGAAGACCAACAAAAAATAAAATTTGACACAGAGCGAAAGAACTAGTAGCTGTGAAAAAGCAATTAAATACTCTGCTGGATTATTATGTGGAGCAGAGACGTAATGTTTTTGTCAGTTGTTATGACGGAGGCCCTAAAGCACTGCGTCTCCTACCAGGGCTGTTATGGGTGCAGTGGGCCCCAAGCTTCCATTACTACTATAAAGGCACACCGGGCTCCCCCACCTTGCAGAACAATTACGGATATTTCCCAGGCCTTCAAAAATTACTATGCTAATTTGTATGCAGCAGCTCCATCCCATATGGATACTGAGATTGACAAGTTTTTGCAATCTTTGCACCTCCCAACCTTGATGGATCATCACAAGACCTCTTTAATTGTCCCTATAACTGGGGAGGAGGTTCTGGCTCAAATAGGGAGACTTAGGGCTGGGAAGTGCCCGGGCTCAGATGGACCCACTGTTGAACTTTATAAAGCTCTTAAAGCAGAAATATCACCATTCCTGCAGAGTTTTTGTTTTGTCCTAGGCTCTAAAGGTACTGACTGTCCATCCCCGTGGTCCTATGCCATTATTTCTGTAATTCCGAAGCCGGGTAAGGACCCAACCAGTTGCGCCGCCTATAGGTTAATTTCCATCTTAAATATAGACAACAAAATATTAACATCCATCTTTGCAACTCACTTCCAGCAAATGATACCTAATCTGGTCCATAGGGATCAGGCGGGGTTCATACCGGGTAGGCAGGCACAAGACAATATCAGACGCAAGGTATACCTTCTAGACTACCTTCAAAGGCAGAAAACTCTGGCTCTGCTTTTGAGCCTTAAAGAGCTAGTGTACTGCCAGAAAACTGTCTGCAGTTAATTGTAACTTTCAGATGTAGTCCGCTATCACTTCTTATATCTCAAGTATTTTTTCTGTTTGCTAATTAGAAGATTTTTCACCTGGCAGTACTGGGATGATGTGTGGAGCAGCACTCTGTCTGGGGTGGGGGGATGTCAGTTCTGTTCCTCCTACTACATCAACACTGAGTCCACACTGACTATGACATCACTAGTAACCAATGAAAACCATTTCTCACTGCCAGGTTTCACTTTCACATGAAGCAGCAGGGACTGGCTCTCCCCAGTTACTAGTGATGTCACAATTTCCTGCATTTTGATTGGTAGTTTGTGAGAGTCACTGCTCAGGCTGCAAGGATTTTGGTACCTCAAGATATTTGGTTTCATTTCTGACGATGTAGTGGAGGAACAAAACTGACTTTTCCTTTTCCTCCAGACAGAATGCTGCTCCACACATCACCCCAGTACTGCCAGGTGGAAAAGCTTCTAATTAACAAAGAGAAAAGAAAAAATACTTGAGATATAAGAAGTGATAGCTGACTGCATCTGAAAATTACTATTAATCCCAAGCAGTACACTAGCTCTTTAATGCAGAGAAGGCCTTTCATAAGGTCTCATGGGCCTTTTTTAAAGAGGGTCCTTGTCGGCTTCAGATTCCCCACTTCTTTTATTACCTTTCTGTTTAAACTCTATGATGAGCCATTAGGTTTTGTTAGACCCAGTGGTCACATTGCCAACAGTTTTGTTTTACAGCGGGGCACTCGCCAAGGATGTCCCCCTATCTCCCCTACTTTTTGCACTGTATATAAAGCCCATGACTCAAAGCATTAGACAAAACCAGAGCCTCAGGGGTGTCCACTTTGCCAATCTGGAGCATAAAATTTCCCTGTACGCTGATGATATGTTGGTGTATCTTACGAGCCCGGACACCTCCCTGCCGTCTCTCTTTGACCATCTCCATTCTTTTTCAACTATGTCAGGATACACATTGAATGCCCAGAAGACGGCGGTATTAATATTCAATTATGAACCACCTGCACATTTCTATACCTCCTTTCCTATGAAATGGGGACTGACATCCCTAAAATATATATGTATCAGGAGAGCCCCAGTAGCTTCCCAACTCTTTTTTCATTTAATTATGCCCCCCTGATAACTCAGCTGAGGATAGATATGCGTTGCTGGTACTTACTACCCTTATCTCTGTATCGAAAGGTGCAGGCAGTAAAACTAAATGCTTTACCCAGGCTCCCCGATCTCTTACAGTGTGTTTCATGCTTGGTCCCTAAGGCAGAGTTACTGAAATGGCAGTCTGTGTTTCTCTCGTTTTAGTTGGCAATACAAAAGACCTCGTATTCGTCAACAACTTTTGATTTTATCCAAAACTCATGGGGGTCTGGCTTTCCCTAGCCTACCAACTTACTGTGTGGTAGCACAAATGAAATTGTCATTACTATGGGGCTCACTGGAAGAGAATGGACCTATCTAGGCCGGTACCTGTACCTTTGCCCGCAGCATTATTTTCCTCAACCCACTGCGAAGCTCCCTTCCCTGTGAGACTTGGGTTGTTCTTGAGGGATGGCGCAGAGGTACTTCCTCCAAACAAGTTAAATTACATTTTTGGAAATCCAAGTGGTGAATGGGAAACCCTGTTTCCCCCATTGGGGTTAGTTCTTGGTACAAGGCCCTAATTAATAAAGATTTCTGCGCTCTCTGGCAGCTAATGCAAAAACTGACAATAATTCCCTTTGAACAAGCATGACAAACATTTGGCTAGGGTGAGGCTGACAGATTTCGATATTTACAAATGGACTATATCCTTTAAATATCTTGGGGCTAGCTCCACTTCATCCTCAGCTTAAAGAAGACTGTATCTCACTTTTCCCACAATCTGGTCAACTAGGAGTGGAGAAAAAGCAATCTCACTATTGTATCAAGCGCTTTTAGCAACTCGACTGCATCATGCTAAAGTTTTAAGGGGAAAATGGGAAAGAGAATTGGAGATAGTATTGACTGATGAGTTCATTTTACGGAGGGCGTGAAGGCATTTGAGTGTAGCCCTCCCCCGAGACTGGCCCCGCTACAGCATAATTGTGCAGTGCGGATCACCCGCTCCGAGGCACTTCAGTTCTGCATAGAGCTTACCCCCGCTGACGCTTTGCATCAGCTGCCCCATCGCCCCCACCACCACCACCACCCTTGGCAAACTATCCTATATATAGGCGAAGTCACATGACTATCAGCCATATTTCCCATTTGCAGGTTACCTTCAACCTCTAGAGGTCACTATAACTAAAGATAAATATATGAAAAAATAAATCTCTAATTCTGTCTTTCTCGCCTCTCCAAAATGCTACCTCTAGTCATAACTTCATTCTTTATCCTTGTCCCCCTGGTGTCCCATCCTCTGATTCTTACCCTGAGTCGTTAGACAGGCAGGCTCCATGCCTCAGTCTACCTCCTAACAAGTATACATCCATTACCATGGGTGACGCACTCCCTGGTTGCCACTTCCACAAATTATTAGTTGACCCCACAGTATTGCCACCCACCTTCCAAACTGGCCACCTAGCCCTATTGCCTCATCTTCGTACGCCTCCAGCTGCTGTCAATAAACCTTATACCACCTCCCGTAAGCTATATTGGGCAGTGCACAACACCAAACTCCTGATCACCCTATTGCTACTCCTAGTGGGTGACATTGAGCAAAACCCCGGACCTGCTCACCATCAGACCCCAAGCCCCCCTCTGCCACTCCAGCTCCCCTCAGGCCTAAAAATTATCCACTTAAATATATGTAGCATTCTACGGAAAATATCCCTGCTTCAGCCACTCGCCCTGTCTCTCAATCCAGACATACTGATTGTTTCCGAAACCTGGTTGAAGCCCTATAACCCCGACTCGGAATTTTCTATACCTGGCTATTCACTCTTCCGACATGATCATAAGGGCAAAAAAAAGGGGGGGGGGGCTTAGCCATGTACATTACCTTCTCAGTCCAGTTCTCCCAGGTCACCTCGTCACTGCCCTCTGAGTCCATCGATGTACTTATGGTAAAACTCTCCCTTCCCCACTCCATTCCCATTTTCATAGCAGGTACCTACTGCGCACCTGACCCCAATCCTCCTGCCATACTGGATCACCTAGGCAGTCTAGACTCATTGGCTTCTGGAGGCGAGCTCCATATACTTGGGGACTTTAACCTAAACTGGCTTGCCGGGCAAACTTCAAGCATCGTGACAAGGTGACTGCCCTAAACCTAACTCCGCTATTCTCTGAACCCACTCTGTTAAACCACAAAACATTGAATCACATTCTCCTGGACTGGGCCCTCACCTCACACACTCACAGGATTCTAGCTTCAGGCCTCCTACCAGATGCCTTAAGTGACCACCATGGCGTCTATTTGGTAAGAAAAATCCACAGGCCTAAACCTCCCCCTTCCCGAATCCATATGACTAGATCCTATAAGACCCTGAACCTCTCCTCTTTACTTGACGACTTGGCCAACTCTGATTGGTCATTCATCAGCCAGTCCACATCCATTGATGCAGCCCTGGAGTTTAAGTCCAAGTTCTCTGCCGTTTGGGACAGCTATGCCCCACTCAGGAAAACTAGAGTCATAGGCGCACACCTCCCATGGATCTCAACTCAAATCCTGGCCCTCATCAGGAGTAGGGATAAAGCCTGGAAATCCTTTAAGACTTCGTAATCTCCAGTTGACCTTCAGATTTATCATGCATTATGCAATACATGCACTAGGAAAATCCGCCTAGCAAAAGCTAACTATTTCAGAGGCTCCTTCAACTCCACCGTACATCAGCCTGACAAATTTTGGAAAGTGGTAAAATCGCTTCTCAGCCCACCTTCGCAGCCCCCCCCCCCACCCCTACAGGTAGGAGGGGTCCCCATCTCTGATCCTCCAGCGGTGGCCACACAGTTCAACTCTCACTTCACTATTTGTCATGTTACTCTCCAGTCATCACCAAACCTTGTGCAGCAACTCAGCTCTACCTCCCCCATCCTAGCCAAGCCCACAGACCACTCGTTCTCTTTTCAGCAAGTCACCCAGGATGAGGTATATAGAAACATAGAAACATAGACTTTGACGGCAGATAAGGACCGTCTGGCCCATCTAGTCTGCCCATTTCCCTACCTACAGGATAGGCCGCAGATCCTAGTTAACCAACAGCCTGTTTCTTCCTACCCCCACAAGAATTGCCTTATGTCTGTCCCATGCATTCTTGAATTCTCCCACAGTATAATGCATTGATCGCCCTTAATCCTAATAAGGATAAATGCCCAACCGGGTTGGACTACAAAATGCTCCACCTCTCAGCACCCGCCATAGCCAAACACCTGGCCGCCCTATTCAACCGATCCTTCTCCGTTGCTACAGTCCCCTCTGAATGGAAACATGCCTCCATCATCCCCCTTCATAAGGGCGGGGATACCCCCAACCCAAGCGATTACTGACCCATTTCCCTTCTGCCCATCCTGGCTAAACTCCAAGAGCGTCTAGTCCTCTCTCGTCTGTCACCCTTTCTTGACTCTTCCACCTTCTTTACCCCCTTCTAGGCTGGCTTTAGGAAATCTCACTCCACCACCACCATCCTTTTCAGGCTCACTGATTCCATCCTCACTGGTATGGATGCTGGCCACTACACAGCTACCATTTTTATTGACTTGGCCAAGGCATTTGACACAGTCTCCCAACCACTCCTCCTGTCCAGACTCGCCAGCGCTGGGTTGGCTAGCTAGGCCTCCAGTTGGTTCCATTCGTACCTTGTAGGCAGGTCCCAATCTGTCAGAGTCAGCTCTGTCACATCTGCCCCCCCTCCCTGTTACCTCTGGGGTGCCACAAGGTTCCATCCTTGGTCTGCTCCTGTTTTCCATCGTTCTAAATGACCTACCATCTGCCTGCACACTCACCTCCATTTACATGTATGCAGATGATACTGTGCTGTATACATTGGGGCCTTCGACCACAGAAGTAATGACCAGTTTGCAGAAGGACTTTGCTAAAGTACAGCTCTGGCTTCGCTCTAATCACCTATCCCTCAATGCCAAGAAAACAGTTTGTGACCTTAGGGACAAGGCAGAAACTCTCGAGGCTCCTTTCATCTGTCACTTTCCACACCCTAAACGGGACGCCCCTCGAGTCCTGCACTTCCTTCAGGTATCTCGGAGTCTGGCTAGATCAGAACCTAAACTTTTCTACACATATTGACTCTATACTCAAGAAGCTGCAACCCAGGCTTGGTGCACTGTACCGCAACCGTGCCAGTATCCCAGTCCCTGCCCGGAGGGCCATCGTGCAGAAAATGATTCTCCACGTCTTCGACTATGGTGACACTGTCTACTGTGCTGGTCCTAAGTCCACCTTAGCCAGACTGGACCCCCTCTTCCACTCGTTCTGTCGCTTTGTCCTGGACAGTCCTTACTCCACCCATGACTGTGCCCTCTACCAATCTATGAAACTTACATCCCTAGATAACCGCAGGCAGTCCCACTGTGCCAAGATCGTGGCCAAATACTGGTCCCAGCTGCTTCCCCCTACCTCACCTCTGCCCTAGCCAACCCTAGCACCCCGGCATATACACTGAGAAATACTGACTCAAGGACCTTAGTTTTCCCACATAGATCCTCTGCCGTGGGCCAGGCAGCCTTCAGCCAGCGCATGCCTAAGTTGTGGAACTCCCTACCCGCAAACATTCATCACTTCTCTTCCTCCCCGCATCTTAACTCCATGCTGCTTGCCCACTTCTCCCCTACCTGCTCTTGCCTCTAGGCCCCATTACACACCACTCTTGGGGCTGCCTTAGCTGCACATCCCATGAACATATATTGTTGCTAATATACTTATTGTCCTAAAATACTTAATGAATTGTATTTAACTGTGCCTGTTTCAAGTCTGTATCATCTGTTCGCTCATGCTATTTTTGTCTCTGTATTCGGTCCTCATAACCCTGGAATGTAGCATGTACTATGAAATCTGTATTATACTTGTGTTTGCCTACCTGTCAAATGCTTAATGGTGTACCCCCTTCACCCAGGATGCATCTGGAATCGAGCAGTAGCCTGCTTAGTATGCCTTCCTGGTTAAACGCTTAGATAGATAGATAGATAGCTAGATCGATCGATCTGGAGACTGACATGGGGTACTACTTTGTCCCTTTTGTGGAAAATTAGAACCAGATTTTTTCTGGTCCCCACATTTCTGGCTGAGTGGTCCCCAGGCAGTTCCCCGCGTTGCTGGAGGAAATGTGGGCAGGATCGGGCCACGCAGGCACATATTTTTATATATTGCCCTAGCTTGGCTCCCTTTTGGGCCTTGATAATCCACCATATCCAATCCTTATTTGGTCTTATAGAACCCTTTACCTTAGAACATCTAATATTAAATCTGGCACCCCATCCCTTCAGGGGAGAAGGAAGCATTATATTTATGTGATATAATGCTGACAGCAGCATGTAAAACAATAACACGAAAATGGTTACGGATGGACCCCCCCCCGCCCCACACCCTTATGGAATGGAAGCAAACTATTAATGCCATACAAATGATGGAAAAAAAATTACCTTTGATTTGCAACAAAAATCCACATTATTTTTAAATAGATGGACAAGATGGGAATTATATCAAATTATTATTATTTAAACTTGTGTAAATGGATGGTTATTAACTTCTTGGGATGGCCCGGAGATAATTAACCACATAGGATCTGCTGTATCCACTGATTTGTTAGGAAATTTACATATGTGGTCCAGACTGCTGATCTGTGTCTTCTCACTACTTTTAATAATCTTAATGATGTCCTTTACACTTTTAGGACAGGGTAGGTAGTCCAGATCCAGGAGGTTGTTGTAGAGCTCCACCCTGAGTCTCAACATGAAATGATTTGGTACTGAATTGTATGAACCTCAAGGCCATTGTTTTTGGTTTGTATTTTTTTTTGGTTAGTCTAACAATATGAACTCTAAACATTTGTTAAGTTCTGTACACCTGAAACAGTGACAATGTAATGTAAGTTACAATCTCTGAATAAACTTGAGTATAAAAAAAAAAAAAAATAAAACAATAGATTAGCAGGTAAACAGAGCAACTTAGATCCAGTAGCTCAAGCTGATTGCTTGAGTACGGGGGTGGACTAAATGCAGCCAGAGGAGGCATTGTCAAGGGTTCAGCAGAGGGACACTGCTAATAGGACGGGGCAACGAGTAGACAGAGAGCTGGGCAGAGAGGAAGGTGTGAGGCTGGTAGGGGTGAGTGGTCGGTAGAGAGGTTATATGAAGTAGGGGGATTTGACTAAGTATGTCAAGGCCAGAGCGTGCTCAAGCGTTATTCATCTTGAACACTAAAATGGGAGCATACTGTATGTTTAATTTGTTATGGGTGAAGAGAACCAGAAAACTAGCGCATTATTACCAAATACCACAGTTTTGAGGGTGGAGGGAGTGTTTCATAGAAGTTGATGGCAGATAAGGACCGCAAGGCCCATCCAGTCTGCCCATTTCTTTTTCTACCTTATGAAAGTGCCATCGGCCTTTGCTCTGTCAGTGGCCTATTTATTCATACTCATCTGTATTGCTTCCTTATGCCTATCCCATGCCTGTTTGAAGCCCTGCACTGTATTCATAGCCACCACTTCCTGAGGTAGACCGTTCCGTGCATCCACCACCCTTTCTGTGAAAAAGAATTTCCTCACATTCCCCCTTAATCGGCCTCCCTCTAATCTCATGCTGTGTCCTCTTGTCCTGCTATTCTTCTTATATTTAAACATGTTAGACTCTTTCACCTTGTTAATGCCCTTAAGGTGTTTGAATGTTTCGATCATTTCACCTCTCTCCCTCGTTTGCTCAAGGGTATACATATTGAGCTCCATTAATCTGTCCTCATATGTCTTCTGATGCAGTCCCTGCACCATTTTGGTTGCCCTTCTCTGGACTGCCTCAATTTGGTTAATGTCCTTGTGAAGGTGTGGCCTCCAGTACTGCACGCAGTACTACAGATGGGGCCTAACCAGTGTCTCGTAAAGAGGGATTATTACCTCCCTCTTAACACTTGTGATACCCTCTACTAATACACCCTAACATCCCCCTAGCCTAACCTACTGCTTTAGAGGTCTGCTTGGATGATTTCAGGTCATCGATGATGATGATGCCCAAGTCTCTCTCTTTCTTTGTGACTGCCAGCAACTCCCCTCCCAGCCTATAGGTGGCTTCAGGGTTTCTCTTCCCTATGTGCATGATCTTGCAGTTCTTTGCATTAAATCCCAGTTGCCACTCTTCTGACCATTTTGCTAGTTTATCCAGATCTCTTCTCATTCTGCCTACCCCATCTGGATCATCTACTCTGTTGCAGATCTTGGTGTCATCTGCAAACAGACAAGCCTTACCCTCTAGTCCATCTGCAATGTCACTAATGAAGATATTGAAGAGGACTGGCCCCAGGACTGATCCCTGAGGTACACCACTTGTGACTTGCATCTCTTCTGACTGTATACCATTTACCACCACTCTCTGTTTTCTGCCCGTCAACCAGTTTGCCACCCAGTTGACCAACTTCTGACCCACCCTGAGCATACCCAGCTTATTTATCAATCTTCTGTATGGAACAGTGTCGAAAGCTTTGCTGAAGTCAAGGTAGGCAACATCAACTGCTCCCCCCTTGGTCCACCACTCTGGTTACCCAGTCAAAGAAATCTATGAGATTAGTTTGACAGGACCTTCCTTTTGTAAACCCATGCTGTCTTGGGTCCTGTGCCCCTATGGATTCCAGGTGTTGCACTATCCTTTCCTTAAGGAGTGCCTCCATAATCTTGCCCACTACTGAGGTAAGACTGACTGGTCTGTAGTTCCCTGCCACCACTCTTGTGGAAGCGGGATCACATGAGCCCTTCTCCAGTCTTCTGGGACCTCTCCTGTGCTCAGAGACTCACTAAACAGTTCTGCTAATGGATTTGCTAGTTCCACCCGTAGCTCCTTAAGTACCCTGGGATGTAAGCCATCAGGTCCCATTGCCTTGTCCACCCTGTAGGACCCTTTCTTTTGTGAAGGGTGTAGTGCTCATCTCTCCCCCCCCCCCCGTGTCCATGGTGCTGAGCTGTGGGCCCTGCCCTACCTTCTCTTCAGTAAATATTGAGCAAAAGTGTCTATTTAGGATAGATGCTTTTACGGGGTCCTCCTCCTCACACGCCCCCTTTTCTCCTTTGAGCTTCGTGATACCCCCTCTGGACTTTCTCCTTTCACTAATGTATCTATAGAAAGTCTTGTCACCTTCTTTTACTGTTCGTGCTAGTGTTTCCTCAGTTTGGGACTTTGCCTGACTTGCTGCCTTCCCGGCTTCCCTTAGGGCAGTTTGGCATACCTTCCTATCTTCATCCCGCTGTTTTCCCTTATATTTCCTGAAGGCCAGCCTTTTGGCTCTGACCTTTTCTGCTACTGTATTTGAGAACCAAAGTGGTTTCCTTCTTCTTTTGCACTTCCTTTTCTGTCTAACTCAATGGGATGTTGCTTCAAGTATTGCATCCTTAATGCTTGCCCACTTTGCCTGTACCCCCGCACCTGTGTTTCTTTTTGCCAGGGCTAGCCTAACTGTTGGCCATCTTATCAAAGTCAGCCCCTCTGAAGTCCCATATTTTTGCCTTGGAATGGGATGATTTAGATGTAGTGGCCAAATTGAACCATACCATGTGATGGTCACTGGCCCCCAGGTGACCTTCTACCTGAGATCTGTGATCCCTTCCCTGTTAGTCAGTACTAGATCTAGGATAGCCCTGTCTCTTGTGGGTTGTTGTACCAGTTGTTTGAGGCCCTCCCCCTGCAGGGAATCCACTATGTGTCTAGTTCTGGCAGATGTTCCTGCTGGTATTGACCAATCTGTATCTGGCATGTTGAAGTCTCCCATTATCAGAACCTCCCCTTTAGCTGTCATGTTTTGTATATCTTCTAACAGTAATGTGTCTGTTTCCTCATGATTCCTTGTTGGTTTACACTGAGCATGATCCAGTGTTGCTCAGCCATCTCTATACATTTAAGAGAGAGCGAGAGAGACATGTGGGAAGAGCTGCAATCTAGAGCAATCTTTGATCAAATAAACATTAAACTGTTTTTTTTCTTCTTCCTTTTCTCAATTTACCAGACATTACTTGGCAATTCATGCTTTATTGTTATTCTTGCAGTGCCTTCAGTTTATAGGGTGTAGTTTTTTCCTTCTACCCATATGGAGCTCCTGCATCATGCACAGTACACATGCAGTGCTATTATTCCTAGGCAGCGCTGAAGTATGCCAGACAGCAGTAGCCCCGGCAAAAACTGTGCAGGGAAATTGTACTATCAGCAGTGTGGTGGAACATCAGTTTCAATGTTTGCTTGTTGACATACAAGGCCCTGCACGTTCTGGGTCGGGACTACCTGAAAGACCTCTTGGTGCCATATGCTCCTGGTCACACCCTCCAGTCGGTGGAGGCAGACCTCTTATTAGTGCCACAGTCCCGCTTAAAATCCTCTGGGGATAGAGCATTTGATGTAGCAGCTCCGACTCTTTGGAACTCCCTTCCCAGAGAGGTTAGACGTGCTCCTTCACTGGCCCTTTTCAAAAGTCTTTAAAAATGCATCTTTTTACTTTAAGTTTTGGCTTGGCTCTGTAATATTTGTTTCATTTTTATATTTATATTGTTCTTAATCTGTTCTGTTTGTATTTGTTGTGAGGCACCTAGAGCCTTCGGCACTGGGCACCATATAAATAAAATTGCTTTGCTTTATGTGCCCCAAAAAAAAAACAACATATAACTAACTTACCTGGCACTAAGTGGACTCCTATGAAACTTAATTTATTTCTGCCTGGATTGAGCAATAATATAATAGATCGAACTTTAATCCATGCAGCGAACAGGAAAACGTTCACACTTCCCTAATGCGAGGCATGCCCCCATGCTAGCTCGTTTCATGAGGTCAGTAAATAGAGAGCACAGGGGTGCACTCCATAGACTACAACAGGGATATTTTTTAAACTGCTTTTTATTTTACACTTTAGATTTGCGATTACGACAAATCAGGGCCACCGCTCAACTAACAAGATTCAAGGTTTTCCCGCTTGGCTGCACGGATAAAAGTTTGAGTATGTTATATTGCTCAATACAGGCAATAATAAGTTAAGAGTTTCATGGGAGTACACTTGGGACAAGGTAAAGTTTGTTGTATGTTACGGGGGGGGGTTGCATACTAAGAACCTGCTCCTTAAAAGAAAAATCATTTGTTTTTGTATTTTTTTGGTGCTCAGTCAGTGGCATTATTTACTAGAATTGCACATTTTTAAGAATTCTGTGTCCTGATATTCAAATCCGTGCAAAGTAGAGTGCAAAAATTTGTGCTGCGCCTTGCAATTTCCCAGGTACTTGAAGATGCTATATTCAGTCAAATAGAGCACTGGTGCTATTCAACTGAGTATAGGGACATTTCAGCCCAGCGCTAAGCCACTTAGTGCTGCCCTGACGGGGCTTCCGAAATACGCCGCCAGAATGGATTGCACCGGAGGACTATTTGCAATATTCAAAGGAACCCATACAAATGAGCCCATTGGGCATGCAAGGTGCTAAGAGGGCATTTGCATGCCAGCTATGGGCTCATTTACATGTGTAGTGAGACAGGTTACCGTGACGCCATCCCACCAGTTGCCTAGTCCAAGATATGTTTATAACCCTGGCACTAGTAGTCTTCCCCCCCCTCCGATCCCCAGTCCCGTCAGTAGTAGTAGTAGTAGTAGATTCCGTGGTGCTAGTGCTGTTCCCCACCGTCCGATCCCAGCCCGTCAGTAAAGATATATTCCTTGGTGCTAGTGGTGTCCCTCCCAGTCCTGTGCCCCATCAGTAGAGGTATATTCTCTGGTGCTAGTAGTCTTCTTCCCCCCGCTCCTCGATCCCCAGCCCAGTCAGTAGAGGTATATTCCCTGGTGCTAATGGTGTTTCTCACCCAGTCCCGTTAGTACAGGTATATTCCCTGATGCTAGTGGTGTCCCTCTCCTGATCCCCGACTTGTCAGTAGAGGTATATTCCCTGGTGCTAGTGGTGTCCCTCTCCTGATGCCCGGCTTGTCAGTAGAGGTATATTCCCTGGTGCTAGTGGTGCCACTCCTCAATCCTTAGCCCTGTCAGTAGAGGTATATTCCCTGGTGCTAGTGGTGCCACCCCTCAATCCTCAGCCCTGTCAGTAGAGGTATATTACCATGCTAGTGGTATTCCCCCCCTCCCCCGATCCCCCAGCCCCATCAGTAGAGGTATATTTCATGGTGTTAGAGGTGTCTGTCCCCAATTTTCTGACCCATTAATAGAGGTATAGTCTTTGGTGCTAGTGGTGTCTCCACCTCCTCAATCCCCAGCCCTGTCAGTAGAGGTATATTCCCTGATGCTAGTGGTGTTCCCAGCCCTGTCAGTAGAGGTATCTTCCCTGGTGCTAGTGGTCTGCCCCCGCTTGATCCCCAGCCCGTCAGAGGTGTACTCCTGGTGCTAGTAGTGCCCCGATCCCCAGCCCCATCAGTAGAGGTGTATTCCTGGTGCTAGTGGTGTTTCTCCCCCGCCAATCCCCAGCCCTGTCAGTAGGGTATATTCCTTGGTGCTAGTGGTGTCCCCTCCCATCCCCAGCCCCATCAGTAGAGGTGTATTCCTGGTGCTAGTGGTGTTTCTCCCCCATCCCCAGCCCCATCAGTAGAGGTGTATTCCCTGGTGCTGATGGTGTTTCTCCCCCATCCCCAGCCCCATCAGTAGAGGTGTATTCCTGGTGCTAGTGGTGTTTCCCCCATCCCCAGCCCTGTCAGTAGAGGTATATTCCCTGGTGCTAGTAGTGCCCCCTTCCCGATCCACAGCCCCATCAGTAGAGGTATATTCCCTGGTGCTAGTGGTGTTTCTCCCCCATCCCCAGCCCCATCAGTAGAGGTATAATCCCTGGTGCTAGTGGTGTCCCCTCCCGATTCCCCAGTCCCATCAGTAGAGGTATATTCCTTGGTGCAAGTGGTATCCCCCCGATCTCCAGCCCCATCAGTGAGGGTGTATTCAGTGGTGCTAGTAGTGCCCCTTCCCGATCCACAGCCCCATCAGTAGAGGTATATTCCCTGGTGCTAGTGGTGTCCCCCCAATCCCCAGCCCTGTCTGTAGAGGTATATTCTCTTGTGCTAATGGAGTCTTCCCAACCCATCAGTAAGGTATATTCCTGGTGCTAGTGGTGTTTCTCCCCCATCCCCAGCCCCATCAGTAGAGGTATAATCCCTGGTGCTAGTGGTGTCCCCCCTCCCGATTCCCCAGTCCCATCAGTAGAGGTATATTCCTTGGTGCAAGTGGTATCCCCCGATCTCCAGCCCCATCAGTAGGGGTGTATTCAGTGGTGCTAGTAGTGCCCTTCCCGATCCACAGCCCCATCAGTAGAGGTATATTCCTGGTGCTAGTGGTGTCTCCAATCCCCAGCCCTGTCTGTAGAGGTATATTCTCTTGTGCTAATGGAGTCTTCCAACCCATCAGTAGAGGTATATTCCCTGGTGCTAGTGGTGTTTCTCCCCCATCCCAGCCCCATCAGTAGAGGTATAATCCCTGGTGCTAGTGGTGTCCCTCCCGATTCCCCCAGCCCCATCAGTAGAGGTATATTCCTGGTGCAAGTGGTATTCCCCCCATCTCCAGCCCCATCAGTAGGGGTGTATTCAGTGGTGCTAGTAGGCCCCTTCCCATCCACAGCCCCATCAGTAGAGGTATATTCCTGGTGCTAGTGGTGCCCCCCAATCCCCAGCCCTGTCAGTAGAGGTATATTCTCTTGTGCTAATGGGAGTCTTCCCAACCCATCAGTAGAGGTATATTCCCTGGTGCTAGTGGTATTCCCCTCCCCCCCGATCTCAAGCCCTGTCAGTAGAGGTATATTCCCCGGTGTTTAGTGGTGTTCCCTTCCCTCTACAATCCCAAGCCCTGTCATTAGAGGTATATTCCCTTGTGCTAATGGTGTCTCCCACCCCCAATCCCTAGCACCATCAGTAGAGGTATATTCCCTGGTGCTAGTGGTATGTCCCCCCAATCCCCAGCCCTGTTGTATATTCCTGATGCAAGTGTTGTCGCCCCCCAATCCCCAGCCTTGTTAGTAGAGGTGCATTCCCTTGTGCTAGTGGTGTCTCACCCCTCCCCTGATCCTCAGCACCACATGTGCAATTAAATGCCCTGGTGGTGGTGCTCCTCCCCCTTTCTGGATCACCAGCCCAGATGTACAACAACCCCTCCCTGGCGTCCACTGCCCCCCTTCCCACAACCTCCCATTCACCGCATCATTATCATCGGTGGTACCGCTGGTGCATATGGCGAGTGGCACAGCCCTCCTTACACTTCCTTGGTCGACTGCCATATGTTTAGGCAGGGAGCACCCCTCTTACTACCACCAGGGAATTGTATTCTATGTATGGGGCTAGGATCGGAGGGAAGGCACCACTACCACCAGGGAATGGTATTCTACGTATGGGGCTGGGATTGGAGGCATGGGAGGGCACCACTACCTCCAGGAAATGGTATTCCACCTACGAGGCTGGAAATCTGAGGGAGGGCCACCAGGGCATTTAATTCTACATGTGGGGCTGGGGATCGGGGGAGGGGAACCACTAGCACCAGGGAGTATACTTTTACTGATGGGGCTGGGGATTGGGGGTGGAACACATTAGCATCAGGGCATATTCTTCTACCTACAGGGCTGGGTGCGTGTGCCAGGGACCACAGTGTTGGCCGCATTACCTCCGGCAGTCAGTAGGATTGCTCGAAGTGTTTTTTTTTTGTTGTTGTTTTTTTTTTTTTTAAGGTGGTATTTGCACTGTGCAAAGGGACTGCTCTAAACCCTTTTGTGCAGTGCTGCTGAGTATGGGTTAGCAAGCATATTCATGACCACGCCCCTTCCCTTGCCTGCACATATACATTATGTTTTGTGTGGGCGCTAACCCATCTTACCTGTCAACAGCCCTTTTGATTATGGGGCTCCAGTGCAAACCCTGGTTTGCGTGGGCAAAGACCTGTTAGCACCCACACAAACTTTTGAATATTGGGCCCTGATCTTTAGTGAGATTTTTATCTCCCATCACTTGCTCAGAACCCTCTTTTTTCAGCCTGTAAAGATAATGTTTTAATTACTTCCATTGCTCCTGCCATGTTTACATTATAGCTGAAGACCTCGGAGACTCTTGTTACATGGAAGTAATTAAAAATGATCTTTTAGGCTGAAAAACTAATTGAGGGTTCTGTTGAACTGAAATGTAAGTGAGTGGGAGGACAAAGTTTTCCTTTAAAAATGAGCAATTTGGGGAACAAATGTTGGCATTTGCTGAAATTGTGAATTTTAAGAATTCCCATCTTTAAAATTGAGAAATTTGGGGAGGGGGAATTTGCAAATTTCGAGGGAACAAAAACAGAAAAGAGAAATTAAATTGAATTTTTGATGCAGTTTTGTGCAGTTTCAAAAGAGTACTGTGGGGCAGTGTCCTCCATAGAGGCAGAGAAAGTGGCAGATGAACTGCTAGGGTTCTTTAGCTGGGTTGGATTTCCCCAGGAGACTTTATCTGACCAAGGCACAAACTTCATGTCTAGCTCTAATGAGGAGTTTGTGGGGAAAGGTGTGGAGTGCAGCAGCTACATGCTTCACCTTCCCACCCACAAACCAATGGTCTTGTGGACTGCTTTAACGACACCCTTAAGACCATGCTTGGGGCTTTTGTAGAACAGCATGGGAGGAGTTGGGACAAGCATTTGCCTTATCTGCCTATACGGAAGTCCCACAGGAGTACACAGGGTTCTTACCATTTGAACTCCTGTATGCATGCAGGGTGAGGGGACCTCTATATTTAGTGCGGGATGAATTGGAAGGCAAGCTTGCTACCCCATGGGAATCAGTGGTAGAATATGTCCTTAACTTCAGAGAGAGGTTAAAAGAGCTCATGTGCCTGGCATGGGATAACCTGGCAGCTGCACAACAGAGGCAGAAACACTGGTGTGACTGTATGGCGAGGGATAGGACATGTGACATTGGACAGAAGGTCATGTGCTCATTCCTGTCAACAGAATAAACTACAGGCTGCATGGGAGGGTCCAGTTGTAAGTTGTAGTGGTAAAACAGGTGGATAAGGTGAATTTAGTAGTAGAACTGCCCAGTAGGAGGCAAAAACACAGCGTTTATCATGCCAACATTATAAAACCGTACCATGATAGGACAGAAGCCGTCGTCATGGTTTTCAGCTTGGCAGATGGAGGGGCCACTATTAGACCTATCAGAGGAGAGTATGGGGAATGGGTCAGTGAATGTTACCCTCTTTTGGCAGCTGACTGATGCACAGAGGGCACAAATAAAGAGGGTGTTGCACTCTCTCAGCACCCTGTTCTGTGCAAAGTGGGGGTGTATACCACTTGCAGAACATGGGATGGACATAGGCACTTGGGCACCGCTGAAGCAACATGGCCATAGAGTCACTGAGAGTGTGAAATATATCACATACAGTAGGAGCTAAAGGAGATACTGGACCTCTGAGTCATCCGGGAACCCAGTAGTCCTTGGTCTTCGCCTGATGTTCTTATCCTAAAAAAAGGATAGGATGACAAGGTTTTGCATGGATTACCGGAAGCTTAATGCTGTCATGGTGTCCAGTGCATATCCTATGCCATGGACAGAGGAGGCATTGGAAAAGTTATGGAGAATGAAGTACCTAACAGCCATAGATTTGACAGAGGGTTACTGGTAGGTACCTTTTAACTGTGGAAGCAAGGGAGCGGTCCGCATTCATCACTTCTTTTTGGCCTTTATAAATTTCTGATCATGCCATTTAGAATGAAAAATGCACCAGCCACCTTTCAGAGACTGGTTGACTGAGTGTTGGCAGGGGCAGGTGACTTCACTGTGGCTTGCGTGGATGATGTTGCTATATTTAGCCAAACCTGGGAGGAGCATCTGACTCGTGTAATAGAAATAGTCAGAACTGAGAAATGTCAGGTAGGCATGGCCGAAGTGCCATACCTAGGACATTGAGTGGGAGGGGCGCACATATGGCCTGCACCAGTGAAGGTGGAGGCTGTAAAGGTATGGCCCACCCCCACAACAAAAAAAAAAACCGGTATGTGCATTTTTAGGGACTCCTGGGTATTACAGGGGATTTGTGTTTAATTTCAGCATCTCTCACAGATCTGACTAAAAACAGAATGCTTTAAAGGGTGTAGTGGTTACAGCACTATGAGAAGGCCTTCTGTCTGCTCAGGCAAGCCCTTGTCTTGCTCCAGTGCTAGCCAGCCCCAACTACGATCTAAAATTCATAGTGCACAGGGATGCGTCAAATTTTTGGGGTGGGGCTGTGTTGAGTCAGGTCAGTTCAGTTCAGAAGGGGAAGAGCACCACTATCATTCACCTGAGCTGAAAACTCCAGCCAAGGGAAGTGGCATATGCCACTGTAGAAAAGGAATGTCTGAGCATAGCCTGGGCACTGCAAAAGTTGTATCCCTACTTGTACAGCAGAGAATTTTCTGTGGTCACGAACCAGAATCCCCTAACATGGCGTGAGTTGAGAGATCATTAAGTTGTTTGCGCTGGAGCTTAGCACTGCAAGAATACACTCTGCACATTCAACATGGGAAGGGCTCACAACGCCAGGGCGAATGGACTGTCCCTTCAGATGGCATAGCATGGCTGATGCAATCACACTGTTGTGTTGTCACACTCTGTCAGAATGGGACTTGGGAAGGGAGTTGTGGTAAACTGATGGCTTCATACATTGGCAGACTGATGGCCTCCAGATAGTACTGTTCAGTCAGGTCAAATTCCAAGTCTCTCATGTGGGCTGTTTTTTAGGAGGGAGGAAGGTGTCAAATGTGCTTGAATAAGACACTTCAGGTTGATTCTGGAAGGTGATTACATTTAATCTATGTAAAATGTTTGCTTTTTGTGATAATTTAGGTTTCTTTGTTGTCAAAGGCCAAGGTTTTTCTTTGATGTACATGGTTAGACTGTGATTCAAACTGTGGTGTGAGGGAGGGAGGGGTAGAGAGAGAGAGACCTTTAAAAGCCATTCCAAAGATCATGCGAAATAGAAAACATTACAAATGTTACATATTGCACTGTCACATTTCTGAATATATTGTAAACCTGTTAGTCTTTACAAATTTTTCATATAAATTAATCAGACTTCATAAAGTTAAAATCAAGTGACTCTTAATTCCCCTTACTGGGTTGTTGCTTCCATTCATAACCTTCTTATGAGAGTTAGTATAATGAATCAGATTTTGGACATGAGACCATGATCTCTTTTAACTGTCAATTAATCACATCAGTATCACTACGTCTTTCAGTGGAGCATCTCATTGCTTGTAGTGATATGATATTGTTTCTTATCGATTATTTTAATGAGGGAGGCCCATGAATTAACACCCGCTCATCACTTGCTTCTAATAGGTATGTGGCCAGATGTTATGGTTCATATTCTAAATACTGGAGATGTTCCAATAGTGTTTTCCTGTCTCTTTCATATAAAGGACATAAAATCAATAGATGTATTAAATCATCCTTTCCCATACCAAATTTACATTGCCCTTTCTCTCCTTTTGTTGTTTTACCCCTTGTTATAAATTTAATTTCTCCAGTTACTATTATTATATTCAAACCTGAATCTAGATATTATTTTCTTTGACTGGGATTTTTCAGTATTGTTGGGTATGATTCGAACCTGTGGTCACTTTTGTTTTTATGCATCCATTTGCAAACTTTGTACTGTCGACACGTCTCCATGTCCCTTTGTTTATAAATATCTTTAATCCTTACTGAAATCTCGTTATTTATTTGATCGAATGAAACTCTGAATATATCATGGATACAGTATAGCAGCCCATAAGGTTTAATATTCTCAACAGTTGACATACTGGAGAACAGCAAGCTCTGATTTTATGTAATTTATTGCTTCATCTATACACATCCTAGGTAATCTAGATTTACTCATAGTATAGGCCTTAATCCAGTACCTCACCACTCTCTGTTTTATTTGGCACTCTACCAGTAATTGTCCTAATTCAGCCCTAACGATAGCTGAAGGTGCCCCTTTTGGCAGTCCCATCAGATGTTTGTAGAACCTATTTAAATGAGGCTCTATGTTAATTTTCGGGTGAACACTCCCCATATTTCTGCTCCAAATAATAGCTGGCTTTTTATTTTAGCATTAATAACCATTAGGTTACCTTTGACAGATTTACCACCATGCTTGTGTGAGAAAGATTTTATTACATGGGCAAAGTTTATTACCTTTTTTTCCATCTGTGCTATATGACTTCTCCAGGAACCATTTCTCCCCACCCTCCACCCCCATTCTTTGTCGCTCCAGTCACAGCCCGCAGAGTCTCTCTCTCTCTCAGGCATCCTGCCTGTTCCTGCCCGCCTGAGGTCCCTTTGACCCTGAGCCTCCTCTCTTCCCCCCCTCCCTACAGCCAGCACCCCAGCTTAACCCCTCTGGGGTGGGGCTGCCCCTCTTCTTGGGTGCACTTACAGTTGTACTCTGGCTGCAGGTGGGGTCCCGGGTGGAGGAACTAGAAGGTCAGGCGAGGTGGATCCAGCGGTGGGCATGGGGGTCTGGTGCCGTCACCAACCCCACGGAGCCAGGCTTTTCTTTGTTCTGGTGTCCCCCACCTCATGTGGTGCACTCTGACGGCAGCCCTGCCTGTGTGAACCATACTGATATGTAGCCGACGCACTGCAGCGCCCTCGATCTCCACCGGGAGCCGCTGATGCGCCCAACATGCCCCAACCCTCCCCCCGGGGGAGGAGAGCAGCCCAGCAGGTGCTCGATCCTCGCCCCGTCCCTGCCGACCCCGGGCACCCGAGCTCGCTCCCTAACTCGGGTCATCGGCATGGCGCGAGGTGTGGCGTCCAGCACCTCGACCCTCAGCGTCACCGGGCTGAGCTCCAGGAACCATCTTGTGAAACTGTGATTCCCAGGTAACAAAGCTTTTTTACTACCTCTGATCTGATGTTCTTAATATAGTAAGTATAGTCCCTATTATTCTCTCCAAATACCAATATTTTTGTTTTATTATAATTAATTTGCAAATCGGCCCTCTCACATTCCAGATGAAATTGATTCAGCATCCTTCTCAAACCTAGTGCACTTGTTGATATTAGTGCCATGTCATCTGCATAAGCTAGGTACGGGCACTTTCTCTCCTCTATTTTTGGTGACTGGAACTCCTCATTGTATAATTTTGAGGACTGTTTCAAAAAAAGATGTTGTATAGCATTGGCGAAATGGTGCAGCCTTGTTTCGCCCCTATATTTGATTCGGAATTTCTCACTTAACTCTCTAGCTGTATTAAATCTTATACATATTGAGCTATTTACATATAGTCTTTGCAGCATATCCGTTATTCATTTCTCCAGTCTTTTCCATAACATTACCCTGTTTACCCTGTCAAATGCTGCTTTCAGGTCTATGAATGCACAGTATAGTTTTTGCTGTTTTATAACTTTATGTTTATATACCAGATGCGCCAGGACAAACGACTGGTCAGTGGCGGAATACTGAGCTCAGAAACCCGCTTGCACCTCATCCAGAACGTTATTTTCTTTAACCCAAGTGGTTATTCTGTTTATTATATGAGTAAAACTTTTGGCCGAACAGTCAGTGAGGCTTATCGGCCTGTAACAGCTCAGATCTTTATCACCTTTTTTGTATATTGGGACTATTATACTGTTTCTCCAACTGTCCGTTATTACTCCTGTTTCCCTCCTATAATTAAACACTCTATAGAGCAAGGGTATCCATAATTCTTTTAATTTACTGATAATATCAGAAGGGACACCATCTGGTCTCGGTGCTTTATGAGCTGTAAATGAATCTGTAAACTGATTAATTTTCTTTCCGACTACAGATTTTTCACCTATTTCTTTAAGCCTTTTGATATAATCTGTATTATTGTTGAAAAACAATTTTTTTAAGTGAATAACCCAACTATCTGGATCTATGTTGTGTTCTAGCTCTTCTTGGTAACATTTCATTCCTCTGCCCACTATATTCCAAAATGTTTTACTATTTTTTCCACTACCACCTTTTCCAGTTCTGTCCATAATGCTTCAATATATTTTCCTCTGTTAGATTGTAATATCTTTCTATAATTCTTAATTTGTTCATGGTCTTGTTAGTATTAGCAGTTGGATTTAATTTTATTACTGTGAGATGTCTGTTCAATTGTTTTTTTTGCCGTTCTGCAATATTTATTAAACCATTTTTTATCCTTCATGTTGTTAAGAATTATTTCTTTCCTGATGGCACTGGCCACTCTTTGTAATATGTTCAAATAATAACAATACTTTATTTGTTATGAGCCTTTCAGGCATCAAGGCACAGTACAATAAAACAATAAAATACAGCAGAATCGACATCATAAAAACAGTACTGAGTCCTGGTATTAGATCATTGGACTTGTTATTAAGAACCAGTCTCATATCTCCTAAAACCCCGTGTGTCTCTAATAACTTGACAAAATCACTTCTGTCTATTAAGTCCAATCCTATACAGTTTTTCCTAATCACCTTCAATGTTGTATCTTCATTTTTTCTGTTATTGTTATTGATGTTGTTAATTTCCTCTTTTTTAATTTCAAATTCTAGTGTGTTATGTGGTGATTCAGCTTTCGGTATCATTTCCAACCTCTGACAGTTTTTCAAAATATCTCTACTGACCCAAACAAGATCTATAACTGATGCTCCATTTACTCCCAAATATGAATAGTTCCCCTTTTCATCTTTTTTGGTCCTCCGTTTTAATAATAATAGATTTCTTGTTTGTAACAAATCTATTAAATCCTTGCCTGTTTTATTACACTTACTATACCTTGATTCTCTAAATATCTTAACTCCGTTAGCTGGCACAGATGTTAAATAGTTTTCAATTTCTTCTGAAATCCCTTGTAGTTGCCCAACCCTAGCATTGAAGTTGCCATTAGGTTTGCCAGGGAGTACCTCTCTATTAGATCATCCAATAGTCTGCCTAACCTCTCTAACCATAC